>CM062634.1:28217534-28302534 GCA_025617555.3 Puccinia polysora | reverse complement strand
AATGGGTGAAACCATGAAGTCAAAGTTGGAGAATGGGGGTTGGTTTCGGGGTGATGTTTTCAGGATGAGGTGAGAATTATTGGTGGTAGTTTGCAATAAATAATCAAACAAACAAAGGCAAATGATAATCAATGTGTGGGAATTCTTTGAGTGAAAAGAGACAGTTAAGTATGATTTGTCTGGGGGTATGTCTGTTCATCAATTTCTGATCAAATGATTTTTCATATGATCAGGTAATCATGTTTGGGCTATCTTAAAATCTTTCAAGGCTTCTCTTTCTGGGATGGGTCATTCTGGGAAAAATCAACTTTGCTGTCATGCTGAGAGATGGGCACATTCAGGGGACTCATCTGGAGTGCTAATACAAACACTATTGAATCCTGAAAATGGGAAAGTTTCAACTTGGAAATTTGACCATAAGACTGCAAGATTGGAAATGGTGAAGATGGTTGTTAAGAATGAGTATCCATTCATGATGGCTGAGCATGAAGGATTTAGGAAATTTTTAAATCAAGTACAACCATTATTTCAACCAATTAGTCAACATACTTTTGAGTTGATGTGATGGAGTTATATGATAGCATGAAGGACTCAATCCATACCATGTTGTAAAAAGTAGAAAAAATTTCACTAACAACTGATTTATGGACGTCCCCTCAAAGTTATGGCTACATGGTTGTCTGTCAGCTTGCTACTTGAACAGAGCAACCTGTCAAAGCAGATTAAAAATTAAAATAAATTATACAATTAAAAAGAGTGAGAAATCCCAATGGATTATTACAGATTTGTATTCCTCACCAAAGATAAGGTATGGTCACTCACTGACCCCAACCTTGAATTCCAACTCCTTATAATTTTAAATAATTTTAAAAGAAAATGACCAACAGAAAATGACACCACTATGACACCTTTTTTGGTCATTTTAATATTTCACATGAGATTTCATTGATAGTTTTCACACCTAAAATTTACTCAGAATTGAGGTGTTGTGTATATTTTAGGAGTTACAGGCAGATTTGTGTTGTGACACAATTACCGCGCGCAGCCCCACATCCATAAAGAAGGGGTACACACATCTGAGATTCAATATGTAGGCATCTGGCAAGAAAATGGCATGCAATACGCTTCTGGCCGTTGTGGTGGTTATTTATAGACACGGAGGCAAGTGGGATCACCACTGGAAATTTTACTTGGAGCGGCTCAGATATGGGTGGAAGTTGGGAGTACAATAGGCACAGAGAAGCGGGTTTGGCGGACTGTCTATTCCAGAGTACAATAGCTGAGGGCTCTGCTTTGGTGCGGTGTGCACTTTTTGTGGGCACAATGAAAAGCATGGGCTGGATTTTGGCCTTTTGCCGACATTGCGCGGTCAAACATAACTTCCCCTCTGCGGTGGTGGGTTTACTAATGCGGAAGCAAGTGATCAAAGCTAAGCAGTACAGATTAGGCCAATTATGGGATATGCACTGAGATTGTGGAGCGCTGTGTGGCAATGAATGCTAAGTTGAGGAGGCGGCGTGCGGACTTTTGGGGATTTGTAGTTATGCCGCATGCAGGATTGGGAGTGATCCGCTAGGGAAGATTGATGAGGATCTGTTGTTAGTTATGCATTGGAGCAACTCAACTGTTAGGGGGAATTGGCAACAGGATCATCAAATCTACTACAAATCATCGGATCAGGTAAGGATTGGACTAGTGGTAAGGAGGATCAGTTCAAACGCACGGAGGCAGTGGGAAAAGGGGTCTTTCATTAGCAGTTCACATTCCTTTTTTGTAGTAGCAAAGGCAGGTCAGTGCGGAATGCACGGGGACAAGAGTTTTGTTTCATTTGTGGCTTGCATTCTTTTGTTTTATATAAAAGGAGGCTTTTCTTTTTTAGTTTACAGGGGAGGATTTTATATTGGATGTTAAAATCATTGAGGTTTATAATTAGCAGAGATTATCACAGCAAATTATAGTTTTATTCTTTTCTTCTGTTACTTTGGAGTGTAGTTACCAGCAAGAGTTCTTGGAGGTCATATTTAGGGAAATAATTCAAGTTCAGAGCTTTTCAGGGAGTCCTTCTTGTTTATTTAATATTATTTCATTGCAAGTTAGCTTTAGTGGTTTCCAGCTTGAGTGCCAAAGCAGAGTCCAATTAGGAATTGTGGAGGTACAGGAGTGTGACTCAAGGGCTAGTGGGCTTTCCAAAACTTGGAGCAAGATTTTGGCAAAGAAATTTGTATTGTTGCGGAGAATTTACCTATCTCACAATCTCTTTCCACACTGTGGATAATGAATTCCCGCACACAGCTGTCAAAACCTGTGCGCTTCAAGAACAAATGCTCATCTCCGGACGGCTAGGAACCGCAAGAACATGCTACAACCTGCGTGCATACATCATGCATATTGAAAGGTTTACTGACGGATAGAGGGAGGTTGGAAAGCTCAGAATATTGAATAAAAAATATGAAAATCAAAACCCAAAGCAAATAACTTGTGAGAAACCATAATGAAGGATGTCATGTAAATGTGATTTCCAAATCTTTATGAATCACAAAAAATTCCAAGAAGTTAACCAAAAAATTATTGAAAATTACCAACAAGTGCAGAAGATGGAGTAGGATCTACAAATACCCACTTCTACCCATGTCACTTGAAAGAAAATAATAAAAAATGATGAAATATGCCTGAACTATAAAAATAACAAATTGACATTTAAACAGTTCCGGATAATGATTTCACATAGAAATATGACACAGGAAAATCTAGCAAATTTAAAGCAGCAAACTATGTGCTAAAATATCCCTGAAAAGCCTGCTGGCCTCAGACCACAAGCAAAACCCTCTCTATGTGCCCTGAGTAGGTCTTACTACCCCAAAAGGTATATAAACTACCCTTTTTGGATGGTTTCTTAACGCAGTAATTTTCAGTAATCAATACAGACCCTTTTCCATCTGGGATCAAGTGTTTATATAAGATAAACAAGTGATTTATGGCCTCAGTCTTATATTATAACTGTTAATTCTAACCACACCATTAATTCCATTGAAGAATATCAGCAATATCCCCAACAATTGTCCTGAGACCCTTTCAACTGTGAATTGGTGCAAGTTTATTGGAGTTCCTGCTTAAATTAGTAATTTATCTACTCCTTGCTTCCAGGAATAATTCCTGTGAGACAGCTAGTCCACCCATTCCCCTTGAGTAAACCCCTTTTGAGTAATCACTTAGGACATCATTGTCCCAAGTTCTTTATACGGTTCAAAAGAGCCCCTTGAAGAGAGGTTGTTTCAATAAAGATCCCCTGTTTGCATGAACAGTGGCCCCTCTAGAAAAATATATTTAAACCATTTTTTAACCAAACCAAACCATCCAAACTTTGCACTTGCTCTTAACCAATGATTCTGAGCATTTTATGTATTTTCTTGGAATTATTATTGTTCCAACACCAATATCACTTCTTGTAGCTAAAGGACAGCAAATTTTCTGGTATCAAAAAGGTGAAAACTGGGGTTCTTGCCAGGAATTATCCCTGAATGATTAGAATTTAATTATTTAATTCCTCTGGATTATATATTCTACGTAAAAATAAGTAAAAATACTTATTATCATTTTGTCTAATTCTTTTTCCAGTGGATCTTAAGAGCAATGTAGAATCAATTGATTATTATTTAAAACTTTTTTTAAAAAAAAGAAAGAAACCAATCCATGTGTTCTCATACCTAATTATTGGGAATCTTTAACTCTTGATCAACAGAAACAAAGACTTCTGGACCGTGACAAAGATGATATTAAGGAAAAGTAACTTGAACTTGAGAGATTTATAAATTTCAACTCTTTACTCAGGCAACACAATTCCTGGAAAAATATCAAAGGCAACTTAATTTATTTAAAAGAAATAAAGAAAGAGAGCTTAATGTTTTTTTAATTTTTTAAAACAAAAATTCAAAAATAAATCAAAATTAATAAAAATTACATTAAATTCAAAACTTATTAGTTTAATCTTATGGCAGTTGAAAGAAACTTTTCCCTTGCTAATTCAATTGAGCAAGACTTGTTGGAAAATAACTCTTTTCACAGATCTTTGGACTTAGGCCAAGATCTCATTGGTACCCACAAAGAACCCCCTGGATTACCCCCCAAGGACTCCTTCAACCCTAACCAAGCTTTGGTACCTTTGAAATTCAGTTTGAGTAAGCTTACAGTAATTTAAAAACAAAAACATTTTCTTTTAATTTTTTTTTCACCTTTTTTCAAAAGTTTCAACAAAAACATATACCTTTTTTTGCACTATGCTTCAAAACAGGCCCAACACCCATGCAACCAGACAAGCCCTGTCCTATGTACCTCTGCCCAAAGGAACGCGCTCCTGTGCAAGCGCCTGCAGTGAGTATGATGAGGGGACTCAAACCTGCAAGACCCTCCAACACCTGCCCTCTCCCACTTAACCAAAAAATTGTTGGAGATGGTCTCTTCTCCAAGAGACTTGTCCCTGGCAGTCACTCCTCCTTGTACGCCACCCAGACCAGACTCAGCCAAAGAGTCCAAGATCAAGAGCCTAGTAAAAGACCACATGAGTCATTGGGAAGCTTAAAAGCTGGCCCAAGTGCAGGAGGACATGGAAGCCATGAGAAAGGCCATATCACAGGCCAATTCCACTCAGATAGCCCTGAAAAAATTGATTCCCTGGTCAGAGGTGGAGAAATAAGTGGAAAAATGGAACCCCTGGGACCAACTAGCCAAATTAAAGGGAAAGGAGACCAAAAAGTTGAGATCCTCAAATAATAAAAAAATGAGAAATCTGAAAGAATGGTACAACATAATGTCTCTAGCTCAGAAGTGGAAGAAAGTTTATCACAACTAGAATCAGATGATATTACTCCTCTTTTTGATAAATTCTCTGATGATTTTTTTTATAACTTTAACATTTTAAGTACCAATTTGGAAAATATTCATGCACAACTTGATAAAGTAATCCAAAGTTCTAACAAAATGATCCAAATTAAAGCTGCCCACCTGAAAGCCAAATAGTTAGAAATCAGCAAAATGAGAGATAGCATTAATTCAGATAAAGTATCTATAATCAAACATATAAATACCATTTATTCTTCAGGGCAAGAAGAAATTCTCTTTTACATTGAGCAACTCAAAGAATAAATAAAGAATAAAACTGACACCCCTTCTTCTCACCTAGTTAATAAGATTGATTTGTTGAGAAACAAGATTGATCTAGAATTAGGTATGATTAAGAATGACTTAAGAGACCTCAAAGTCAATTCAACTCCCCCTCCTCTGATCAATCTGGAAGAAGCAAAGCCTACCAGGATGAGTATCACTCCAAATGTCCCTCATAATTATGGAACAGTAAGGAATGAGTCTTACAGACCTAGTCCAACCCCTGAAGTAGAAAAGTCCCTTAAACTCTTTCCCCCTGTAACTGAATGGCCTAAATTCTCAGGAGAGGGAGAGTATAACCATATTGGCTTTATTAAATTTATTGACTACACCCTTGCTTTGTATGAACTCCCTGACTCCATAGCAGTAGTAAGACTAACCAGGCTTTTTGAAGGTGTAGCCTTAGACTGGTTTATCAACAAAAGAGGAGAAGTAGGATCTCAAACTTGGAACTCCTGGAAAAGGCTTATCAAAGAACAATTTGGTACTAGAATATGTAAAAGGAAAATGATGAAGACCTTTGAAAACTCAATATTCAACTCTTCAAAGGACAAACCCCATAAATGGTGTTTAGAACAGAAGAAGAGATTAGACTTTTTCTACCCGGACATTGATAAAGAAGAAATCAATGAAAGACTCCTCAATCTATGACCTGGACACCTTAATCACAGTGTAAGGTGCAGAATGCCTATGTATTATGACCTCTCTAACCTCATTGGTATCCTAGAAGAAACTATTGATATGAATGGTCTTGATAAAATGAACAACAAACCTAGAGACCCTGCTCCCAAGAATAGAGAGGAATACAACTCAAAAACCAAAGAATCTTCAATCCACCAATTGGATACCAAGAAGACTTCTTAAACTAAGGAAAAGGTATTCTGGAATTGCAACCAGACAGGGAATGTAAGACCTGACTGTCCCCAGCCCAGGAGAAATATCAATCTCATTGAAGGGGAAGAAAATGATAATGACCCCAACCCCCAAATTAATGGCACTGATGGATCACTATCTGAATGTGAACTAATATTTACTAACCCCATCAATTTCATTGAAGGAAATATAGAGTCTTCCCTGGAAATTAAATCTTTCAACAAGGATTCTGACTTTCCGCAACAATGGACTCCCAATATGAAGATTTAACATGTTTCTGAAGCCAAAACCTTGATCTTGAAACCCTCAGTTGGTAAAATTTAAACCACTTGCAGAACTTGCTATTCTACCTGTCTAATCCAAGGTTCCCCTGTAAAGTTACTCTTAGATAGTGGAGCCTTTTTATCTTGTGTTGGATCAATTTATCTGGAGAACAAAGATCTCCATTTGAAAAAAAACTTGCTACAAGTAACTCAAGCCAAGTTCAGCAGCTGTAACTCTTCCCTTAATGCTATTAAAGTATGGTCTGCAGATCTCATACTACCCCATTCCAAAGGTTCCCTAAAACTAAAAGTTGAATTTGTGGCACTCAAAAATGGAGCATGTGATCACTTTATTTTAGGAAATGATTCTCTCTGCCTGTACAGGATAGATGTGTTCCAGAGTAAGGGTAGATAATTTAATGTAGGAGGAGACTGGAACAAGAAGTTCCAAATATGCCATGTTAATGCTCAAACTACTGTTTCCACCTATGAGAAACACTTGTAGAAATTTAAAAAAGAATACTTCTCTCAAGCAGCTCTGAATTCCCATCTCAGTGAAGATCAAAAATGGGAAATTCTTCAGGTTTGCTTTTAAAACCAGAATGCTTTTTGCACTAAGGACACCCTATTGGTTACATTAAGGGACACAAAATGATCCTCACCTTAACTATCAAACATCCTTACCACCCTAACCTCAGGAGACCTGCTTATTCTTCTAGCCCAAAATCAAAAGCTGCCTTAGAGACTCACCTTCAGGAACTGATTGACCTACAAGTTTTAAGTAAAGTAGGAAATAATGAACAGGTAGATGTTACTACAAAATTAATTATAGATTGGCACAATGAGAAGTCAAGAATGGTTGGAGACTTTAGGATGTTGAACAATTACACTCAAGCAGACTATAACCCTATCCCTAGGATTGATCATGCCCTCCAAAATCTTTCAAGGCTAAGTTTATTACTACCATGGATATGCTGAAAGGATTTCACCAGATCCCTATCAGCCCTGAAAGCAGGAAGTTTAAAAGGATTATATGCCACCTAGGTATATATGAATATTTAAGGATGCCTTTTGGGATCAAAAATTCTCCCTCCCACTTCCAAAGAATGATGGACAGTGTACTAGGCCAATTCATCAGGAAGGTTTGGATGATGGTATACATTGATGATTTCATCATTTACACTGATGACTGGAATACCCGTATTGATAAAGTAAGACTTGTTCTGGAAAATATCTCTGCAGTAGGATTGAAAGTATCTATGAAGAAGTGCAACTTTGGATATGGAGAACTCAAGGCCTTAGGAAATATAGTATCTGGTCTAACAATCACAGCTGATCAAAGCAAGATATAAGCCTTTATGAACAGACCCATTCCTCGGAACAAAACTTAACTCTTGTCTTTCATCAGCTTCTGCAGTTACTACAGGAAATAATTACCTAAGTTTGCATTAATGACTAAGTGTTTGTATGAAATTTGCAGCAACAACAGTCTCTTTGAAATGAATCATTGAAGGTTAAAGAATTATGAGGAACTCAAAATAGCCATGACCACAGCTCCTGTGCTAATTCAACCTGATTACAGCAAGCCTTTCATGCTATACATAGATGCTAGTATGGAAGGATTAGGGGCTTCCCTAAATCAAGAGGTCATAGAAGAGGAGAAACCAGCGGAGAAACATATACTTTTCATATCCAGACAAGTGAAAGATTCTGAGAAAAGATATGGTGAAAGCCAGATGGGTTGCCTTCCTCTAGTTTGGGCTCTGGAAAAACACCACTATTACCTGGAAGGAACTAATTTCACATTAATAACTGATTGCAATGCTGTTAGGACTCTGATGAACATGAAGACTCCTAGAAGTCACAGGCTAAGGTGGCAGATAGCTATAAAACAGTATAGAGGCCAGATGACTATAGTTCACCAAGCTGGAGCTAAACATCAGAATGCTGATAGTTTGAGCAGGAATGCCCTACCCAATGACCCTAGTAATCTGGCTCATGGCCCTGAAGACAATGACATATTCCCCATACTAAAAAGCAGCATGTTTTAAATTGAAGATCCTATTCTTGAAATTCACATTTGTGAACTATATGAATCTCTGTTCAACTCAATCAAGGAAGCCTACAGCTCTGAAATGAAGAATCTAGTCACCATTATGGAAAGTACCTCTCCATCATCTGAGCTAGTTAACAGTCTACCTGAACCTCTTCTAAAGCCCTACAAAGCTGGTAGATTCACTATATGGGATGACCTAATATACTACTGACATCAACACTCCAGTGTCTTAGTCCTGACCAAAGAAGAACATATCAGGCATGTCCTAGCTGAATGTCATGATAACTGATCATCTGGTCATTTATCCACTGACAGAACCCTGGATAAGGTCAAACAAACTGCTTGGTGGATCAATTGGAGAGACTCCACTATCCAGTATTTTTCTAGCTGTGAAAATTTCCAGAAGTCTAATAGGACAATCAGAAAGAGGATTGGTCTCTTCAAAACATCACCAAACTCAAGAGGAGATGGGAAATCATAAACATATACTTTGTAACAGAACTACCTCCTGGAGGAGCTTATTCTTACAACTCAGTGTTCATCATTGTGGATAGGTTTTCCAAGAAAGCAAAATTTCTGCCTAACCATAAGGAAGACACTGCTATGGAAGTAGCTCTATTGTTCTGTAATAGACTTATTGCTGATGAAGGAGTCCCCAAGATTATTATCAGTGATAGAGACCCCAAGTTCACCTCTGAGTTCTGGAGAAACCTCCATGATATTTTAGGAACTAATTTGGCCTTCTCTACAGCTTATCACCCCCAAACAGAGGGATTAGCTGAAATAATGATTCAGAATCTAGAAGATATGCTCAGAAGATTCTGTTGCTTTTGTCTAGAATACAAGAATGCTGAAGGTTATTGCCATGATTGGTTTAGACTTTTACCTGCACTAGAAATGGCTTACAACAGAAGCAAACATTCTACTACCAAGGAAGCATCCTATATTTTGGAAAGAGGATGGATTTTTAAATTACCCAAGGATAACTTCAACCAGAAGCTAACCAACATCCATCCAAAATCACTTGAATTAAAGAACCTGATAGGGATATCCAACAAAAATACTGCTAAATGTGTTCAAGATGCTGTTGAATACAACCAACAAAGGTGGGATAAAACCCATAAAGAACCTGATTTCAAAATTGGTGATCAAGTCTTAGTTTCTACCACCAATTTCATCAACCTAGCTGGGAATAAGAAGCCCAGACCTGTATCTGTTGGACCTTTCACCATCAAGAAAATCCATGGTACAAATGCTGTAGAAGTAATCTTGAGTGAAAAACTTTCAAGGAAACACCCAGTATTCCCAGTGAGCCTAATCAAACACTTTCACCCCAGAGAAGGAGAAAAAACCCCTTCAACAGAGATACCTATGGAAGCTGATACTGATAAAGGAAGAGGGAAGATTAGCAAGATCCTTAAAGACAAAAAGGAAAGGATCAATGGAAAGGACATCAGACTCTACTTGGTCAGATACAAAGGAGAATCTGTGGATAAAGATGAGTGGTTACCTGAAAACAACATTCCAGATGGACCCATAAACCTGGAAATTACAGATCTAACAAAAGAAATTGATCCCCAGAACTTTTTTCAGATATAGCCATATCTTGGAGTGGGAAAATTTCAGCTTGCTACTTGAACAGAGCAACCTGTCAAAGCAGATTAAAAATTAAAATAAATTATACAATTACAAGGAGTGATAAATCTCAAAATATTATTACAAATTTGGATTTCTCACCCAACATAAGGGAGGGTCACTAACTGACCCCAACCTTGAATTCCAACTCCTTATATTTTTAAATAATTCTAAAAGAAAATGACCAAAAGACAATGACACCACTATGGCACCTTTTTTGGCCATTTTAATGTTTTACATGAGATTTCATGTATAGATTTCACACCTAAAATTCACTCAGAATTGGGGTGTTGTGTACGTTTTAGGAGATACAGGCGGATTTTTGTTGTGACACAATTCCCACGCGCAGCCCTGCATCCATACAGAAGGGGTAAACACGTCTGAAATTCAATATGTAGGCATCTGTCAAGAAACACACATGCAATATTCTTTTGGTCGTGGATAATGGATTCCTGCACACAGCTGTCAAAACCTGTGCGCGTCAAGAACAAATTCTCATCTCCTGACAGCTAGGTACCACAAGAACATGCTACAAACTTCATGCATACATCATTCATATGTAAAAAGTTGGCTGACGGATAGAGGGATGTTGGAAACCTCAGAATATTGAATAAAAAATATGAAAATCAAAACCTAAAGCAAATAACTTGTGAGAAAAAATAATGAAGTATTTCACGCAAATGTGATTTCCAAACTTTTATGAACCACAAAACATGCCAAGAAGTTAAAAAAAACATTATTAAAAACTACCAACAAGTGCAGAGGATGGCACAGAATCTACAAATACCCACTTCTACCCATGTCACTCAAAAGAAAATAATACAAAATGATGAAATATGCCTGAACTTTAAAAATAAAAAATTAACATTTAAACAGTTCCTGATAATGATTTCACATAGAAATATGACACAGGCAAAGCTAGCAAATTTAAAGCACCAAAATACATGCTAAACTAGCCTTGACCAGCCTGCTAGCCTCAGCCCACAAGCACAACCCTCTCTACGTGCCCTGAGTAGGTCTTACTACCCCAAAAGGTATATAAACTACCCTTTTTGGATGTTTTCTAAACACAGTAATTTTCAGTAATCAATACAGACCCCTTGCCATCCGGGATTAAGTGTTTATATAAGATAAACAAGTGATTTATGGCCTCAGTCTGATAGTATAACTGTTAATTCTAACCCCACCATTAATTCCATTGAGGAATATCAGCAATATCCCCAAAAATTTTCATGAGACCCTTTCAACTGTGAATTTGTGCAAGTTTATTGGAGTGCCTGCTTAAATTAGTAAGTCATCTACTCCTTGCTTCCAGGAATAATTGCTGTGAGAAAGCCAGTCCACCCATTCCCCTTGAGTAAACCCCTTTTGAGTAATCACTTAGGACCTCATTCTCCCAAGTTCTTTATACGGTTCAAAAGAGCCCCTTGAAGAGATGTTGTTTCAATAAAGATCCCCTGTTTGAATGAATATTGGCCCCTCTATAAAAATATATTCAAACCATTTTTTAACCAAACCTAACCATCCAAACTTTGCACCTGCTCTTAACCAATGATTCTAAGAATTTTATGTATTTTCTTGGAATTATTATTTTTCCAACACCAATATCACTTGTTGTAGATAAAGGATGGCAAATTTCCTGGTATAAAAAAGCTGAAATTTTCACTGGTCACTTTATAGATATTAACTGGCAACTCAACAAGAAAATTTTATCATTCAAACAACTTCCAGCTCCACATACTGGAATTTCAATCAGTGAAAAACTAGCACAGACCCTTCATGCTTGTAACTTTATGGATAAATTTTGATTTATTACAACCCATAATGCAAGCTCTAATCATAGTGCAATAAAACAGCTACACAATTTAATTCTTGAAAGTACAAACAATTCATTAGAGTTGGGTGGAAAGTTTCTTCATGTCCAATGTTCAGCTCATATCCTCAATTTTATTGTTAAAGATGGTTTGGATGTTTCTTTTGATCCTATAAAAAAAACTCAGATCCAGCATTAAGTTTTTAGGGGTTCCAAATCAAGAAAACAGCAATTTGAAATTTCCATAGATATTGCTGGCATCTCAAAAAAGAAACTGAAATAACCTAATATTGATGTTCCTACACAATGTAACTCAAACTATGAAATGATTTCTTCTGCATTTCCATACAAATGAGCATTACAGAATCATCAGATTTCAAACTCACATTTTTTAGACTGCCCCTCTGAGGATGAATGGATTTAACTTGTAGTAATCAAGGAATTATTTGAAATCTTTCAACAAGCAACAAATTAACTTTCTGGTACAAAATATCCAACTTCAAACCTGTTTTTCCTTACTCTGAAGGACATAGAATATTATCTGGATGTTTCATCTCAAGAAGTTGGAAATGTTCATATTTCCTCAATAGTTCAGCCAATGATTGATAAATTTTGCAATTTCTGGTCCAACATGAATGAATTTCTAGCTCTTGAAATTGTTTTTGATCCCCTCTACATGTTAAAATACATAGAATGCACCATTTCAAGGACTATGAATATCAAATTGGTTCATAATTACATGCAAGACCTCAGAAAAACAATACATCTATTGCTTGAATAGGGAGTATCAAATTTAACCAAACCCGCCATTTTTAATGGTGGTTTTCAACCCAAATCTCCCATTTCAAACCCACCATCAAAAATCAAAAAAACACACTTATTTCAGATCAGAAGCTTCAAAGTTAACATTATATACTTTAATTGAAAAAAACCACTTATTTAATGTTAAATTTGAAACTTCTGATCTGAAATAAGTGGAAAAAAACCACTTATTTAAAGGTTCCCACAGCATCAACCACACCCTGCACCACACCATCCATCCCTTGCTTGCCAATTTGATCCAACTCCAACCTTCCATCCAAATCCAACTTCCTTGGACATCTCATCCTTGCTTCCCACTTCCATCTAACTCCAACCTCCTCAGAAAGCTCATCATCCTCACTTCTCATCCTTTCTTTCCACTTTCATCCAACTCCAACATTCTTGGACATCTCATCATCCTTGCTTCCCACTTAAATTCAACTCCAAAATCCTTGGATCCCATCCTTTCTTCCCACTGCCATCAAAATCCAAAATCCTTGGACATCTCATCCTTGCTTCCCACTTCAATCCAAATCCAAAATACTTGGAAATCTCATCCTTGCTTCCCACTTCCATCCAACTCAAAAATCCTTGGAAATCTCAACCTTGCTTCCCACTTCCATCCAACTCCAAAATCCTTGCACATCTCATCCTTGCTTCCCACTTCCATCCAACTCTGACCTCCTCAGACATCTCATTGTCCTCACTTCCCATCACACTATCCTCTGAACCCCCCCCCCCCCCCCCTGTTCAAAATGGCCCCTCAGAAATCCAAAACCAAAAACCACCTAACCAAACAAGCATCCCCATGAAATTCAAAAAGAAACAATCCTCCTCCCTCAGCTTCCAAAAAATCTGGCAAACTCAAGCAAGAAGACCACCTAATCCTGGTCAACTATCTCAAAGTTTTGTCAAAATATGCTGCTTGCTTTGGGTCAAACAAAGAAACAAGAGTTGTTTGACCTCCATGTTAAAATGTAAATGGTTATCTCTTGATGGCCAATGAACTCAAGAAAAAAGCAAAAGGTAGGCTAGAATTTTCTTCAAAGAAAATGTGGGTGAAATTTGAGAATTACCAGGCCAACTACACAAAAGCCCACTTCATTTCCATCTCAACTGGGTTTGGCATAACTGATGCGGATAAAGCCAAGGACCTAACCTCTGTGATTGAGAAATTGGATTCAATCTTCCCTTTCTACAACCGCATGGATTGAATATTTGGTAAAAAAGCAAATAACACTACTCTGGCTGAGTTAAATTCTCAAACAGCAGAGTCAAATGATATGGAGCCACTTCCTGATGATACTCAGCCTAGTGAACCCAATAACAAGGAAAAATAGAATTGGTCACCATCAGAGCCAGCATCAGCCACCAAGAATGATGTGGACAAAATTACAGCTCAATCAGCCCCAATCCAGTCCACAAGAATCTTGAACACTTTCCTGGCCCCATCACTTCCTAGCATGGATGAAATCAACTATACCACCAACTTGGAGGAAGACTGTCCCAATTCACAATCCAAACATACCTGACCTCAAGTAAGTATGGTTTTTCTATTCTTGAATAGTGAACTTTAACTGATTTTGTATGAAAAGCCCCATCCTTTTTGTCAGCCTCCTGGATTCCAAGACCCTTGCTATTGTTTACCTACCAGAGGTTATGGAATAAATAATAAATATATTATTCAATGAATGCAGCAATAATCTGTAAAATATTTGGACAAAGCTATTTCAAGGTTGATTGTTTTGGTTATGATTGAATATTATTAATCAATATTAATCAATTGATTTTTAAATATATTAAAAGAGGGGCCAAAATAATATTGGGGATCTTTAAAACCTCTCTTCAGGGAATTCACTTGAAAATGTTAAAATGCGGATGCACTCAGGTAATGTGCATAGGAGTGTGTAATCCAAATGGGATGCAAAAATGGGCCTCCACAGCCCATTGGACATCACAAGGGCCACGTGGGCCTATGTGGGTGTTATTGGTTTTGGGCATTTGGGCGCCAAAACACATTTTTATGGTCTTTTGGGACACGGGCCCTCACAGGCCCGCAAGGGTGGATGGGCCACCCAAGCCAGATGGGCTTATTTGGGCATAAAAGGGCCCAAGCTTTATTATGGGCATACTTGGCCAGAAGGGCTGGCCTGCCAAAGTATGTAATTCTGACAATTTGGGCTTGGGGCGGCCCATTGGGGCCGCCGCCCCAGTTGCGGCCCGCTTGGGGCCACTGCCCGCGTTGCAGCCCGTTTGGGGCTGCCTGTTTTTCTTGGTACGGCCCGCGGATGGATCCCACGCGGGCCCGGCTGGTCGCGCTCTGCGACCAGCACCACAGAGCCGGGGCTTGCGGCCCCGGCTTGCTCCCCCTCCCCTTGCTTGCCCTTGCAAGGGGGATGGGGGCAAGCTGGCTGGGTTGAACCAGCCAGCAACCGGCCGCAACAATGCGGTCGGTCAGGGCAGGGGGGACCTGACCACCCCCTTGCCCAAGGAGGTGGCGGCGCCGGCCGCAAGCGGAGCAACCGGCAGGTGGGGGGGAATTCATCACCCCTCCACCATTGATTGTGTGAAGCAACCAAGCAGGGGCGCTCTCCCCCCCCCCCCTTTACCAAGGGGGAGGAGCAATGGGCCTGGGGGGACCTGATCACCTCCCAGGCCAACTTACTTGACAACGCCCTGGGGGTATCAACCCCCAGGGCCCCTGGTGAGGGGATTTGACCGCCCCCACCAGGGATTTGAGAGAAAGAGGGGGGGACAGCATGTCCGCTGGTCACACCCCCCCATGTGAGTCTGAGACCGGACCCAGGTGTTCCCTGGGTCCCACCTGGCCCATTTGAGGGGCCAGGGGCTGGCTGCATGAGGCAACCAGGCCGTAAACAAGGTAATGAGTTCATCATGGCTGGTTGTAACGGACAACCAGCCAAGGAGATAGAACAGCAAGGGTCTGGTTCAGCCCCGTAACGGTGGAAACACTGGAATGAACCGCAATAGGCTGGTTGTAAGGGTTCAGGAACTGACGCCATGCGGGCTGATGTAGTCCCAACCAAGTAACAAGGCAAGTAGAGCCTGTAGAGCTCTTTTGGGGCGGAAAATTTGCCTTTTGGCTTGTTTTATCATGGGCTCACAAGAGGCCCATCTTTTGTACTTAAGGAGCTCTTCTCCCTGCTGTTTTCCATCCATTCATTCATTATTCCAATCAAATTCATCCAACATATTGCCCCATTGTGAGAGCCCCATTATCCAATATTGACAACCAGTGTCCAGCATTTCTTTTGCTTTAAATACTGCTAATTTGCCTAAGCTAATTGCTGGCCATAATTCTAACAGAAAAGACATAGACCTGGTTACTTTGGAACCTTTAATTTATATTCTTAAAGGAGGTATTGCCCAAAGATAATATATATATAAAATATATGATGGAGTGGCAGGGCTTTGTAACCAAGCTTCCACAACAGAAAAAGGATAATAAAACTCACTTGTATGTTATTGGATCCTTTGGGTACCAGTTTGGGACTTTTACTGATAGGTTAAACCTGTTACTGGGGTTAAAAGGTTTTCAGCAGTTTAAATTCATAAAGGGTTTTGAGACAGACAATATTGATCAGACTAAAGCCATAAATCACTTACTTATCTCTTATAAGTATTTGATTACCTTGGCACGGTGTCTGGATGTAAATAAAACTGGGTCTGGGGTATCAATAACCTCAAAAGAGCTCTATATTTATAGCTTTTTGGGTCCCAATCCTGTCCTTCTGAGGAATACAGGGGCTCAAAGGGACGGTTTCTATGGATAGCAGGTTAACCAGTGGTAGCCTGTCATGTTTTCTTGGTTCTGTAAAACAGGTAAAATCTAATTCCACAGGTTATGGTAATTGTTCTACTTTTCTTATTGATTTTTTGACATGTTAATAACACTAATCTATCCACCTGACCATCATTTCATTAATTATAATTAGTAAATTCTCCCAGGATGTTGATATTTTTTCTCAGTAGAAATTCCTATGGGTAATCTGATTTCAGATGGGTTCTCATTATGTATTAGCTGATGGGAGTAAAATCATAATACTGATTTTGATCCTACTGTTTGAAATTCTGTTAATTTACTTGAAATAATTAATTAAAAACATATTCTATGGTAATAAATGTAATACTTATACATAATCAGTTTTATTAGTATGTCAAGCACATACTGATGTCTTGAAGCTCTCATAATTGTATTTTGAAATTATCTTAAGATATTTTTAAAACTGTAGTTATCTTATTTTCTACATTTTTGGTATTTTTTATTGTGTTTTATAAAGAATATGTAGAAAGTTTATTCAAGTATTTTTATATAATCTTACGCATTTCTAGACAATATCCTATCCACGGGGACATTTATTACATATTTAGTATGTCCCAATATTAGTTTTAGCACTTTTACATGGTACCTTGGCTTCTCAAGCCATCTGTCAGTCTCTCAGTCCGTAGTCCTGCAGCTGCATACCTGTCAGATGCCCAGGGCTGCATACCCAGCTTGTCAGGGTAAGTGGACAGGGTGGCAGTTCTGCTGCTCAGCCGCATGCAGATGTATTTGTTTCCGCAGCTGCGTGCGGGAATGGGGAAAAATCACATTTCCTCCCCTAACTCCTCTAAATCACAGAATTCCTGGATTCTGACACAAAATTAACTGTGAAAACTATACGTGGGGTTTCATGTGAAATATTAAAATGGCCAAAATCCCAAGGCCACTTCTCTTTATAAATTTTCATTAATTATTTAAAAATATAAGCAGTGGGAATTTGAGGTAGGTGTCAGTGAGTGACCCTACCTTAAATTTCATGTAAAATCATAATTTGAGATAATATTTGTAATATTATTTCTCCTTCAATATTTTATTTATTTATTTATGTTATTTTGTTACTATTGCAGCTTGCTCTGCAATAGTAGCAAGCTTACATTCCCCCACTCCAAGCTATGGCCATATCTGAAAAAAATCTGGGGTTTGGAAAAAAAATTAATTCCACATGTATTTCAGTTTCTTTTACTGGCTCTGTAGTTTCTAAGATGTATTAGTCCATCAGGTATGTTTCTCTCTGGTAACCATTCATCTTTGTCTGCATATTCTCCTTTTTATCTTACTAAGTATAGTCTAACATCCTTACCTTGCACTCTCTCCTCCTTGTCTCTCAATATCCTGCTTACTTTCCCTTTTTATTTCACAGGGTCAGGTTCTATTGGGATTATTACTGGAGGGAGGTTGCTACCTTCTCTTGGTTCAAAGTGCTTCACTAAGCTAACAGGGAATACTGGGTGCTTTCTTGATAATTCTTCACTCAAGACTACTTCCACAGCATTCTTGCCATGCATTTTATTGATAACAAATGGCCCCTAAAAAAGCTGGTTTCAACTTTTTTCTACCTGCTAAGTTGTTGAAGTTGGCACTAGATATCAAGATCTGATCTATTATCTTAAAGTCAGGTTCTCTGTGTGATTTATCCCATCTTTGTTTGTTATATTCCACTGCTTCTTCTAACACTTTTTTAGCATGATTATTTTCCAGATCTATCATTACCTTAAAGTCAAGAGATTTGGGGTGGATGGTGGCTAACTTTTGGTTCATGGTATTCCTGGGCAGTTTTGGAATCCATTCTCTTTCTTATATGTAAGGGGCTTCTTTGGTGGCAGAATTTTTACTGCTATTATAAGCCATCTCCAGGCCTGGAAGTAAGCTTACCCAGTCATGGAAATATCCATCTGAGTTTTTTTATTCCAGAAAAAATCTACAAATCCTTCTTAACATATCTTCCAAAGTATGTGTCATCCTTTCAGCTAATCCATCAGTCTGGGGATGATATGCCATAGAAAAGGCTAAAGTAGTACCCAGTATATCATTTAGATTCCTCCAAAATTCAAAAGTTAATTTGGGATCTCTTTCACTGAAATTCTCTAAGATCATTCTTGATAAAATTAAGTTGCAGTTCCACTTTACTATTAAGCAGATCTAATTTTTCACTAAGGGAAAAAATGGAGTTGTTAGCAGTATTATTTAATTATTCTTTTAATGGCTGGAGGGACATGATAAAACCTTCTTGGATAACTGATAACATGTTCTCAATAGTTTGGGTTTGACTGGTTTTAACTTGATTTATTGTTTCAAATAATTTTTCTGTTTGTACCTTAATATATTCCATCCCCACAGCTGTTGATTGTTTACTAACAAATTCGGCCACTAATGAGGACAACTTATCCAATTGGGTGCAAAAACCATCCAAATTAACACAAAAAATCTTGAAATTATGACACATATCATGAGAGAAGGAAGTAATCACATCTGAAGTTGGTTTAGACAAGAAACTAGGTTCAGGATTAGAAGCTAATTGTGGTACACCTTTTTCCAATTTTGAGCTAATGATATGATCTGATCCCAATCCTTCTTTCCCTTTGGCTTTTGATAGTAAGAGGATCTCTTATTTCCTGATTCTTTTCCTTTCAGTTGGGCTAATTGATCCCATGGATTCCATTTATCCACGCAGGATTCCACCCCTCTCCTGGGGATCATCTTCTGAAGAGCTATCTGGGAAGCCTTTTCTTGGGATATTATCTTTTTCATAGAGATT
Organism: Puccinia polysora; assembly: GCA_025617555.3. Lineage (NCBI taxonomy): Eukaryota > Fungi > Basidiomycota > Pucciniomycetes > Pucciniales > Pucciniaceae > Puccinia > Puccinia polysora. The sequence goes on along the minus strand of CM062634.1, from coordinate 28,283,337 downwards.
AAGTCCTTGTTGGATTGGGCTTCTTTGAATTCTTCCCAAAATTTCACATGCTCTTTGACTAAGCCTTTGATCTTGGATTCCTTGGCCAGATTCTGATGGGTTGGCTGCAAGGAACCTCCTTGAAATTGAAGAGGGCTTGATTTTACTACTTTCTCTGGCTCTAGGTTGGGGGAGGGTAACAGTACTTGGCTCTGCTCCTTGTCCACCAACATTTGACTCACAGGCTCCAACCCCCTCATGGTTGTCATTATGGGCTTCCTCACAGCTACTGGGGGCTCCTGGCAGAGATCAATAGTAGGGAACTCTTCCTGAGGCGCTTTTGTTACATCTGTTCATGTTGAAAATATTTATAAGCATTTTTCTTTAAACAGAAAAAATCCACAATAATAAGTTATTTAACTCACTTAAGTTGATATTTAAAGGCACTAATACTTTATTAGGATTGTATTTATCCTTAACAGGTAATCCAATGGGGTCTTGGTGCGTCTGAATAAGATCTTCTCCTGTCCAATCAATGTTCTCACTACGTCCAGAAATGTCTGGTTCCTCTTGATCCAAAATATCAACTTCAGGGGTGGTAGTTTCTGAGATAGGAGGGTTCACTTATAATATTAGAAGGAGATTTTATTGGTTAATAAAATATATTAATATTATTTTAATAAAATATATTAATATTATTTTAATGAAATATATTAATATTATTTTAATAAAATATATTGATATTAGTTTAATATAATATATTAATATTATTTTAATAAAATATATTAATATTATTTTAATAAAATATATTAATATTATTTTAATAAAATATATTAATATTATTTTAATAAAATATATTAATATTATTTTAATAAAATATATTAATATTATTTTAATAAAAGATATTAATATTATTTTAATAGAATAATTTTGTAAAAGGGGTTTTTACTTACATTTATATTTCAAAAAGTAATTTATCCAGTATTTTTTCCAAGCTTTATGCTGTCTCAATAGACCTTGAAAGTTTCTATGCCTCTCAAGCTCTTCTTGATCAAGGAGTGTATCTAATTTTTTACGGAGAGAAGAGATTTCAAGTTGTTCAGCTTGGGTTAAAGCTTCCCAAACGGTTGGTTGATAATTTTTAATGTAATCTTCTTTTATTATTTTTAAAATATTTAGATAATATAATATTAAATCTGCATTGGTTTTTAAATCCACTGCAAAAGGAGTTAATAATACATCACAGTTGTAAAGTCAGATGAACTATATCTTTTATTTATTTTTGTGAAATTTCTGGTCCAAGGTATTTAAAATAATCAAATGGAATATTTTCCTGGAAAGACCCCCAATTTTCAGCCTCCTGGATGCCAAGACCCTTTCTATCCTTTATCTACAAGAGTTGATGGAATAAATACTAAATATATTATTCAATAAATGCAGCAAAAATCCATAAAATATTTGGATAAAGCTATTGAAAGGTTGATTGGTTTGGTTATGATTGAATATTATTAATTACTATTAATCAATTGATTATTAAATAAATTAAAGGAGGGGCCACAATAATAATTGGTATCTTTAACACCTCTCTTCAGGGAAATCACTTGAAAACACATATACCTGGTTACTTTGGAACCTTTAATTTATATTCTTAAAGGAGGTATTGCCCAAAGATAATATATATATAAAATATATGATGGAGTGGCAGGGCTTTGTAACCAAGCTTCCACAATAGAAAAAGGATAATAAAACTCACTGGTATGTTATTGGATCCTTTGGGTACCTGTTTGGGATGTGTACTGATGGGTTAAACCTGTTACTGGGGTTAAAAGGTTGTTCAGAAGCTTAAATTGATAAAAAGGGTTTTGAGACGGACAATATTTATCAGACTAAAGCCATTAATCACTTACTTATCTCTTATAACTATTTGATTACCTTGGCACGGTGTCTGGATGTAAATGTAACTGGGTCTGGGGTATCAATAATCTCAAAAGAGTTCTATATTTATAGCTTTTTGGGTCCCAATTCCGTTCTTCAGAGGTATAAAGGGGCTCAAAGGGATGGATGATAAGGCTAGCAGGGAAACCAGTTGTAGCCTGTCATGTGTTCTCAGTGCTGTAACATGGATAAAATATAATTTCACAGGGTATGGGAATTATTCTACTTTTTTTATTGATATTTTGGAATGTGAATAAAACTAATCTATCCACCTGACCATCATTTCATTAATTATCCTTAGTAAATGCTCCCAGGATTTTAATATTTCTTCTTATTGGAAATTCCTACGCCTACAGGTAATCTGATGTTAGATGGGTTCTCATTATTTATTAGCTGATGGGAGTAAAATCATAATACTGATTTTGATCCTTATTTTCAAAATTCTGTTAATTTATATGAAATAATTAATTAAAAATTTATGCTATGGTAATATATGTAGCATTTTTACATAATCAGTCTCCTCAGTATGTCAGGGACATACTAATATCTTGAATTTCTCACAATTTTATTTTCAAAGTATTTTAAGATATTTTTCAAACTGTAGTGATCTTATTTTCAAAATTTTTGGTATTTTTTTATTGTATTTTATTCAAAAAATATGTAGAAAGTTTATTCATGTATTTTAATATGATTTTATGCATTTATAGACTATCTCATATCCACTGGGACATTTATTACATATGTAGTATGTCCCTGTGTTAGTTGTAGCACTTTTACATGGTACCTTGGCTTCTCAAGCCATCTTTCAATCTGTCAGTCCATATTCCGGCGGCTGCATACCTGTCAGATTCCCAGGGCTGCGTACATGGCTGGTCAGGTTAAGCGGACAGGGTGGCAGTGCTGCTGCTCAGCTGCATGCGGATGTATTGTTTGCCGCGGCTGCGTGCGGGAATTGGGAAAAATCACATTTCTGCCCCTAACTCCTCTAAATCACAGAATTCCTGGATTCTGACACAAAATTCACTGTGAAAACTATACGTGGGGTTTCATGTGAAATATTAAAATGGCCAAAATCCCAAGGCCACATCTCTTTATAGATTTTCATAAATTATTTAAAAATATAAGCAGTGGGAATTTGAAGTAGGTGTCAGTGGGTGACCCTACCTTAAATTTTATGTAGAATCATAATTTGAAATAATATTTATAAAATTATTTCTCCTTTAATATGTCATTTCTTCATTTATGTTATTTTGTTACTTTTGCAGATTGCTCTGCAATAGTAGCAAGCTGACACTTTTCTTGAAAATAACAGGAAACTTAAGCAAATGGGACCTCCTACAGCTGCTTCAAATGTGAGTGAAGACAGTCAGCTTCCATCAACTATGGCCAAGGGAAAGCACAAGGCCTTCAATTCAATGAACACCAACCCAAAAAGTCATCAAAAGAGGAGACACACTTATAGCTTTGGAGGCTTTGAAGAAATCATTGAGAAGCAAGATTCAAGTAAGGAAAATAAATTGGATTGCTAAATATTCCCAGAAATTCAAATCAAATTGATTTATTCAATTTGAAAACAGTTAAAAATTTTGTTGAAAGCAAGAAACTTGACTTTGAGATGGAGAATTGAGAGTGTCATCTGGAAATTGAAGAGAAAAAACGGATATCAGAGCTTAAAGCTCAGTAAAAACAAATAGAGGCAGAGGCAGCAATTCAACAGAAGAAGATTGATGCTGAAAGGAATATGAAAAAAGATGAGTTGGATTTTCCAAAATAGGAAGAGGAAAAATATTTTGCTCAATCCAACAAAAATGACAGGTTGTCATTGGAAATTGCCTGTGTAAACAGTGGTCAACCAATGGCAGAGATTCAAAAGTGTGCTTAGCTCCTTGGCTTGTAAATATGTTTGAATATACTGCTATGCATTCACAACAAAATCCATATTAAAATATTTAAAACCATTTTTGATCAGTTCTTTGTATCCACCAATGTTTGAGAATGTTGAATTTCTGTCAAGATATTTCTGGACTTCCAATGCCTTTTTTTTGGATATTTAACAAGATAATCCTATTTGAGTATACTGCATGGATGACCATAATCCTCTAAAATTTTGATGAGTAAAATCTTTGGATTTGAAAACAGCTAATGTAACCCCTTAAAATTTAGAAAAATTCAGATATAACTGATAATCCCTAAATTCAAACTGCCATGAAATCATATCAAAATTATCATCAGCCAAAATATCAGTTAAACTTCCATTGGCTATACTGTGGGATTGATGATGCAAATCCATCCTACCAAAGTCCAGGCATTAAAATCAGAATCTTGATGGGGGAGGTTTTGAAAATCATAAAGGGTAAAGGTTAAGAAGGAATAAAAATGAGAACTCCTGTATTCTTTATCATACTCCATATGGTTCATGGAAGGGATTTTATTTGTAATGATTTCCTTCTGAAACTCCTCAAAAACTTCTGGAGAAAATTCTCCAAGTTTTTTAAAAAGCCACTCTCCAGTCTCAATGATTTTGTCTTTTTCTGCTTGAGGTTGGAATCCAATTATTTTCATAGCCTTTCAGATTTTTTCAGATGAAACATATCATCCAAAAGCTTCTTGGTTGCTTTATTTTCTCCATCCATCATCCCACATCACTCCAGAAACTAGGGCCTTGTTTTTTTTCACAGGTTGAAGGTGTGTAGTGCGGTGGATCAGATGGCAAGAAAACCTTTCCCATCCAATTTTATCCTCAGAGAACACATTTCAGAGAAAGGGAACCACTCAGAAAGACAGAAAGCATGTTTTTTTGATTGGGCAAATGATTGCAAATCCCATGTTGAACTTGGTGTATAAATTCAGGGTGGATTCAGTGATGTGAATTTCTGTTGGGTTTCAATCAACTTGCCTACTTGCTGTGATGCAGGAAAAATTAATGGATTGGTTAACTGCTTTGCACCAGAACATTAAAATGCCTCCTCCTCCTCATTTTCTTCTTTAAGTTCTTTTTTTGCTGCTTACACCAATAGTTAATGATTTCAAAATGAGCCCCCCCAAAAATAATACATAAATAAGGAATAAATAAGGGGTTGATTGGTTGGTTAAAGGGGGGGGCATTGATTTGTGGGTCAAAGGGGGGGGCTGGCTTGTTGGTCAGAAAAGGGGGGGGGCTGGTCAATCAGTTGGCAGTGGCTGGCTGGTTGGTTGGCAAAGGGGGAGCTGTCCAATTGGTTGGCAATGGCTGGCCAGTCAGTTGGAAAAGGGGGGGGGGATGGCAAATTGTTTGGCAAAGGGAGGGGGGCTGCTGGTTGGTTGGAAATGGGGGGTGGCTGGCAAGTTGGTTGGCAATGGGGGCTGGCCAATTGGTTGGTTTGTAAAGTGGGGGGGGGGCTGGTTGGTTGGAAATGGGGGGTTGCTGGCCAGTTGGTCCGCAATGGGGGCTTGCAAATTGGTTGGCAGTGGCTGGAAAGTCTGTTGGTAAAGTGGGGGAGCTGGCTGGTGGATTGGTCAAAGGGGGGGAAGTTGATTGGCTGGAAATGAGGGAGGGGGGGCCTTTGTCAAGGATGGGGGGGGAAGTCAATTGGCCAAGTATGGAGGATGGGTTGAGGAGAGAGGAAGCAAGGGAAGTTAGCACAAGTGCAACAAGAGGGGGGGTGCATTGAGAGGGAGGGTGGAGGGCATACCTGGGAGGGCTAAAAACATAGATGGGAGATGAAAGGGGGGATTTTAGCAAGGCAATCAAAAAATGAGTTGAGATAAGGAGACTGACCTGGAGATGGATACAGTTATTGTGGGTTGGTGGTTGTGGTGAGTTCATTGTTTCAGGGGAGGGGAGTGGTGAGTGGTTGATTCAGACAAGCGGGAGAGGAGGAGATGGTGAGTGGTAGAGTCCAATGACTGGGAGAGGAGGAGGAGGATCATGGTGGAGGGGGTGACTTGGGTCCACTTGTGGGTGACTGAAAAGATCAAGTCAGTCAGTGTGGGATGAAAAAAAGAAAATGTTGAATATATTTCTTCTTCCTATATTTTTTTATGTCTTCTTTCTTCTTTTCTTCTATCCTATTTTCTTTATTCTCTTATTTTTTTTTATCATATCTGTGATACTCTAGTATCCTTTTTTTCACACTCTCAAGGCTCAAAATCAACTCTCACCCGGGACAGTTTCTTCTCTTCATTATCATATTCAATTATCTTGGGTTGATCTCAGTCTCAATACATAATCACAGAAGGTCTAGGAACAGAGAAGCAAAACTTGTTGACTTTCTTTTCTCATTCTGAAGAGGTTTTCAATCAACATCAGAAGGCTCTACAAACAAACTCTTCAAACAAAGAAGACCATACCACCTGGAGGATAATCTTAATTTGGTGCAGATCTTTTCCATGGGTGACCTCAAACAATAACACTAAATCATATTCCAGGTCTCTTCAACATAGCTAGAGAGAGAGGAGTTGCTGTATTTTATTGAATCTATAATTCAATACTGATTACTCTGACATTTGTGAGACTGCGTGTATGAATATTTTCTTGATCAATGTTTCATCTGATAATATTCTAATCAGTTGTATTTCAGTCTCTGGTTCTATTTTAATAAGAAATCAAGAACTCTTCACGATTAACAGTCAAAATGTCTGCAATCAACAACAACTTTAACCAGGGATCAGCCATGTCAGAATCACTTTCAGCAACCATCCTAAAAATGGAAATTGAAGCCATCCCTCTCTTGACCATGGACAACTTTTCCATCTGTTGTAACTGTGTGGTCAACATGATGGATCTTCAAGAGGATCTCTATGCCAAACTCACAAAGAAAAACATGGACACCAATAGAACTCCCATTGGCCTTAGCCACATGGAAAATGTCCGCATCCAAACAATCTTAACCTCCAAACTTGATACTTCTGTTCAAGCTAATATCATTACGCCATAAAACCAAAAGGACGCTCATCTCATCTGGCTCAGTATCCACAAATAGTTTGCCTCCAACCGCGGTAGAGTGTTCAAGGAATTCTTAAGAACTCCCTTTTTGGCTTCCAACATTCTTGGCTTTATTACTGACACCAAGAAAACCGTCTCAAGACTTTACAAAGTTGGAATCAAACTACCAAGTGATATTTTTGCCTATCTCATTCTCAAAAAGTTACCTCCTTGTATGGACATTCTCATGCAACAAATAACCCATTCAGATAAGAATCTCACCCTTGATCAAGTTTTTGATCATCTTTTCCTGTTTCACAAAAACAGGACGCTTGGAAATACTTCCACGGACAAGGGCAAAAAAGACAACCTCAACATGGTTTCTTTTTTTAACAAAAATGTCAAACCTTGTGAGGAAAGTTGGCACAATCCTACAGCCGCTCATCCAGAAGGTCAATGTTGGAAGCTGTATCCTCAACTAAAAATAAATTTCCCAAAGAAGAAAAATTTGGAGGGGTCTGAGGAAAAGGGAAAAATGACAAGTGTTAGATCCTTTGACTCTAATCTTAAAAATCATGTTTCCAAAAAAAATTTCCTTGATTCAGGATCTTCAACACACATGGTTTCTTCTGCTTTATTCTTTCATCAACTAGACTGATCCATAGTGAGATTCATCTCAACCATCTTTGGAGTGGATAGTCTTTTCTATGAGGGAAAAGGATCAATAACCCTAATGAACAATAAAAAAAATCAGTGACTCTAGCTAATGTTCTATACGCTCCACACTCAACTGAAAATCTTATATCTTATTTTTCATTGCTGTTAGATTGGTTTGATGTCTTGTTACAAGTGGATAAGGTTCAATTTTCAAAAGGAAGTTGGTTGACCACTGGGGAATATGATTGCAATATACCTATCATTCATCTGATTCATATTTCATTGATTCCATTCTCCTACTTCAGTCACAACAAATTTCTTCATAAGTCTCTGGGGCATGCCAGCTATCATCATATTGGGCAGAAGCTGGGAATCAAGGTATCTAAGCCAGGCAAGTGCAGAGCTTGTGCAGTCAGCAAGATTGCGCAATCTCCATACATGGGAAAACATCTGCGGTCCAAAAGACCATTCCAAGAGGTTCACTGTGATTTGATTGGACCCATCAAACCAAGAAGCATTTATCACAAGGTCTATATTCTGACCATTTTTAATAGTTACCCCAGGTTTGTGGCTGGCCTACCTGTGAAGGACAAGAGCCAAGTTTGATCCATGCTCCAGTTCTTGATCAAGAGGGAATCTAAAAGTTTTGGGTACACACTCATGATTCTCCATTCTGAAAGGGGGACCAAATTTTTAAATTACTCAATGAGATTGTTCTGCATAGAAAACAGCATCAAGCAGACTTTTGAAGATCCCTACACACCACAGCAAAAGGTCCTGGCAGAGAGATTTAACCATACAATACTTGAATGCATTTGGACCATGTTATACAATGGGGGGTTTCCCAGAAACTACTGGGGGGTTATTTTCAAGGCCTGTGTCCTGAAACTCAATTAATCTCCCTTGCACAGGTCCAAAAAATCCCCCTAGAAGCAATTCAAAGGACGGAAAATTAAGCTGAGCTATTTTCACCCTATCAGAAATCCTCTCACCTTTATCCTTGGGGAAAAACCCCCATCATCAGATTCTCACTGAGGATAACTGAATTGTGGACACAAAGAGTGTGAAATTCCTTGATTTCAAGACCTCAATCCCAAAATTCATTCCCATGCTAGATATCAATTCTGCAGAGCTGGATCCTGATACAAGTGTAAATCCTCTTCCAAAGCTTACTCTGGAGGGTTAGACAGCCTCAATCCAAATAGATGACTACCCTCAGTCTGGATTTCACAGGAGCAATTTGGACAGTGGACCAGGGGATGAAGCAGTGACGTTGGACCAAGAATGTTCCAACTCATCTGGTCAGTCTTCAACCCCAGCAGATACTACCGTTTCTACATCTCCAAGGAGATACAATCCAAGGGAGCGGAAGGAGAACACCAAACCACCATACTACTTGCACAATAGAAGGTCAAAAAGAAATTGGAAGGATTCATGTAGAATGAAAATGGAAGACATAGAGAATCAGGAAGTTTGGGAAGATTACAAAGGTTCTCCTGATCATTTTTTGAGAATTATGTGGATGGATAAAGTGAAAAATTCAACAATTTCTTAGGCAGAAAGGAAGAAATCTTGGCTGTGCATCCTGGTAAACCTGCAAACGCCTGTAGTAGAATTTGGTGACACCTTTGCTCCTATGGGGAAGTTTGCTACATAAATTCTCCTTCTTATTTATGGGCTTGAACAAAAACTAAAGATTTTTCAATTTTAAATTAAGGCGGCATTCCTATTTGCTCCTCTTGATGAAGATATTTACATATTGCGACTGTAAGAATGCAACTTTAAATCAACCTTCCAAAAGTTGCAAAAGTCACTGTATGGTTTATGTCAGGCTCCCGCAAACTGGTTCAGAACACTAAATAACTGGTTAAGTTCCATAGGGTATAAAGAATTGGCATTGGACCCATGCCTGTACACTCACAATTTTAAAAAATCTTCATTTTTCTTTCATGTAGATGATCTTGTTTTTATAGGGGAGGTGGAATTGTTCAAGGGGCTGTTTCTGGATTGTTTACCAAAATCATCCTCTCACAATCTGGACACTGTTCTTGGCATGGAGGTGTCATCTGAAGAAGGGAAAATAACACTCAATCAAAGGTCACTCATATTGGATACCCTGGAAGAACTTGGGCTGGTGTTGGGGTGGCCTGTAATCACTCCTCTGACACCTGGTCTGCAACTAGTCCAAGCCACAGACAAGGACCATGAAGATTTCAAGAGGCTAGGCATCAACTATAGACGGTTCATGGGAATTTTAAATCACTTATCCTCCAGAAATTTTCCAGATCTTTCAGCAGCTGCATCTCTGTTGTCTGGGTTCAACCAAAGGCCAGGAACTTCACACTGGAAGGAAGTGCTGCACGTCTGGAAGTACCTGGTGGGAATGGTCAAAAACTAACTCTGTCTTAATCCATGTGCAGATGTTATCATATCTGTGATACTCTAGTATCCTGTCTGTCACACTCTCAAGACTCAAAATCAACTCTCACCTGGGACCGTTTCCTCTATTCATTATCATATTCAATTACCTTGGGTTGCTCTTGGTCTCAATACATAATTGCAGAAGGTCTAGGAACAGAGAACCAAAACTTGTTGACTTTCTTTTCTCATTCTGAAGAGGTGTTCAATCAAAATTGGAAGGCTCTACAAACAAACTCTTCAAACAAAGAAGACCATACCACCTGCAGGTTAATCTTGATTTGGTGCAGATCTTTTCCATGGGTGACCTCAAACAATAACACTAAATCATAGTCCAGGTCTCTTCAAAAGAGCTAGAGAGAGAGGAGTTGCTGTATTTTATCAAATCTATAATTCAATACTGATTACTCTGACATTTGTGAGACTGCGGGTATGAATATTTTCTTGATCAATGTTTCATCTGATAATATTCTAATCAGTTGTATGTCAGTCTATGGTTTTACTTTAATAAGAAATCAAGAACTTTTCAGAAAAAGAAAAAGAAAGAAAAAAAAGGAAAAATATACATACTTGTGTGTTTGTCTCTTTACCAAGTCTGAAATCAAATCATCATTATTCAAAACTGAGCAAGGGTAATAGGTAGAATTATCTCTCTCATGGAAAAAGAGGATTGATGTGATAAGAATGGAATGATTTGAGGAGGATCAGGAACATAATATTCAAAGATTTCATCCCATTCATCTTTGATGTTGGTCAATGATTTATGGAGAATAACACAGCAGACAATCCAGTTGATGAGTAACTTCATGTCTTTGGTATTTTGGAGCTGGATTTGCATTTCTCTTAAGCCAGCTCATCTTCCTTTCAGGACTCCTATGGAATGCTTGATCCAAATTTTTGATTTGGCAAGATGAAAGTTGAAATCAGTTTTGGATTGATCATTGGATGAAACATTTTGGTATGCTGGAACCATATATTTCCCACTGGCATAAGGAGATTCAGCCAGAAGGTATTGGTCTTCATCAAAGTAGCTCTGGGGTTGCTGAGAAATCTGAAATTGGCTGAAGACATTATAATCATGACAGGAAGCTGGAAGGCCAGCCTGGAGGGCAATGAACTTTTTGTTGTTGTTGCAAACCAGTTGAACAGAAATGGAGTATCTATATGAACAAAGGAAGCATGGTTGGTCAGCTTTGGATAAAAAAAAAATTGCTGTTAAGATATTGGATTGCCTTTTCTTCCAAATCAAAGTAGTGGTTTCCATCAAGCTTGGGTTTTTCCCTCAAAGGGATTGTGGTTCCATCAATAAATCCAATACAACCTTGAAAACCCTCAGTCCCCATGAGCTGTAAGATCTTGATGTGCTCTTCCTTTGTTGGCCAGCCAAGAGGTGAGCAACAAAATCCTAGGACAGAAGTGATAACACTTTGGGTGTACAAGTTTACTGTTACATATCCAATAAAGAAATTATTTTCCAATAAATGAACAGCAGCACCATTACCATTGGATCCAAACCAAAAAACAGCAACAGCAAGTTGGATAGCAGGATTGTATTGGTGATTCCAAGATTCATTCTGGAATACAGGATAGTTCTCAGTCATCTCCAAAGGTTTGATGAATGATGCTAAAGGAGTTTTGAAAGAGTTGATGGAAGCTTAAGTCAGGAAGGAGATGGGGCTTCAGTTGCTCATACATAGGATGATGAAATTGTTATTTTTGGGGGATTAAGTAGTGGTGTTCCAATAGAGAATTCAAGGATAACCAGTCAGATTCAAAATCACAGTTGGAATTGGAGTCTGAATTGAATTCAAATAGTAATAAAAGTTCAGTCAGCTTGATTCCATTTTTGACTAGCTTCCTACAGGTCAGTTTTGACATGCTGAGAAGTGAAGTGTTTGGGGAGGGTGGTGTTTGTGGTTTGAATTGATGAGGAGGTGTATGGGGTGCTGGTATAAGGTTTTAGTTTTGATATGGATGATGTGGAGGTGTGGATGGGTGTTTTTCATGTTGATGGATGGTGGATAGATGATGATGCATAAATGGCAGATTTGATGTTTGAAATCTGTCATTTCCATGAAATCTGCCATTTGAAATATACCAGTTAAGGGGTAAGTGTATTTCAGAAACCAGTGATTAAAAATGGTGGGTTTTGTCAAAAAAAAGAAAGAAATGAAAGAAAGAAAGAAATGAAAGGTGGTTTCTAATGGCAGATTTGCCAACTTTGATAAACCCTAATATTATTCTTCCAAATCCTCTGTGGAAAAACTAAATTTAACTTCTAGTAGAATCCTTAAAAAATCCTGTAGAAATTTCAAATCAGATGATTTTTGCAAGCTTTTACAAGGAAACACACAATCTCAATCAAGCACTCCTTTTGCTGAATTTGAATTATAACTTTGAGAACCTTTGATTGAAATAATGGAGATTAATTCTCAAGTTGGAAAGAAGATTCATGTTGATTCCCAACATGAGCTTGTTTAGCAAAGACAAGGTTGATGGTTCCAATGACCTCTATTGCATCAGAATCAGTAAGACTCATCTGCTTCCTTTTTTTTTTTTTTTTTTTTTTGTGTGTGATCATTAATTCATTTTTGATTCTACTCTTTTAGGCCTTCTCTACTAGTGGTTGTGTTTTGGATGATTTCAGAACAAAACTGGCTCCAGAGGCCCTCAAAGCCCTGATTTTCAGTCAAGATTGGATGAAGAATCAAGTATGATTTCTTCAGCTTTTTTGGTCTATCAATCAAACATGATTGATTTCCTCTCATACCTGCTGGTTTTCATGATTTTAAAGTGCATCACCCTTTTCCAAAATTGTCTTGAGCTATTTGAACGTGCAGCAAACAGCTTTCAGTTAAAAAAAGAAAATTAAAATAAAAAAACCACGGGGGGCCCGCTGACTGGCCCAAACCCGCAAACAGGCCAACAACTTGGGTTGGGTTTGGGCTTGACAAAACCTGGAGCGTACCTGGCCCGCCAAAGCCCCTCGATCCACGCGCCGGTTCAGGGCTCACCAAAAGGGGGTGGGCCCGGCCTGATAAGCACCCTGATGGCAGCCTGCTCCGGCTGTCATGGTTTTACCACGGTAAACACATAATCTCTCACCAAACCAAGCAATGCATACTCAAACACATACATATATAAACAGACCAACAAACAAGCAATGCAAAGAACCATGGTGAAAGGGACAAACTAACTTAACAGGTTATGAGCCCTCTAGCGCACCTTTTTCAACTCATTCTCAAACGCTTATCCTGAAATACTGGAATCGTCTCGCTACTGTGCTACCCTTTCAGCTATTTTTTTTCGAAAAGCTACAGCCATTTCTCAAATTTGCCGGGCATCAGGCGTGGAACGGAGAGTACTTCCGTGATCTGTGTCTCCTCATCAATCCTACATTTTGCTAAGCATCTCTAAAACCACCGTGTGTACTGGCGTGCATCCTAAGGCAGTCGACTATTTGCATATTCCGTCAAACACCAAACATACTATTACACCTATCCCTACACACCCTTTCATTTCTTTACCTCATACCTTGTCTCTCAGAAATAGGAGCTTGAATTTCTTCTCACATCGGATCAGGACTGGCCCCCTGATTCTACATCGGCCGTGACGACGGCCGGTTGGTGCGCTTGGATATCCAAGTTCCCGTTTCCCCTATCCTTCCCCCGTCCTTTTTGTACTTCTTGACCCCTTTTTTTTCTTTTCTTCGCTCTTTCTTTGCCGTTGTTGTCACCACAATTCCCTCGCCATCCTCCCTTCCCATTCCATACCGCACCGACGTATGTCTTCTCTACACGACCCCCAGATTGGCCCATCGAAAGACAAACACCGGGCAAGGCGCGTTTCATCCTCCACCAGACTCACCCCCGCCCCAGTTGCAGCTACATTCGACATGCTCACCGAACAAGCCTGACACCGCACCTCCGTTGAATTCCCTCCTCACATCAATGAAGCTGCCGTGCGTGCTTCACTCCTTGCCAAGTTAGACAAGCGAGAAAGAGAGCTGGAAGACCAAGCAAGAGCGCTCGACAAACGCATACTATACAAAGAGAAAGTCCTGGACGAGCGCCTGCGACAAGCAACCTCATTGGCCAAAGCCAAGAAAGACAAACCCCCCCAACGGCCGACCGAGATGGAAGCCTGGAACGCGGCCACAACCTCCAACTCCATCATCTCAAACATTGTCAAAGACGACCGCCTGATGATAGATGGGTCAAACTGGACGGTTTGGGTGGAAGACACGCGGGATCGCCTGAGGCTGGCAGTGGACAACCCCAACTATTTGGAGAGCCGGTCTTTTGACGATTATCACAAACGGGTTGTGAGGCCAATTGTCCTTGCCTCGGTCGCCACGCCGCTAAAGCGGATGATCCAGAAATGCGTGTCAAGCCGCGCCATGTTCCAGATGCTGAAGGATCATTTCCACACCACCGATTGGGCATCCCAGATGAAAGCGTACCGCCGCGCTTTTGCTTTCAAAGTTGACTTGGGCATGACCGCAGGTGACCTGCACCGTATCAAGGACATGGTAGAAGAGCTGGAGGTGCTAGGAGTGAGGCTCACCAGAAACTCCCTGGCCGGTTTCATCCTCCAGGCTAACATTGACCCAAGTTCGGACCTCTATCACGATTTTGAGAACCGCTTGGATTGCAAGATGGGGCGGGACGCCACAGTTCCCACTCTCCCCTTTACCAAGGTACTGGAACTGTACAAAATCTCAAAACAACACGCCTCCCTCAAACCCACACAAGACAAGACAACCGGTGTATCAGTATTCCATTCTACTCCCTTTCCCCCAGCCACTCCTCCTACTGATGAGATGGCTGACACAACGCCAAGCCATGGCCCGGAACTCTACCTGGCGGGGCCCCCTGGCTGCTGGAACTGCGGTTCCATGGACCATGTAAAAACCAGGTGCCCCCTGCCCATATGGGACAGGCGTCGTTTGCCACCTAGGCGGGGCTCTTTGTTTCTCCCCCCGCAACGCGCCACACACCCTGGGGCTTTCTCGCAAGCCGCACGTTTCAATTCTTTCTATCCCATCATCACCCCCCCTAACATGACTGCTACCTACCCCGCCATGCACCAGTCCGCGTACCCCCAGGCCACGTACACGGGGCCTCAACAGGGACCATTTCACGGTATGCAAAACTCGCCTGCTACCCCCCCTGCCGCACCGAATCAGCCAGCCGACCTCTATCGCCCATGCTATTTTGCCGGGGGTGGTTCCTCCGCTGCTAGCAGCTCATACGGGGGCAGCACTGGGACAGGCTACTCACGTGTGCCGAAGCCCCCCATGGCCAGAGCATTTGAGGTGCCACCAGATGGGGGGGACCCTGGATGCATCAAGCTGAATTCCGTTGATGCCAGCGAAGCCATGCCGTATCCCATTGTCGATAGCGGCGCCTTGCACCACGTCACAGGAGACCGTACGCTACTATTTAACTTTAGAGAGATTCCTCCGTTGGCTTTGAGGGTGGCGACTGACGGTTGCAATGCCTCCATTACAGGGATTGGATCACTGCTGTTTCCCTCGCCCAAAGGTGGAGACGTTGTCGTGCCGGATGTCTTATATTGTAAGGCTGCCCGTGGTACCCTCATCTCCTTGGCCGCGTTCAGGCGTGCTAACATCTTCTTCTCTTACGACCAGATCAATGAGTCTTTTGTCATCAGCCACTGTTCCGGGAGGACCCTTTTCATATGCCCGCTCACCCGAGGACAGCAACAGTGGATCATGCCCGCCCCCTATCGTTGCTTACCCCGGCACTGTGTCAAAGTTGCTCATGCCGAAACACTAGCCAAGCCGCCTACGGTCAGTCAACCGGTCAACCCTATCCTCGAGACCCCGCGGCACAATACACACCTGTCCCATGACAAGAGAACGCTGCTTTACTGGCACAGGGTGTTTGGCCACTGTGGTATCCACCGAATACGACACCTGCTGAAAGGACAGGGCTATGCTTCCCTCCCGGCAAAGCTGCCGTCCGGTTTTGTACATTGCCCTTCTTGTAAAATAGCTAAGAGCGCGAAATCATGTGAATTACAAAGTTTGCAGAGGGTTTTTGAGCCACTCGGCGCTTTGGCGGTTGACCTTATGGGACCTTTTGAGGTGCCCGCCATTGATAATTCACTCTACCTATTGACTATGTATGACTTGGCGACGGGCTTTAGCCAAGTAGTGCCTCTCAAATCTAAGGGGGAGGCCGCGGCTCAGATCATGAGCACCATAAAGCGCCTGGAAAATCAGACAAGGAAAGCTGTTAAGATACTACAAGCTGACAACGGAGGGGAGTTTACCTCCAAGGCTCTGTCAGAATTCGCAGCCGGAAGAGGCATGGTCATTGAGCGTAGCTTGCCCTACCACCACCATCAAAATGGAGCTGCCGAGCGACATAATCGCTCGTTGGCGGATACTGCCCGAACACTGTTGGTGGACAGTCAGCTAGGCAAGCGTTTTTGGAGCCTTGCCTTCCTGTGGGCCTCCCACAACCTCAACCGGCTACCAAATGTGCACACCAATGACAAGACCCCATTTGAACTCGTGTTCGGAGTTAGGCCAGCGATGGACCGCCTGCGTGTCTTCGGTGACACAGCCTACGTACATGTCCCCCCAGAGAAGAGGTCTAAACTTGACCCGCGGGCTATTGCTGCCAAGGTTGTTGCACACCTACCTTTCAGCAAAGGGTGGCTATTTTACATCCCCGCCACGGGTACATTCACCTCATCCGCCTGGGCGGATTTTTCGACAAAGGAGCCACAAGGCCGGACCCCTAATGGGGCCGGTGCTTTCGCCCTGCAATTGGGTTCCTTTGAGAACGAAGAGGCTTTCAAACGAGAAGAGGCCTTGGTCAATACCGTCGCAAAGCGGCACCCAATTCCCAAATCTTACTGGGAGGCCGTGAACGGTGAAGACGGCCCGGCTTGGGTACCTGTCTTTAACACGGAGATCGATAATCTTTTCCGGAGAAGGGTCTGGGTTTCCAAACCCCTGCCCCCAGGGAGGACGGCCATGCCAATGCGGTGGGTAATCACCGAGAAGGACCGCGCCGATGGCTCTGCAATCCAAAGGAAGGCACGGTGTGTCGCCATGGGGAACAAGCAGGAGGCGGGGGTTGACTACGGCGACACGTTTGCGCCCACGGCGACCTTTGCATCCCTGCGCGTCATCTTGACTCTAGCGGCAAAGATGAAATGGCCTGTTCACACATTTGATTTTGTAGCTGCCTACTTGAATGCCCCCATCGATGCCGAGATTTGGGTGCGACCACCCCCAGGCATGAAGGTGGCTCCAGGCCACGCACTGCGTCTGCTAAAGTCCTTGTACGGCACAAAGCAGGCAGGAAGGTGTTGGTGGCAATACCTCAAAGGAGTGCTCTCATCCCTGGGCTACCTTGCCAGTCTTTACGACGCAAGCCTGTACTTGCTGCAGGATCCCACCGCGCGGGGTCTCATATGGATCCACGTCGATGATGGTGTCATCACCGGATCCTCCGAGGCCGTGATCAGACGTCTGGAGAAGGACCTTGGCGAATGCCTCGAGGTCAAATGGGATCATGCGCTGACCTCAGTTGTGGGCATCAACGTGACACGCAGCGAAGCAGGTTTTTCCTTACATCAGGAGAAATTGTTGCGGAAAGTAGCTGGGGAGTTCTGGGACGGTGCCTCCCGCGCGTCGACGCCTCTGCCGTCGACATTCGAGCCCGTTGTGGACCCCAACGGCGACTCGTCAACAAGCCGGGAGTTCCTGCAAATAGTCATGACACTGAGCTACCTTGCGGTGGGGACCCGACCAGACATTGCTTACGCGGTGAACTGCCTGTCCCGCTACGCCTCCTGCCCCGGTACGGACCACTGGAGGGCGTTACGCCACCTGGTCAACTACGTGGTTGCTTCCCGCGAGAAGCGTCTTTGCCTTTTCCCGACAGGGACCGGGGAGCATCTACAGTGCTTTGTGGACGCGTCATGGGGGGGGGGGGGAGTATTCGAAGTCTACGTACGGAGTGGTAATTCTTTTTCAGGGATGCCCAATTTTCTGGACCAGTCGGAGGCTCGCAACGGTGGCCTCTTCGACATGTCACGCCGAACTGATGGCGCTAGGAATTGGGACTAGGCACGCGAAATGGATACGGCACCTACTCAAGGACATGACTGGAGAGTCTTACGTCATTCATCTGAAATGCGATAACCAGTCCACCATTCACGTCAGCACGGACGACAGCTCGAACAAGCGGAGCCGACACGTCGACCGGGAGTTTTTTGTCGCGAACGAGGCTATCTACAACAAGGAGGCCAAGATTGACTGGGTACCGTCAATGGAGCAAAAGGCCGACATCCTGACGAAGAACGTACCGGCCGGGCTCTTCCGTCACCTTGCGGATACAATCCTCGGAGGGTAACCCTTCCTATTGCCGCCCCCCCTGTCTCTTGCTAAACGTTTCACCACGCTCCTTTCGACCAGACACTCTTTGTAAATAGGGGGTGCATCGGCTCGGTGAGGGGGGGGTGTCATGGTTTTACCACGGTAAACACATAATCTCTCACCGAACCGAGCAATGCATACTCAAACACATACATATATAAACAGACCAACGAACAAGCAATGCAAAGAACCATGGTGAAAGGGACGAACTAACTTAACACCGGCGACCGACGGACTCTGTCGATCCCGATCGCAAGCCGAAGAGGCGCGGGGTCTTGGCCGATTACACGGGAAGGGAGCGCCCCCCCCGCCCCCCGACTCGGGGGAGAGACCCAGACGCCCGTCACGGATGGATGGATGGCATCAAAGGCCGTCTGGGATCTACCTGGCTCGCTCTCAAGACCCGCCTCCTCGACTCATTCTCGGCCTCCAAACTCCCCACCCCCCATACCCCCCGCCTCTGCCTTCTCCGGCCTATCAGGCTGGGCCGGGGGAAGGGGGAGGATACGGTACCCGGATCCTCGTCGTCGTCCCGGGCCGGACCAGTCGCATGTACAGGATAAATGTTGGGTCATCAGACGCTATCAAGGGCCGGCGGGGAGGGCTTCTTAATCCAGTTGGTCTTTGGTCGATCAGACAGCTGTGCGTCTAGAAATCTGTATTCTAGGGTCGATGTACGCCACTCATTGGGATCCTACTCACGAGTAGGATCATCCTTCTTCTTCTAATGATTTTTTTTTTGATTTTTTTTGTTTTCAAAGTGGAGGATGAGACGATCGCTGGGATCGACAACAGGTTCATACGTGACACGTACACACACACACACACACACGCACACTAGAAAATGCAAAGACTTGAGAGTGATTACAACTTCCATCGACTCTTAGACTCTCACAACGAAAATAAAAAAGAGTCGTGATGGAGGGTACGAGGTGTTTGGGGTTAGATCGAGAATCTTAGAGCAAGGATGAAGGACTTGAGGATGAGTAGAGATACATATGGATCGGAGCTGATTAAGTTTTCTGAGGGGGGGGGGGGGGTTCTTCGAGCCATGGCTTAATCGATCTCCATGGAATCGGCGACGTTTTGGACGAGAGAGGGATGGTCGAGGCTGGGCGTTGGATCGAGGAGCTCGACCGGGAGGGGATCCTGCTCGACGAATGGATCGAGTTCGACGATCTGAGGGGAACGAAGGTGCGCAGGGGGGTCAACGAGGAGGGGGATGGGATCGATGATTTCATGGAACCGATCGTGATCGATCGATAGGGCCTCTGAATCGGGCTGGTCGTCGGAGCAGGAGGAGGGTAAGACGGGCCAGATGGGTCGACGGTAGAGGACGAGTTGTTGGTCGTTGGTCGTCGTCGTGGGAGGGTGATCTGAGATGAACTGATGGCTAGCGAGTATCAACCGGGTCGATCGATCGTCGAGTTCTCTCTGGTGATCCGAGATCCTTTGGGCGATGAGAGGATCGAGTTGGAAGGTATTCTGATCGGTGGTTGTTGGGTTGGCTTCATCCTCGAGTTGGATCGATGGGGTAGGACTGTGGCTCCCATCGGAGAGGGATTCGATAAATACCCGATCGGGTTCGATCTCGTAGGCCGAATAAGCGGATTTCATCCTAAGCTCCTTGGGGCTGAGGATTGGATGAGGGATGATGGGCGGGTTGAAGGCATCCTGAGGGACGGTGGTGGTGTTGTTGAAGTGATAGTTGGGTGGGTTTGGATTGAGATCGGGATGGAGGATCGGATGAGATTGGAGAGTGGTGGTTGCGAGTTCGAGGGTAGGGTTGAGGTTGTTGTTGGAAGATGGGTTGGGATAGATGAATTGCCTGGACGTGGGGGGTGATGATGATGATGATGGATGGGATCGTGAGCTGGGGGAGAGGGAGAGTCTAGCGAAGGCACCGGTGGGAGAGGTCCGTCTGCGCTTGGAGTCAGGATGGTAGGGTGTTCTGGATCGTTTGAGGATCGGTCGGGATGGGTGAATTTCGGGGAGCCGAGGAACAGGTTGGAATGGGGTACTTGAGCCCTGGAAGAGGGACATGACTTTGAGCAGGGGTGGATGAGTATATAGTAAGTATGTAGTGTGTGTGTGGGTGGGTGGGACTGGTTGAGTAGTCAATCGTTCGACGGACAGAGTGGGGCGATAAGGGAAGCTACCAAGGCAAGGCTGGTTCGGAAACCCAAGCACCCCATCAGCAGCTGGTCATGAATCAGGCTAATGACTGGAGTGGGGCATGGAAGAGAAGAGGAAGACGGAGAGCTGCTAATCTATGAGATCGAAGGTGTTAGAGGAGCTTACAGGTGGTATTTATGATCTGGATCGATGGGGCCGATGGGATGGCAGGTTGGATGAGGATGTTATGGGTGAATCGAATCGAAGCAGTGGATGAGACTAAGTGCTACTGTCCAAAGATAATCTTCGTGGAGCTACATTGCATGAGCTGCTCATGTTAAGCCGTCTATGGATAGGGAGAGACAACGATTGATAGGGGTGAATTCAATAAATGCCAATCTCTAGGAGTCATCCGGAATCGATGAAGAATGGAGATAGTCAAGTATTCCGAGTATCCCGATTGGACGACGGCAGAATGAAGCATCATACAGCGAGCCGATGGCCTCCCACTCCCACTCTCACTCTCACTCTCACTCTCACTCTCACTCCCACTCTCATTCCATGGAATCGAATCGAATCGAATCGAATCGAATCGAATCGAAGCTAATCCAATCCAATCCCATCGAACCTTCCAGTCCATTCTCGCTCACTTCACCACCACCCACTCATTCAGTCAGACCACAGTCGAACTAAAACGACCCCCGCTAGGTGTACATACATATTTACATACAGTACATAGAATAATTACATACCACAGTAACGACGACAAAAATAATGATCAAGAACTCGAAAACTGAAGCTTGATCATGATCGATGCGTGCTTCCTTCATCAGACTTGCTCCAGAGAGCTTGTACTCGTACATAAATACTTACTTACAACCAGCGCACCGTGAGTTGTAATCAAAACTGTGATACTATCAAGATCAGAGAACGATGAGTTACAAAACGCACGTTAAGAAATAAGAGTCCAACAGGAGCCCCAGATAGAGCAAGTTTACCCTATAAAGATTGAATCTTGGAGTCATGAGCTTGGGGAAAAATAACTAAATAAATAAATGAGATCGGTGGGAAGAAGAGTTATAATAAAGAAAGAAATTATGGAGGACTAAGTCGTTTCCAGTTCTTCAATCATTCATCACTCGACCACTTCAAAACTCTTACCAGACTCTGTCTTCAACCATCTCACGGCGTTCAATCCATCTCATTTTTTTGCCCCTTCTTGTTCACCCCAAGATGGTCAAGGTTATAACAGTTGAAAACTTCAAGAGAAGATCTAAACCTGACCTTCTCCTTCTCAAGTTCTCAATCTGATCATCTGATCTAGGGGGTCTGGAATTTAGAATTTCTAACTTTTTTTTTTATAAGAAAAAAAAGTCAGGTTGATAAGGACCATGGTAGGAATAACTTGCCAGCTTGCTACTATTGCAGAGCAAGCTGCAAAAGTAACAAAAATAACATCAAGATAATAATATTAAAATTAACCTAAGAAGGAGTAGGAAAACCATGAATATTATTACAGAAATGGATTCTCCACCCAAGATTAGGTAGGGTCACTCACTGACCCCAACCTTGAAATCCAACTCCTTATATTTTTAAATAATTAATGAAGGAAAGACCAAAATACCATGGTACCACTATGGTACTTTTTGGCCAATTACATATTTCACATGTATTGTTATGTATAGTTTTCACACCTAAAATTCAGTCAGAATTGAGGTGTTGTGTATATTTTAGGAGTTACAGACAGAAATGTGTTCTGTCACAATTCCCACACACAGCCCCAGAAGCCAATACACCCGCGCGCGGCTGCGCTGCAGCACTGTCACCCTGTCAAGCTGTGTACGCAGCCCCGGGCCTCTGACAAGTACGCAGCCGCAGGACTACAAGTTGTCAAAGTGACAGGCGGCCTGAAAAACCTGCGTACTGCGTAAACATGCTACAAACTACACAATAAAATTCTACATTGGTAATAAATGTTCCAGTGGATAGTAGATATTCTAAAAATACATAAAAGTATATAAAAATACCTAAATAACCTTTATACGTATCTTTTATTAAATATAATTTGAAATACCAACAATGTCCAAAATGACATAATGACTATTTCTAAAAATATATTAAAATACTTTAATATACAACTATGAGAACTACAAGACATCAGTATTTTTGTGACATACCAAGGAAACTAATTATGTAAAAATATTACATGAATACTCATGACTTATATTTTAAGTAATTATTTTAGTAAAACAACTGAAATTTGAAAATAAGGAGTAAAATGAATATCATGACTTTACTCCAATTGTTTATTACATAATGAGAGCTCACCTGACATCAAAATATCCGTAGGAATTTCTATTAAAATAATTATTAACTTACTGGGAACATTTACTAAGGATAATTAATTAAATAATAAATAAAAATGGCCAGATTAGTGTTATTCACATGTCCAAACATCAATTATAAGGTAGAATAATTCCCATATCCTGTGAAATTAGATGTTACCCATGCTACAGCACCAAGAACACATGACAACCTGCCACTGGTTACCCTGCTAGCCTCAGTGTCTGTTCCTTTGATCCCCTGTACCCCTCAGAAGAACAATATTTGGACTCAAAAAGCTATAAATAAAGAGCTCTTTTGAGGATATTGATACCCAGAGAGCCAGTTATATTTACATCCAGACACTGTGCCAAGGTAATAAAATACTTATAAGAGATAATTAAGTGATTTATGGCTATAGTCTGATTAATAATATCCATCACCAACCCTTTTTATCAATTTAAACTGCTGAACAACCTTATAACCCCCATAAACAGGTTTAACCCATCAGTGCACGTCCCAAACAGGTACCCAAAGGATTTAATAATATACCATTGAGTCTTATTATCCTTTCTCTGTCGTGGCAGCTTGGTTACAAAGCCCTGCCACTCCATGGTGTATTTTATATACATATTATCTTTGGGCAATATATCCTTTAAGAATATAAATTAAAGGTTCCAAAGTAACCAGGC
Source organism: Puccinia polysora (assembly GCA_025617555.3). Taxonomy (NCBI): domain Eukaryota; kingdom Fungi; phylum Basidiomycota; class Pucciniomycetes; order Pucciniales; family Pucciniaceae; genus Puccinia; species Puccinia polysora. The sequence goes on along the minus strand of CM062634.1, from coordinate 28,259,894 downwards.
CTATGTGTTTTCATACTGAGTTCCCTGAAGAGAGGTGTTAAAGATCCCCAATATAATTGTGTCCCCTCTGTTAACTTATTTAATAATCAATTTATTAATTTTGATTTATAACATTAAACCATACCCAAACCAATCAACCTTGCAATAAGCTTTATCCAAACATTTGACAGATTTTTACTGTATTTATTGAATAATATATTTATTATTTATTCTATCACCTCTGGTATCTAAAGGATAGCAAGAATCTTGGCATCCAGGAGGCTGACATAACCAAAATAGTACATTCTAGCATTGATTGTTGTTAAAATGACACCTCTCTCAATGAAAGGTATCAATTCAGTGATTGTGCTTTTGACTGAAATCATGCCTTCTGGCATGATTTCCAACCCCAGGAAGGTGTTGAAACCTTAAAAAGATATTCCACAACAAAAGAGGGGGTGTCAATCTATATGTTGTCTCTTAGCCACACCAATCACAAGTACCTCTCACCAACCAATCCCACTGATCCCCAAGTACAAACATGCATATACATCTTGCAATTGTACTAGAGAAATATACCCATCTGGGTTCTAAAATACCCAAAGATATAGAAAAAATAGGTTTGGTAGACCTATTCAAGGTTTAAAGGAGTGCCCAGGGTGGTTGAACACACCTTTTAAGAGTGTCTTTCCCCCCCCCCAAAGGCCTGCAAGCATTCATTGAGGCCTTGGGGGGCTAATATAAGGCCTCCAGATTAACTGTAGGGTCTGGCTGGCTCAGAATCTTTGGGAGAATCAAACCATGAAAATTGATTGATTGAGTTTAATATCTCAAAAGATAAAATAAATTTCCTCCCTTTTTTTTTTGAAAGGAATTGAAATCTGACCTCAGGTTTGAAAAAAAAAAAAATCATCCAAGTTAAGAGAAATGAGACACAAAAGAAACAAGAAAGAGTCAGAGAGTTTTTTATTTGCTTGCATGAGATGGAAGATTTCTGGTGGTATTTGAATAACTTTGCAATAAACTTATATATATGTATGTACAAAGGTTCTAAACATCCCTATTTGATTCTGGGAGTCCAAGTCTTTTGAAAAATTTCAACAAGAAAATCATCATATACTTAAATAATTATATATATATATATAATAAATATGAATAAAAAGTTTATTTGAAGAAAATTCAAGGTTGCCTATAGAATTTAAATACCTTCCTACCAAACAAAACAAAAGACAAAAAAATGCTACATGTATCTGTTTCATGAGGAGAATCCAAATATCTTTAAATAATTCAACAAAAGCTTCATCAAGTAACAAGAAAAAAATTAAACACATCAGATATTAAAGATTTATTGATTTTAAAACAATAAGAGATATTTCTGCTGTTTCATGAAATTTTTACATCCCACTGGAAAAACTGTGTAAAAATTATTTGAGGTGATTCCATTAAAAATATTTTTTTTTTTGAAGATTGATGAAAGTATGAGGGCTCAAATAGGAACCCTCAAATTATTTGAATAATTATTTTGAATGAGATGCATGAATTTTGATTATGGAATGTCTCCCCCCCCCAAAAAAATATTTATATACAATTTAATTAAAAAAAATTCTAATACAAAATAATAATAATATATATATATATATAAACCAAAGCCTTTCAATTCAATTCAAAAACACCATGATTAAATAGAGGATGTATTTTTTTCTGCAGATTTCAAGCGCATCTCATATTCCAATTTTTCAGTTCTTAACACCCCACCTGTACCTTTATTCTTTTTGCATTTTATCATAATTTTGCGCAAGAACTTCTTTCTTAAATAAAACTCACTCTTTACTCATTCACCAGGCTATGGAGTGAAATTTATCCCCAAAATCAATATGAGCAGGTGGATTCAGATTTACCAAATCTTCAAAAGGTCAAAATATTAATGATGGTGCCTTAGAGATTCACCACTGCCTATTTAGAATTCATAAACACTGGAAAGCACATGCCCCAAATGTGGCAACTGTTGAAATTTCATCAGGATTTTTTTTTTTTTGGAAAAAAAAAATATGTAGTCAATTTTATGTAGTCTCTCTAAAGAAACTAAATCTCAACCACAGTGAGCTATCCCAATTTGGATAACTTTCTGCAGCTTTTAAATAATTGTGCCAAGGCCTGGATTTATCCCAATTGGGATAACTCCTGTAGTTGTGCAAGACCAAAATCTTGAATGACTACAGCTAGGATCTCCCTCTGCACCAATTTCTCTCTAAGCATCCTCACCTCCATCTCACCAGCCACTGAAAGAAAGAAAAAAACTCACCTATACTACAACCAACCATCCTCTCAAGACCAATCAACCAAACAAACAAGGAAAAAGCCATCCCCAAACAAAAACTAAATCAGCAAGCCATTTACAAGCCATCAAACCATCAGAATGACAAACCAAAGAGAATAAAACAATTTCCAAGCATACCACCCTCAGAATAAGGATCATTGGCTTCCAGCAAGACCCAACCACCAATAAAACCAAAATACCACCACCACCAGCACTCCCATTGAATTTAAAAAGAAGATGGATAGATTACCAGCCAATATCCCAAGACAGGGAGTTGAACACACAGCTGGGTAGAAGATAGACAATTTAAGACCACCCACTGTAACATAGTCTACAGGACTGATACCAACCAGACCCAGAACACTATCAAGGCCCACCCAGAGCCAAGTCAGACTCATTTTTCATTCTCTTTCCTTTCTCCTTGACCTGAATACATACACCAAGTAACTAATTTTTGTTTCAATCCAATCCTCCAATTCTTTCCTTTGCATTTTTTTGCACTATCTTGTTGAAGTAGACTAGTTTCTGGTTTTAGAAAAGGAGTAAGTAATAAAGCCAAAATTCAGTATTAAGAGCCCTGTAGTTCAACAAAAACCTCATCAAATGATTTTTTTGGAAATCTTCACACCATCAGAATCAATGCTTTATAGAACTTGATTGAAAGCCAAGAAATCATCAATGTTCTTCCAAAATGCTTGATTAAATTCCATTTTTTTTCTTTTTTTTCTTCATATTAAAATTCAAATTTGTTTCCTGAGACTCTGAGAAGGTTCCAACTGAATTTTAATCAAAATGAAAATCTGACCCGGTCTAGAATAACACCAAAAAAAAAAAAAAGAGAAAAACTGACTAACCACACTCCAAAGGCTTGATTTTGGAAAAATAATTACTAAAATGATGCCAACAGGCATCATGGGCATCATTATAGCATTTTTTTTTTGAAATCATGAAACCAACTGGACTTATTTCTCACGCCTGGAGGGCATGTAGCCTTTTGAATGTTCAAAGGGATTCCAGGGGTGGGAAGACACACCATTTGATGGAAATTTAGTCCCCCAAAGGCTTGTAAACACCAATTAGGGCCCTGAGGGGATAGTTTAAGGCCTCCAGACCCCCTGCAGGGTCTGTCTGGGGTAGAATTTTTTGTATAAATCAATGATTGAAACCAATAGAATCAATTGAATATGTAAAAATTCTATCAATATATATATATATATATGTATATATATGTATATATTTGCAAGTAATCAAAATCTAACCTTGGATTTGAAAAAAGAATTGATCAAATGTAAGAAAAATGAGAAAAATCATAAGAATTGATTTTGTTTACAAAAAATTGAATATTTCTGTTGGGACATAAATACCTTCTTATCAAACATAGAACAAAGACACCAAAAAATCCTACATATACCTATTTCATTCTGGGAATTAAAAACATTTTAAATTTGAAAAAAAAATATCAACCAGCACCTAAATAATTTTAAAAAAATAAATCAAAAACAGATTTTTCTGAAGAAAATTTGATATTTCCAATGGAATTTAAATGAATTTAAATACCATTGCACCAAAAATTAAGATAAAAAAAATATAAAAACTCTCCATATACCTTTTATTGAATTTTCATGATCTCATCTCTCTTTCTCAGATCCACTTCTGCAGAGTCCTCAATCCTGCACCTTCTGAACTGTGAATAAATTCAAGATCTGAAGCATGGAAATATGAACCAAAGCACACTCCTCAACTACTTCACTGACCAAAAAGCCTGTGCCTAAAGTTCCATTGGCCTGAATTCATTCTCATTGGTGTGAATTTATTTTTCCTACCTCATCTCAACCTTCCAGCTTAAATGTTTTTCATTCAAATCAATCCTCAAACACCAGATTAAATTATCAGCAAGGAAGAAACCCAAAGCTGGTAATCAACTAATTCAATGCAACAAGCCATTCAACTTGAATCTAGCCCTTGACATTTTTTTTCAGGATCTTTGACCTCCCAATTGCAAAAAGTTCTGTGAGTTCTTTAAAATTGTGCAAGACTGTCTTATCAATGATGAATTGATATAATTCTCCTCTAGAAATTACCAATCACATTTCTAAATGAAACTATTTTTTATTTTCCATTTTCACTAAACTAGTCAAAATCAAGCTTCTTGTTCTCAAGCTCTAGTTCACTCTTTCACTCTTCCTTGTTGGTTTTATCTAATCATAAAATTCTATATTTCTAATTTGCTTCAGACAGCTTATTCATATCCATCAATTGAAATAAAACAGTGGCCCTGGCTTTACCAGATATAAAATGAACACCTTTTTCATGAGGGGAATTCAAACATTTTCAAACAATTTGAAGAAGTTTCCATCAATTACAAAAGTAAGAAAATCAACTGGAAAACCTTTATCATTGAAAATAAAATGATATTTCTTTGTCAATTCATGCACTTGATTTGGTTAATTTTTTAATTCTTGATAATGTTTGAATTCCTCTCATGAAATTCTTTGAAGTGCCACTTTTTTATATTTTTCCATGTTTGGTAAAAGATCCTTGAATTCCATCAAAAACAAGAGTTTTTATTCAAACAAATCAACTTTTGATTTAATTATTTTTCTTATGTTACTCAATAGATCATTTTTTGGAATATTTCAAAATCTTGGAATCCACATAAGATTATAGGTATTTATAGAATTTTTCTATTTTATTTTATGTTTGTGCAAAGGGTTTTGAAATCTCAATTCTTATTCAAAGAGGACAATGTTTGGCATTGGATGCTTTTATTTTTGTAATTGTACTTGATGAAAATTTTTTTGAATAACTTAAAAATGTATAAGTTATCCTTTTGAAATAGATATATTAGGGGGTATCAAAGTTAACCAAACCCGCCATTTTTTAATGGCGGGTTTCAACCCAAATCCGCCATTTCAAAACCGCCATTAAAAATCAAAAAAACCCACTTATTTCAGATCAGACGTGTCAAAGTTAACCTGAAATAAGTGGGTTTTTTCAAATAAAGTATTTAAATGCTTCCACCACCTGTCTGCGTCATACACCCCTGTCTTCCCACCTCCTTCTACCTCCGACCTCATCGGAAAATGTTTTACCCCCACCCTCATCATAAAATTGATTGACCACTCTCATAACTTTATCGCTCTCATCACTTTATTGCTCTCATCACTTGATCACTCTCATCCACTTCATTGCTCTCGAAACTTCATCACTCTCATCACTTAACCGCTCTCATCACTTGATCACTCTCATCCACTTCATCGCTCTCAAAACTTCACCACTCTCATCACTTTATCGCTCTCATCACTTGCGTAGCCCAAACTCTTTCAAATGGCCCCTCAGCAAACCTCCCCCCACAAGTCCAACACACCCAAGAGAACATTGCCAAGGAACTCCAAAACAAACAATCCTCCCCCATCAGCTTCCAAGGGCTCAAGTCAGCTCAAGAGAGCTGATCACATCATCCTGGTAAACTGGCTGAAAACTCCCTCCAACTACAATGCCTGCTTTGGATCCGACAACAAAACACGTGTTGGCCAACCTCAATCCTCTAAGGTCAATGGTTATCTCCTGATGGCCAATGAACTCAAGAACAAAACAAAAGGTAGGCTGGATCTGTCATTCAAACAGATGAGGGAGCGGTTCAAAAACTATTGAGCCAAGTAAAAAAAGGCCCACTCCATGTCTATCTCCACTGGCTTTGGTATCACCGACTTGGACAAAGCCAAAGGAATCAACTCGGTGGTTGATAAGTTGGACTCCATTTTGTCCTTTTTATATTCAAATGGATGAAATCATTGGAAAGAAGGCCAACATCACCCCCCTAGCTGCTTTTGATTCCCAACAATCCGATTCCGTTGATGCCAAGGACTTGGCTGGGGATGCTCAGCCTACCAACGGGGACCTTGATGAAACCTTGGCCTTGGAGTGGCCCCCATCTGATGACGAGGAGGATATTCAAACACAATTGGCTCCAATCACTTCTACTTTGGTATTGATTGATCAGTCAATCCCGACCTTGGACCCCTCACTTCCTTCTTTTGATTGCTCTCTTCCTGGGGCAGAACAACTGGAGAACTTGCCCAATGAGGAGGATGTTATTCCTGGATCACCGTTGCCATCAACATCTGCTCAAGTAAGGAACTAAATTGTTTTTGATTCTGTCTGGTTGCTCTGGACTGATTTACATTGTAAAAAAACAGGCTCATCCATTTTTGATTGGCCAAAAACTCAAGCCAATGGGGCCTCCCACATTTCCTTCAAATACTAGTGAGGACTTTCAGACTCAAACCTCCTCTGCCAAGGGTAAGCGAAAGGCCTCCAATTCCATCAATGTCAACCCCAAAAGTCATCAAAAGAGGAGAAACACTTCCAGTTTTTCGGGCTTTGAAGAAATCATGGAGAAGCAAGATTCATGTAAGTTGATTGATTCAATATACTTGCTTTCAAAATCATGCTCATTGCCATTCCCCTCCAAAAAACAGTGAAATAAAAAATTGAATCAGATAAACTTCAGTTTGAAAAGCAAAAGTGGGATTGCCAACTGGCCATGGATGGTCAAAAGCAGCAAGCCAAGACTTTGGCTAATCAACAAAAATTGGATGCTGAGTGGAGGTTGAAACAAGCTGAGCTAGAGTTTCAAAAAGAGGAAAAGGAGAAGGATCAACAGCAAGTGCAACTGGAAAAGGAGAGGGAACAAAGGGCAAACAAAAAAAAGGATAAGGTATCAGTAGCTTTGGCTTGCATTGGCAGTGGTAGATTGGTAGAAGAAATACAGCAGATTACTCAAATGCTGGGCTTGTAAATATATTTGCATGGATGAAAGAAAAACAAATTATTTTTTACTACAACAATGTTTGAGAGCATTCTTAACCCCACCAATATACAAATCTTTTTTGTTTTTATTGATATTTTTTTCTCTAGAGTAAATTTGGACGTTTTTCATGTCCCTACAAGTGCTCTGAGTTTTTTTATTAATTTGGAGTGACATGGCCATTCTGGTATGGGTTGCTGTGTCCACAGCTGGAAAGTACAGTGCTTGTACTTGTTAGCCGCCCAAACCATTTTGACTATACCTTTTTGCTTGAAATCAAGCTTGCAAATAAAGCACTTTGGCCCAGTTGTTTGAGCCTGATGTGGGCAAGGAGACAATTTTTTGCTCAAGGCAGTGCCACTGTGGGTTAAATCAAACCAGACCCTGTCACACAATGGTCTTGAACATCATACTTTCCTGCAAAGGGATCACAGTTATACTCAAACCCAAGGTTGCAAATGAAACAATTTGGCCCGACTGACCAAGTGCCAATCCTCTCACATTGACAACCATTGAAAAGGCCCAATTGATTATGCCGTCGTACAGGCCGCGATCTCATTGATATACAGACACTGGCCCAATATGTCAACCATTTCCAGCGCTGAAATACTTTGGGGTCAAACATACGCCACAACAATGACCTCCTATAAAGTCAGATTGTTAGCTTAGTCTGATCATGCTTTGCGATGCGAGCAAGGGGGGATGGCCGTGGGAGATGGCGGAGGGCTTGCTGCAAGCAAGGGGGGAACCGCCCCCCACTGGGCTTGCTGCGAGCAAGGGGGAACCGCCCCCCACAGATGCAAGCATGGCCAACGGAGATAGCCGCGGGCTCGCTTTGAGCAAAGTGGGGTTTATTTATTTATATACCCTATGATTTTTCACATTCAAGCCATCAATTGAAGACTTCTTTTTTTTTTTTTTTGGTTTTTTTTTTGGTTTTTTTTTTGGTTTTTTTTTTTGGTTTTTTTTTTTGTTTTTTTTTTTGGTTTTTTTTTGGTGTTTTTTTTTGGTGTTTGTTTTTTTTGGTGTTTGTTTTTTTTGGTGCTTTTTTTGGTGTTTTTTTTGGTGTTTTTTTTATGGTGTTTTTTTATGGTTTTTTTTATGGTTTTTTATGGTTTTTTTATGGTTTTTTTATGGTTTTTTTATGGTTTTCTTATGGTTTTTTTTTGGTTTTTTTTTGGTTTTTTTTTGGTTTTTTTTTGGTTTTTTTTTGGTTTTTTTTTGGTTTTTTTTTGGTTTTTTTTTGGTTTTTTTTTGTTTTTTTTTTTTTGTTTTTTTTATGCTTTTTTTTGGTTTTTTTTTTGGTTTTTTTTTTTGGTTTTTTTTTGGTTTTTTTTGGTTTTTTTTGGTTTTTTTTTTTGGTTTTTTTTTGGTTTTTTTGGTTTTTTTTGGTTTTTTTTGGTTTTTTTTTGGTTTTTTTTTGGTTTTTTTTTTGTTTTTTTTTGGTTTTTTTTGGTTTTTTTTTTGGGTTTTTTTCTGGTTTTTTTTTTTGATTTTTTTTTTGCTTTTTTCAAAGAGGTCAATGCACCAAGCACGGCCTGGCTCGTTGGGGGGACTTCATCACCCCCCAACCGAGCGAGCAAGCAAGGCGGGAGGGAGGTCCCGGCTTGGTGGGGGGATTTCATCACCCCCTGACCGAGCAAGCGGCAAAGGGGGGGGGCAGCTTGTTGGGGGGACTTCATCACCCCCCAACCAAGCAAGCGAGCGAGGCGGGAGGGAGGGCCCGGCTTGGTGGGGGGATTTCATCACCCCCCGACCAAGCAAGCGGCGAAGGGGGGGGGGCAGCTTGGTGGGGGGATTTCATCACCCCCCAACCAAGCAAGTGGTAAAGGGGGGGGCCGACTCGGTGGGCGGACCGAGCAAGCGGCAAAGAGGGGGGGCCGGTGGGGCTCGCAGTGGGGGGGCCCGGCTTGGTGGGCGGACCAAGCGAGCGGCCAAAAGGGGGGGGGCGGTGGGGCTTGCAGTGGGGGGGGGCCGGCTTGGTGGGCGGACCAAGCAAGTGGCAAAGGGGGGGGCCGGCTTGGTGGGCGGACCAAGCGAGCGGCAAAGTGGGGGGGGCCGGTGGGGCTTGCAGTGGGGGGGGGGCCGGCTTGGTGGGCAGACCAAGCGAGCGGAAAAAGGGGGGGGGGCCGGTGGGGCTCGCAGTGGGGGGGGGACTTCATCACCCCCCTGCCCAGCGACCAAGCGAGGGGGGAGCGAGCCACTGGCTCGCGGTGGGGGGGACTTCATCACCCCCCGCCCAGCAACCAAGCAAGGGGGGAGCAAGCCACCCGCTTGCGGTGGGGGGGACTGCATCACCCCCCCGCCCGGCAAGCGAGCAAGGGGGAAGGAGCTGGTGGGGCTCGCGGTGGGGGGCACTTCATCACCCCCCCACCCAGCGAGCAAGCGAGGGGGACATCAAGGGGGGAGGGAGGGGGGGGGGGATTTCAAATCCGCTCCCCACCTAGCGAGCAAAAGAGGGGGGAGATCAAGGGGGGAGGGAGGGGGAGGGAGGGGGGAGGGAGGAGGGGATTTCAAATTCCATCCCCACCTAGCGATTGAGCAAGGGCGGAGATCAAGGGGGGGGAAGGGGGGAGGGATGGGGGATTTCAAATTCCATCCCCACCTAGCAATTGAGCAAGGGGGGAGATCAAGGGGGGGGGGAAGGGGGGAGGGATTTCAAATCCGCTCCCCACCTAGCAAGCGAGCAAGGGGGGAGGGACAGGCTTGGTGGGGGGGGGGGTTTTCCAATCCCCTCCCCACCTAGGAAGCTATTTAGTAACCTGGACCACACCAACACCGACCACCACCGACCACCACCCACCACCACCCACCACCACCCACCTCATCCACCTCATCCACCACGACCATCACCCCATTGGTAAGTAACCTTTTTTTTTTTTTTTTTTTTTTTTTTTTTAAAAACAAGAGGGTATTCAATTTTTGTAGATATCAATATTGATGGAATTTCATTTTTTGTAGATATCAATATTGATGGAATTGAATGAAGGCATTTCTAGTAAAAATGGGTATGGGATTTAAGCTTTATTCCTCAATATCCTTTGACATTAAAATTACTAATTGAACTTTTGATTCTGCATTATTTTTCTTTGGGTTTTCCATTCATGTTGTGATTCCTGGGTGTCATCCTGAAACACAGTTTGTAGTTTTGATGAGCTTGGCGTTTCAGGAGATTCCAAGGAGACACAACATGGATCAAAGCCTCTAGTTTTGATTCTGCATTATTTTTCTTTGGGTTTTCCATTCATGTTGTGATTCCTGGGTGTCATCCTGAAACACGGTTTGTAGTTTTGATGAGCTTGGTGTTTCAGGAGATGCCAAGGAGACACAACATGGATTGAAGCCTCTAGTAGTAGGAAAACAACACAGACTACCAAACTCAGATGTTACTTCAACATCCAAAAGTAACAAGAAGTTCAACCGTGCCAGAAGGCATTCTTCACTCTTTCCGTGTTTCCCTAAAAGGTGCTTTGGTTTTTCAACCAAAGCATGCCGGAGATTGAATGCCTTGCATGAATGTGTCCATTAAGGAAACCATGCAAAGTGCTTTCTAATCAATGATGGTATTTGATTGATTGGGCTGTGGCCGCGCCATGCCTGAAACATCAATCCTTTTGTTTATTTGCCCCTTGGTTTTCATAATGTCACCATCTCATTCCAATAAAATACCCCTGACATTGGCAATTGATTGCTCGATCAATGAGAGGAGGAATTGGAGGAGGGGAGGGGCTCACCTTGATGGATAGAGAAATGGATCCAGGGGGGGACTAAAGGTTGAATGATCAAAGGATCAGCAACTGGTGAGGGGAAGGAAGAGGAAGAGGGTGTAGGGGGCTTACCAGGATTAGGAGGAGGGGATTCAGTGAGTGAGGTGAGATGAGGTGGTGGTGGTGAGTAAGGTGGTGGTGATGAGTGAGGTGGTTTGGTGAGGAGGAGGCAGGGTTTGACCGGTGAGTGAGTGGGGTGAGGTTGAAGGGGTTGAGTGGTGAGGGGGAGGGGGGTGGCATTTGGTGAGTGGCAGGGTTTGAGGTGGAGGTGTTTTTGGATTCAAGTCCACTAAAAAAAAAATAAAAAAAAACTCAGCCTATGAATCTTGGGTGAACAACCAAAACCAAAAAAATACGGTGAAGGGAATTTTTACCAATTTCAAAATCAAAAATTACTCATCAAAGCAAGCAAGGGTGAGAGGAAGAATCCGCTCTCTCATAGAAGAAGATGAGGGACCAGATGAGACAGGGATGACTTGAGGCTGATCAGGAATATCATCTTGGAATATTTTGTCCCATTCATCTTTGATGTCGGCCAAAAGGTTGTGAAGGATTACACAAGTGATAATCCAGTTGATGAGGAACCTCATATCTTTGGAACATTGGAGCTGGTTTTGCATCTCCCATAAGCTGGCCCATCTTCCTTTCAGAATTCCTATGGCATGCTCAATCCAAACTTGTGATTGGGCAAGATGATAGTTAAAATTGGTTTTTCCTTGATCATTGGACAAAACATTCCGGTATGCTGGAACTACATATTTCCCACTAGCATAAGCCCAATCGGCCAGAAGGTATTGATCTTGGTCAAAGTAGATCTCTGGTTGTTGGGCAATCCGCATCCAATTGAAAACATATGAATCATGACAAGAACCTGGAAGGCCAGCATGGAGGGAGATGAACTTCTTGTTGTTATTGCAAACAAGTTGTAGTGCCACAGAGTATCTAAACAAAGAGATGGAACATATTTGGTCAGTGTGTGATCCAAAGTTTTATCATAGCGATTGGAAAAGAAATGAATCAATTGCCTTTTTTTATGATCAAAATAGTGGTTGCCATCTAGGTTGGGTTTTTGACTCAAGGGGATGGTGGTTCCATAAATGAAACCAATGCAACCAGGAAAGCCTTCTGTCTCCATTACTTGAGATATCTCCTTGCGTTCTTCTTTGGTTGGCCATGAAAGGACAGAGCAATGGAAAGATAGGATAGCAATCATGACTCTTTTGGTGTATAAGTCAATGCTTCCATAACTGACTGAGAATAGATTTTCCAATCGATGGATTGCTGCTCCATTTCCATTTGACCCCAATCTACAAAGAGCAATGGCAAGTTGGATGGCTGGATCGCGTTGAGGATTGCAAGAATTGTTCTGGAAGATGTGGTGGTCTTCAATCATTGCCAAAAGTTTCATGAAAGAAGGCAACAAAGTTTGGAACAGTTGCTGGAAGCTTAAGTCAGGGATGAGATGAAGATTTTGCCTTTCATACATAGGGTTATGGAGAGTGTGTATTCTTGGAACCATGTATTGCTTTGCCAACAGAGAATTCAAAGCTAACCAAGTTGATTCCAAATCGGAGTCTGAATCAGAGTCTGAATGGGAGTCAAACAGTAGCAAAAGTTCAGTCAGCTTTTTTGCGTTTTCAACTTGCTGGCGGGATGTTTGATTGGACATGTTGAGAAAGGTGGTGAGTGATGTGGGGTGATGAGATGATGATGGGATTTGTGTGAAGATGGGTATGTGAAGGTATGTGAAAAACAATAGAGATGTGTGTGATGCGATGGAGATGGGACCCGTATGGATTTGCTGATGTGGATGGGTGTTTTTGATGTGATGGATGGTGGATGGATGATGATGCATAAATGGCGGGTTTAATGGCATGTTTGATGATTGAAATCCGCCATTTTCATGAAACACGCCATTTTGAAATACACCAGTTAGGGGGTATGTGTATTTCAGAAACCCGCCATTAAAAATGGTGGGTTTCTTCAAAAAAAATGGCGGGTTTCTAATGGCGGGTTTGCTAACTTTGATACACCCTATTCAGTATTTTTTTAGGGTGATGTTAAATTCATGGCTCCAACCATGTGGTAGTTGTTTAGGGCCCCACATGGCTCAAATGATGCATAGGGGCCGGTAGACAACTATGAAGGGCGGTTTCAAACACACGCAACCCCCAGGGGGTTGTGTAGGAGCCGTTTACCCCCTGAACACAGCAATTTCAATCCATGTACCCCTGTACATGGCTCAAAACTGCCATGTTTGGGGGTGCACAACCCCCCAGAAGTCGTGCCAGAATTAGGGCACCCCCTGGACCACACTTGGGTTCTGTCAACCCAAATTTGGGATCAAAACATAATTTGTGGGACTGTTGTTTCACACCTAGCAATTCCAAAGTGACTTTAAACTGAAACCAAAGTGAAATTCAAGTGAAAATTGAAACCATATAAAAATCTGCAAACAATTCTTTCTCAAATTGAAAGTGAGCAAACTTTGTTTGTTCAATTGAAATTTGGATTGAATACTGAAGTATACCATTGCATTTTTTTTCATGGGAACAGTGGCAAGCCCTCCTTCTTCTGAAATGGCTGCGTGGAAGGTCTACATTGATAGTGCCATCAACAAAGATTTGGAAAAAGAAAAAAAGGATTTGGGTAATGAAACATTGGAAGCCCCAATTGCATCCTCATCAAGGGTGACAATTGAGGAACAAAATGTTTCACAGTGGGATTTGACCTCTGGTTGTGAGTAAAATTTTATGTCACTTGTCTTTGCCATATTTAAATTGATTGAAACTGATGGAGTGCATGCCATCAATATAAATATGTAACTATGACAGATCCACTTGAACCACCTCCTGTGAGAGCTTTTCATACTAGGGAAGAGGCACAAAACTATTGTCAAATATGGGCTATGAAGCATGGTTACGCTCTGACAGTTTTTAACTTGAAGAAAGATAAATATGTGGATTTGGCCTGTGATTGCCATGGTTCCTATTCAGAACAACTTCTTACCAAATGGTCTAGACAAACTCACACAAGGAAGGTTGGGTGCAAGTTTTTAATCCATGCAAGTTTCACAAAGGCAGACCCCTTGTGGCAAATCTCCTATAAAGAAACCCAACATAACCATCAACCATCTGAAAATCCCTCTGTGCATCCTCAACTGAGGAGAATCTCTGGGCAAGCCTTGGATCTACTTAAGGAAGGAATGAAGGATGGGCTCAATACATTACAAATTAAGAAAAGATTGAGCAAGATTGATGGGCGGAATTATGTTGATGACCAAACAATCTATAACACTAAGCAGAATTTAACACTTGCAGAACTAAAGGGTAAAATTGTTATGGAGGTAATCTATGAACAGCTTGAAGAAAAAAGTTGGATTCAGCAGTCAAAGGTCAGTGGAGAGGGTCACTTGGAGGCCCTGTACTTAGCACATCCTGAGGCATTAAAGCTTTCAAAACAATACAATCATATTGCTATTTTGGATTGTACTTATAAGACAAATAAGTACAAAACTGCGCTATTTGATGTTGTAGGAATGACAGCCAATTGGAAAACTTTCACAAAATCTCTTGTTTTTATAACCAATAAAACTTTTTAGTTCTACAGTTGGTCTGTAAATGAATTAAAGGAGTTGGCTTATGATCCTGAGAGACTTCCAGAAGTCTTTGGGACGGACTGTGAAAAAGCTCTGATTTGTGATATTGAATCTAGTTTCCCTGAGTCATCAAGACAATTTTGCACTTGGCACTTGTCTAAAAACATACAAGCAAACTGTAAAGCATGTCTTGGTAATGAAATTGAAGGATGGAAAAGCTTTATGACTCTGTGGGCAAAGTATGGGGCCTCAAAGACCAAGGAGGAGGTGGAGGTCAATGATTCCAAACTCAGAGTAGGTCCAAATAACTGCTTCTTATTCAGACTGGTTTTGGGTTCTGACCTTTTGACTTGTATAGCGTTTCTTCAAAGATTATGAGAATGTACTCAAGTATATGGAAAATGACATTTTACCTATCAAAGAGACGTTTGTAACAGCGTGGACTTGTATAAACCCAGATTTTGGAAACAAAACAACATCTTGGGTTGAAGGGGCCCATGCAACTCTCAAAAAATTCCTTGCAAACTCTTTGGGAAACCTGTTGGATGTTTGGAAAAGCCTTGATGGAACAGGATTGAATCAAATTAAATTGTTTTATGCGTCACTCTATAACTCTCAAATTAAGTTAGGGACAGTTCTTCCACCTGAACTGTTACCATTTGGTTACAAATTTTCCTTAGAGGCAATTCATCTTATAAGGGAACAATTTGAGAAATTCAAACATGATCATGATGGAAAAGTGTGCACCAAGTCATATTCCAAGACTATCAGTTTGCCATTTTCCCACCCAATAGGTGACTTTCTAGCATTCAGAGGATCCGTGGTACCCAAATATGTTCATTCTCAGTGGAGGTTGGACTATGACCCTTGCAGTTTTATTTCTGTAAGTTGGCTTAGGTTGGATTGTTCAAATCACTATGTGATAAATACTTTTTGATTAATGATGCCTAATTCACTAATGGTTGATCCTTTTGAATTTTTCAAGTGCAATGTCAATGAAATGCTAAGCCTTCCTCTGTTATGTGAAAAAGTTAATTCAATGATATTGGAATCTCCAGATCATGAGCAAAGCGGCCTATTGAAGTATATCATTCAGAAGATTAAAAAATATAAATAAAAGCCAAGACTTGAACCTAAAGTCTTACAATCAAGTAGGGGCAGGAAAAAATTGAAAGATATGCTACAAGAACCATCTTGGTTTCAGCATGTTGAAAAACAACTCAAGGGGGAAAAAAGGACTAGAAGGGCTCCAAACAAGAAAAGACAAAAGATTGTAAGTCTTCTTCTTTGGGGTATGTTCATCTTTTTGGTTTAATGAACTTAGTCACTAACCAATGATGAATTGTTATTAAAATTCAGCAGAATCTGAATCTGGATTTTGTACTTCAGAGAAAGAGACTGAAAGTGAATCAGGATCACTTAATTTGGAATCAGAATCCTCTCAGAGGAAGAGAACATGCAGCAAAGCTCAACCAGAAGCTCATCTTTGGTGAGTATTTATTTAATTGATCTGATTAAAGAAATGAATACTAAGTTAGTTTTCATGATAGGAAACAAACGTGAAATACCTCAATCAGATACCCAAGAAATTCCATACGTTCTTGGGTGAGGTTTGGGATCTGATTGGAGATGGGAATTGAAGATTTGGAGTCATTGATAAATCTCTTGGTTATGAAGAACATGGTTGGTTTAAAGTTTGGAAGAAAATTATTTTAACATTAGAGAAAAATAAAGCAAGCTAAATTAAGATGCTTGGTGGTGCAAAGGAGGTTTAAAAGATTAAACAAAGACTTGATGTTGAACACATCAATGAAAAGATTCCCTCCTCAAAATGGCTGGCTAAATTAGATATGGTTCAAATCATAGCAGACACATATTCCAGACCTATATTTTTCATTTCATTGGAGTCATGTGATACTTATACTCCTATGAAAAATGGTTTTACCAACCAATCAGATCCAAAGTTCATTTCCTTTGTAAACAATAAGCACTGGGTTCTATTGGTACTTGAGGGAGAAATGATTCCAATCCCCCCCATTGTAGCAAAACAACATTCCTTGATTTCTGAAAAAGCCTCCGGTTTGATTGATCATCTCAAAGATCAACTGCAAATGTATTCTAGATTATAGAGATTAAAGAATTTGACTTCATTTCATCATTGCGTTCCATATAAATTGTAATTATAATGCAGCTAATGAATTCTATTAATATAAAGGGAAATCACATTTTGAACATCATTATGTTGAGTGTTTTGAGTTAACATCATTATATTGAGTGTTTTGAATGGGAGTTTACTGGTAAGTCAGTTCAACTTGTGTTGGGCTGATTCCATCACAAGCTTAACTTATGTTAAGCTTGGGATGGGATCAGCTTAACACAAGTTGAACTTGTTTTTTTATGGTGTTTTTACTTTAGGGCTGTTCAAAAGACTGGAATTTTGTTTTGGCACTTTTATTTTAGGTCTGGTCAAAAGACATCTTCAATTTTTTTGGCCCTTTTACTTTAGGGCTAGTCAAGTTGAACTTACTTTAGGCCTTGTCAAGTTACTTGTATTTTTTTTGATTTTTTTAATTTTGGGCTTGTCAAGTTACGGGTATTTTTTTTTTGGTGTTTTTAGTTTAGTGCTAGTCCAGTTACTTGTGTTTTTTTTGAGTCTTTTTACTTTAGGGCTAGTCCATTGGATAGTCCCAGTTTTTTTTGTTATTTATTTATTTATTTATTCTTTTCTTGTGTTTTTTTGGGTCTTTTTACTTTAGGGCTAGTCCATTGGATAGTACCAGTTTTATTTATTTATTTGTTTTTTTAACCAAAAAATCAACATTTTTTGATTTCTTTGATTTTTTGGCTGATTCCTGTTTTTTGCAAGGTTTATTTGATTCATGGGTTATGTTAGTTCCCTTTCTTTCCCTTTTTTTTTTTTTTTTTTTTTTTTTTTTGGCTCACCGCGGTCTGGTGGTGTATGGGATGCCACACAACTACATTTGAGCTGTGTACAACTCCACATGGCTCAAAGGTAGTTGTGTGGAATCCAACACGCCGGAAGACCAGGCTGGGTTGGCGGCGCAACTCTTTGAGCCATGGGGGGTTGTACACAGCTCACATTGGACCATGTGGGTTTCCACACAGCCCCTTTTGAACCGTGTGCACGGCTCAATGAGCTGTGAATTTAACATTTCCCATTTTTTTATAATTTTTTATTCTTGGTACAAATTTGTTTAAATTCTGTCACAAATCTTGAATTTTCTTTAAATAATTATGTGTTTATATATTTTTCATCATTATTTATGCACTGGATGATAACTTTGTATGAATATTTCAATTTATTTTTTAATTACCAGCATTAAAAATTTATTTTATCATTTTTTTCATTTTTGTTACAAAGGTATTTAGAATCCACTGGATATAATTTCCTTTTTGCTAGAAAATTGATGTTTTATCATTTTTCTTATTTTCCTTACATTGGATAAAGATATTTTCCAAATCTGAGGTCAGATTTGAATTTTTTGAAAAAAATTTGATATTTGAAGCATATCTTAAGTATTAAATTTACTCAATTGGTGTTCATATTTCAATTCTCCAAGAAATTCTACCCCAGACACACCACAGGGGGTCTAGGGGCCTTAAATTAGCCCCCCAGGGCCTCAATTAGTGTTCAAAGGCCTTTGGGGGCCCAAAATGGCCATAAATAGTGATTTCTCCCACCCCAGGCTTCCATTAAAACCTTATGGAAGATTAATGCCTTCCTGGGGTTGGAATGCACACCAAAAATCTTGAT
The DNA here is from genome assembly GCA_025617555.3 of Puccinia polysora. Taxonomy (NCBI): domain Eukaryota; kingdom Fungi; phylum Basidiomycota; class Pucciniomycetes; order Pucciniales; family Pucciniaceae; genus Puccinia; species Puccinia polysora. The sequence continues at coordinate 28,241,648 of CM062634.1, read as the reverse complement.
TTTAGCAAAAAAGTGCTATAAATATGCCAATGATGCCTTTTGGCATCATTTTAGGATTGTTTTTAATAAATTAAAGCCTTTGGGGTGTGATGAATAATTTTTTTGGTTTGATTATAGCCTGGAACTTACCATCCATTTGGGGATCATAGACAGATTCCAAATGATTTCTCAAAAAAACTTGGAACTTTGGAATTAAATCTATTGCTTCCTCCTCTTTTGTGTCAGCCTCCTGGATGCCAAGAGCCTTTCTATCCTTTAGCTAACAGAGGTGATAGAATAAATAATGAATATATTATTCAATAAATGCAGCAACAATCCGTCAAGTATTTGCATAAAGCTTATTTCAAGGTGGATTGGTTTGGATATGGTTTAATGTTATCAATCAATATTAATAAACTGATTATGAAATAAATTAACAGAGGGGCCAAAATTATATTGGGGATCTTTAACACCTCTCTTCAGAGAATTCAGTATGAAAACACGTAGGCCTGGTTATTTTAGAACCTTTAATTGATATTCTTAAAGGATATGTTGCCCAAATATAATATGTATATAAAATACCAGGTGGAGTGGCATGGATTTGTAACCAAGCTGCCACGACATAAAAAGGATAATAAGACTCTAAATGATGAGATAGACTGGAGCCATGTAGATGGTGTGTGGAAGGATCATTCATTTTGTTAATTTATCTATAAAACATTGGAAAAAGAAAAAGAAAGAGTACATACCTGGAGCCATGTAGATGGTGTGTGGAAGGATGAGGAGGGAAATCCTTCCACGTACCCTGCTCCAGGTATGCTACATGGCTTGTGACATTTGTGTGAAATGAAACTGACAGGTTTGTAGCAGACACAGAAGAGATAGAAGGAGAAGGGGAAAAGAAACAACATGGCATAGCTCAACATTAAATCCTTTGGGTACCTGTTTGGGACGTGCACTGATGGGTTAAACCTGTTTACGGAGGTTATAAGGTTGTTCAGCAGTTTAAATTGATAAAAAGGGTTGGGGATGGATATTATTAATCAGACTAAAGCCATAGATCACTTAATTATCTCTTATAAGTATTTGATTACCTTGGCACGGTGTCTGGATGTAAATATAACTGGGTCTCTGGGTATCAATATCCTCAAAAGAGCTGTTTATTTGTAGCTTTTTGAGTCCCAATAGTGTCCTTCTGAGAGATACAGGGGCTCAAAGGGACGGAAACTGAGGCTAGCAGGGTAAACAGTGGTAGCCTGTCACATGTTCTTGGTGCTGTAACATGTAGAGCATCTAATTCCACAGGGTATGGGAATTATTCTACTTTATAATTGATGTTTGGACATGTGAATAACACTAATCTGTCAATTTTATTTATTATTTAATTAATTATCCTTAGTCATTTTTCCCAGTAAGTTAATAATTATTTTAATAGACAATCCTATGGATAGTCTGATTCCAGGTGAGTTCTCATTATGTATTAAATAATTTGATTAAATTCATGATATTGATTTTACTCCTTATTCTTGAATTTCAGTTGATTTACTAAAATAATTACTTAAAAATATAAGTCAAGGGTATTCATGTAATATTTTTACATCATTAGTTTTTTCAGTATGTCACAAAAAATCTTGATGGCTAGAAGTTCTCATAATTGTATATTAAAGTATTTTAATATATGTTTAGAAGTAGTCATTATCTTATTTTCGAAATTTTTGGTACTTTGAATTATATTTAATAAAAAATACATATAAAGGTTATTTAGGTATTTTTAGAATATCTACTATCCACAGGAACATTTATTACATATGTAGAAGTTTCCTGTGTGGGTTGTAGCATGTTTACACGGTACCTAGGTTTCTCAGACCGCCTGTCACTTTGTCAACCTGTAGTCCTGCGGCTGCGTACTTGTCAGAGGCCTGGGGCTGCGTACACGGCTTTGAAAGGGTAACAGTGCTGTAGCTCAGCCGCGCCTGGGTGTATTGGCTGCTGCAACTGCATGCGGGAATTGTGACAGAACACGTTTCCGTCTGTAATTCCTAAGATATACACAAAACCTCAATTCTGACTGAATTTTAGGTGTGAAAACTGTACGTAACAATACATGTGACATATTTAATTGGCCAAAAAGTACAATAGTGGTGCCTTGGTATTTTGGTCTTTCCTTCATTAATTATTTAAAATTATAAGGAGTTGGATTTCAAGGGTGGGGTCAGTGAGTGACCCTACCTAATTTTGGGTGGAAAATCCATTTATCCAATAATATTCATGGTTTTCATACTTCTTCTTAGGTTAATCTTAATTTTATTATTTGTGTGTTATTTTTGTTACTTTTTCAGCTTGCTCTGCAATAGTAGTAAGCTGACATTCCCCCACTCCAAGATATGGCAATATCTGAAAATAAATCTGGAGCATGTTTGGAAAAAAAATTAATTCCATGTGTGTTTCAGTTCCTTTTTCTAACTCTGTAGTTTCTAAGATGTATTGGTCCATCAGGTATATTATTCTCTGATAACCAGTCATCTTTGTCTGCAGATTCTCCTTTGTATCTCACTAAGTATAGTCTAAGATCTTTTCCTTGCACTCTCTCTTTCTTTTCTCTGAATATCCTTCTGAATTTCCCTTTTTCTTTCACAGGGTCAGGTTCTACAGGGATCATTGCTGGAGGGAGGCTGCTACCTTCTCTTGGTTGAAAGTGTTTTACTAGGCTAACTGGAAATACTGGGTGCTTTTGTGATAGTTCTTCACTAAAGATTACTTCCACAGAATTTTTGAAATGAATCTTTTTGATAAAAAATGGTCCAACAAAGGCTGGTTTCAGCTTTCTGTTACCTGCTAGATTGTTGAAGGTGGTAGTGGATATCAATATTTGATCTCCTATTTTAAAGTCAGGTTCTCTGTGTGATTTGTCCCATCTCTTTTTTTTGTATTCCACTGCTTCTTCTACACATTTCTGAGCATGATTATTTGCCAGGTCTATCATTTTCTTGAAGTCAAGAGATTTTGGATGAATGGTGGCTGAGTTATAGTTTAAGTTATTCCTAGGGAGTTTTGGAATCCATCCTCTTTCTAGTATGTAAGGGGCTTCTTTGGTAGTAGAATGTTTACTTCTGTTATAAGCCATCTCTAGAGCTTGGAGTAGGCTTACCCAATCATGACAATATAAATCTGAGTTCTTGTATTCTAGACCAAAGCTACAGAAACTTTTTAACATATCTTCTAGGGTATGTATCATTCTTTCAGCCAATTCATCAGTTTGGGGAGGGTATGCTGTAGAAAATGCTAAAGTAGTCCCCAGTATATTATGTAGATTCCTCCAAAATTCAGAGGTGAATTTGGGGTCTCTGTCACTGAGTATAATCTTGGGTATACCAACATCAGCTATAATCCTATTCCAGAATAGTAGAGCTACATCCATAGCACTTTCTTCTTTGTGGTTAGGTAAGAATTTTTCCTTTTTAGAGTATCTTTCTACTATACCCAGGACAGAGTTATATGAATGAGTACCTCCAGGGGGGAGGCTGTCAGAAATCATCCTCTGAGTGGTTCCATCCAGACTGACACGCAGTAGCTCGCGCGTCCCCAAACTACTCGATTACACCGGGGGGGACTCTACTTGATCTCATACTTCTACAGCTTTAGTTCATACCTTTCTTTCTCTGCTCTTGTTTCTATCTCTCTTTCTGTTCATTTCTTAGTTTATTCACATAACTTTCTTGACTATCTTCTTTCTTTTATGTTCCTTGTTCTTTACTCTTTCAACTCATTGCACTGACATCCTCAACATCACCCAACGTACCAATCTCTCAATCCATCCTCTACTCAACCAGACCTATCAACTCCTACTTGATCAAACGCTCTCAACTTCTCCAATACTCAAGGTTCCTCTGGCTTATTCTTTTTGACTGTCTGGTACGATTTCTACTCTATTTCTTTTCTTCTTTTGATTGCTCTACATTTGCTTGTTTTTGTGTTCTCATCTTCTACTATTGCTCATACTGGTGCCGTTGTTCAGAATGTTCCTAGTCCCTCCAATGTCATCATTCTTTTAACTCTCATCCATTCAATCAACACGGTTAAAAGCCGAAACTCTCAACAACTTAACCGCTCAAGATAATGGAGGGACTCAGCAACATGGACGGCTTTCAACAAATCATGCTCAAGGCTGCCCTCAAAGCCGTCCCAAACCTGACAGACGAAAACTACTCGATTTGGAAAGATAAAATCACCATCCTGCTCGAACTCAAAGGAACCAAGCAAATGCTTGACAACGACACTAAAACTCTTAGTTCTACTGACAATCTCAAAACTCAAGTTATCATTCTTTCTAAAATTGATGCCGTTACTCATAACAACGTGGTCAACTCCGAAAATATCAATTCGGCTAAAGGCTTATGGAAAACCATCAAGGAAAGATTTGCATCCTCCCAAACTGCCAACCGTGCTCAAGTCTTTAATGACTTTCTCTATCACCCGTTCACACCTGAAGCTATATCCTCCTTCATCACTGAAATAAAAATCTCTCTCAAGAAATTACTTGAAGTCGGCATTGAACTCCCATCAGACATCTTAGCGTACTTGGTTCTTTTTAAATTCCCTCAGTCGCTTCACTCCCTTCGTCAGCAAATCACGCACTCCGACAAGGAGATCACGGTGGACTTAGTTCTAAACCACCTGACGCAGCTAGACAATGAATCAAAATCTAAACTCACCAAGACTTCTGTTAGAGAAACAGCATTGGTTACTAATAATTTCAAGACTTCAAATTCCAAGCCTCAACAATGTTGACAAGGATACCACAATCCCTCTGCTACCAACCATCCCAAGGATCAATGCTGGCACAAGCATGAGAACTTAGCTCCAGAATGGTGGAGAGAAGCGCAAGCCAAATGGAGAGCCCAAAAGAAATCCAAAAGCAACAAAGTCGCCCACTACCATGCACTCTTAACCACCTGGATCAACAAGGTCAACGCCAATCATTGAATTATCCTTGACTCTGGGGCGTCATGCCACATGTTCAACTCCACTCAATACTTCACCACTATACAAGAATGCAATGGCAAACACATTAGTACAGGAAAAGATGGAGCTAATCTCCCTATCAGAGGAAAAGGAGAAGTAGTTCTGGCTTGGAGAAACTCCCTTATTTGGCTATCCAATTGTCTTTTTGTCCCCAAACTTGTCATCAACCTCATTAGTACTGGAATACTGGTCACAGAAAATCAATGCTCTGTTTCAGCTCACGGCAATTCTTTCAAGGTTCACCACAACGGGACTCTTGCATTCAAAGGCTTTATTCAAGAAAATCTCTTTGCTCTTAACCTTCCCTACTCTATTGGAAATAATTCCAAAATCAGCTATCTCACTAGAAAAACAATTGACTACAATAAGCTTATCTATCTTCACCAATCACTTGGGCACGCCAGTCCTCACCGCTTAAGAAATGTTTACCCCAATATTTCTCAATCCCTGATCAATAACTTTCAATGCTCGGACTGTGTCTTCTCAAAAATCACCAAAACTCCCTTCAATTCTAATGCTAACTATGCCTCAAAACCATTTGAAAAACTCCACATTGACCTAATGGGTCCAATTAATCCAGAATCCCGGAATGGGATGAGGTATATTATGACAATCATTGATAGCCATTCCGGGTATCTATCCGCAATTCCTCTCAGTGCCAAGTCTGATGCCTGTGCTCAAATTTTATCCATTCTTAGATTTGAGAAGCAAAAACAAGGCTGTTTTCCAGCCACCATCTGTACTGATGGTGGAGGAGAATTCACCTCTTGAGAACTAAACTTATTCTTTCAAGAAAAATCCATTCAACATATTGTGTCAGAGCCATATCATCACAAACATAATGGAAGAGTCAAACGTGCAAATCGAACAATTGCCGAATCCATCAGGACTATTCTTCAATCCTCTAAACTAACCCTTAATCTCTGGGCTGAAGTGGCCAAGGCCTCAACTCTCATGCTCAATCAGATCCCAAAACGCGCAAACGAGAAATCCCCCTACCAAATCTTCACTGGCAAGACACTGCCCTTGGACTACTTCCATCCTTTAGGCTCGAGGGTGGTGTACTTGAATATGAAAATTGCTTGTGGGGATAAGCTCAAAGAACGCGGACTGGAGGGAACTCTTGTGGGATTAAACCCCAAACTTTTATCTTATTGCATTCTCAATCCAAATAATTCTATTATTTCTACTAAGCACATCAAGATAATCAAGTCCTGTCCCGTCTCCACTCCCGTCACAGAAAAACCCTCAGAAATCAACCCTCCTCTTGACATAGATTTCCCTTCTCTTGACTTCAGTCACTCTCTCAATGTCGCTCCAGTACCAACTGATAACTCTGAACCCGCCATCCAGAACACACCCTCAACAGAATCCAATGAACCTGCTGACAACCAATCTTCTCAATTGTTGCAGGAAATTGCCGATGAATTAATTCCTTTGCAAAATTTACGTGATTTTTCAAAGCTCAAACCACCCAATCGCTACGGTTATCACCATTATTTTGTTCCAAAATCTTTTGAACAGGCCAAGAAGTGTAAGGACCACAAAAATTGGGACCTGTCGATGGATGCGGAATTAGGCGGCATAGAAAGAATGGAAGTCTGGGAAGACTATAACGGTCCCGAGCCCGCAAATCCTCTCAACACGACTTGGGTCTACTGTCTTAAAGACAATTGTCATGGGGATCCGTTAATTTACAAAAGTTGATTATGCGTACAAGGGTTTGATCAGATCTATGGCCTAGATTATCAGGATACCTTCTACCCAACTGGCAAGGCCCCTTCACTCAGAATTTCCCTTCTCTACGGTCTCTACCATTCGCTTCCAATCACTCAATTTGACGTTAAAAGTGCTTTCCTCCATGCTCCCCTCAAAGAACTTGTTATCATCAAAACTCCAAAAGGATCAAAGAGAAAATCTAAATATCTAAAACTTAAAAAGTCCCTTTACGGGCTCAAAAAAGCTCCAATTAATTGGTTCAATACTCTTACCACGTGGATCACCAACCAGGGGTTCCATCAGTTGTCCTCTGATCCCTGTCTCTACTTGAATCCTCAATGCCAATCAATGATCTTTTTCCACGTTGATGACCTTATCCTAATAGGTCTTGGTAACAATTTCAGACAAAACTTTCTACACCGTTTTCCAAACTCATCTGCTCATGATCCCAACACAATCCTTGGGATGAAATTCTCAAAATCCAATAACAAAATTTTTCTTTCACAACCCAATCATATCAATCACGGCCTCAAAGAACTCAAGCTAACAGACTGCCATCCCTCCTCCATTCCTCTAACCTCTAACTTAAATCTACAACCTGCAACTGTTGAAGAACAGGAGGAATTCAAAGCGCTCAATATCAACTACAGATCGGCCATGTTCTTAATGAACTACATTGCATGTCTGACACGGCCAGACATAAGTTACGCAGTCTCAAGCCTAGCTTGATTCTGCGAACAACCTGGGATAAATCATTGGCGTGAGGTAAAACCGTGCTGGAAGTACTCAAAAGCTACAAATTCTCTCTCTCTAGTTCTGGAAATAAAGCATCAAGATGCTCAACTACAGTGTTTCAGCAACGCTACTTGGAACGACAACCTCAAAACCCGTCATTCTCCATCCGGTCACTTGACCCTACTGTTTGGATTGCCTGTTGCGAGGAGCAGTTATTGCCAGAGAAATGTAACTCACTCAACCACTGAGGCAGAGCTCAACCCCTTGGTGGACTCTTTTCTCAAGGCAATTTGGATGAGAAGCCTGGTATCAGAAATGTGAACAAAACCCACTCAACCAAGTGTGCATCATATCGATAACAAAGGTTTGGATGATAAATTGAAGAAGTTTGGCTGCAACTCTAAAACCCGACATATAGACATAAAAACAAAAGCAATTAGAGAAGAATTACAGGCCAAGAACCTTGAAATCAAACTTATACCATTGGAAAACATGATAGCCAATGGCTTAAAAAAAGCGCTTCACTATTGCTCATACTGGTGCCGTTGTTCAGAATGTTCCTAGTCCCTCCAATGTCATCATTCTTTTAACTCTCATCCATTTAATCAACAGAGGCCAGTGACAAAATCCATATTAACAATTTCACATCTGGTTTTGGGTTCAAAGATCTTCTGTACAAGTCCAAACCTTTTGCCAGTAGTTTTATTAGATTTTTGGCAAGTCTCAAAGCTAGTAAACATACTTAATAGTGATTTCTTTCTATTCTATCCACCAAGCAGTTTGTTTTACTTTCTACAAGTTTCTTTCAGTGGATAGATACCCTGATGAACAGTTGTCATGGCATTCCTGGAGTAGGTGTTGTATATGTTCTTTCTTACTTAGTACCAATACACTGGAATGTTGGTGTCTTAGTAAAGGAGACCATCCCAAAAAGTAAGCCTTCCTGATTTATAGGGTTTAAGTAATGAAGCAGGTAAACTATTTATCAGAGGTTCTTCTGGGGATTAACATTCCATAATGGTAATCATCAGATTCATATCAGAGGAGTAGCTGTCCCTCACTAGAATGAAGAAAGCAGTATCTAATTCACATAAGTGGATCCCCATGATTTGAGCATCTAATGTAAAAAGATTGATGTTCAAGATAGGAAAGATATCTTGATCCTCAGGATCATATGCTGGTTTGCTAGATTCATTAGGCAAAGCATTCCTACTTAGACTATCAGCATTCTGGTGTTTATCTCCAGCTTTATGCAATAGAGTCATCTGGCCTCTATACTGTTGTATAGCAATTTGCCACCTGAGAATATGTCTGCTGGGGGTCTTCATGTTCATGACAGTTCTTACAGCATTACAGTCCATGATCACTTGGAAAGTGGTGCCTTCTAAATAATAGTGTAGCTTTTCTAGAGCCCATACTAGAGACAAGCATTCCATCTGACTGGATCCATATCTCCTTTCTGTATCTTTGATCTTCCTAGATATAAAGAGTACTGGTTTTTACACTGGTTTGTATTCTTCTATTCTTTCTTGATTTAGAGAAGCTCTTAACCCTACCATACAGGTGTCAATGTAAATCTTCAAGGGTTTGGAGTAATATGGTTGAATGAGTAGAGGAGTGGAGGTCATAGCTATTTTTTGTCCCTCATAGTTTTTCAATCTCTCATGTGTCATTTCAAATGGAGTGTTATTGTTGCATATTTCATACAGGCTTTTAGTTAGCATAGAAAAATTTGGGATGTACTGTCTGTAGTAACTGCAAAAACTAATGAATGGCAGAAAATCTGTTTTATTTTGAGGCATGGGTCTGTTCATGACAGCAGCTATCTTATTCTGATCAGAAGCTAAAGTTAGACCAGAGACTATATGCCCTAGAGCTTTCTATTCTCCATATCCAAAGTTGCATTTCTTCACGGAGACTTTTAATCCTGCTTTGGAGATAGTTTGGAGTACTAATCTTATTTGGTCTATATGAGTATCCCAATCATCAGAATATATGATAACATCATCTACATATACCATCATCCACCCTTGTCTGATGTAAGTACCTAGAACTGTATCCATTGTTCTCTGGAAGTGTGATGGGGAATTCTTTATACCAAAGGGCATCCTAAGATATTCATATATTCCCAAATGACAGATTATTCTCATAAAATTTCTTCTTTCAGGGCTTATAGGTATCTGGTGGAAACCTTTAAGCATATCCATAGTAGTGATATATTTGGCTTTAGACAAGTTATTTAGAGCATGATAAATCCGGGTTATAGGATAGTAATCTGCCTGAGTATAATTATTGAGCATTCTGAAGTCTCCTACCATCCTTGACTTATCATTATGCCAAGCTATGGTTACAGGTGTGGTCACATCTACCTGTTCATTGTGCCCTACTTTCATTAATACTTGTAAGTTTATCAGTTCTTGGATATGTTCCTCAAGAGCTATTCTATATTTAGGACTAGAGGGATAAGCTTGTCTTCTTAGGTTTGGAGGATAAGGAGGCTTAATAGTCAATGTTAATACCATGTTATGTCCTTTGATGTCACCAATGGGGTGATCTTTAGTACAGAAAGCATTTTGGTTCTCAAAGCAGACTGTAAATATATCTTTCTTCTGTTCCTCAGAAAGTTTCATATTTAAAGCTTCTTGAGAGAAGTATTCTTGATTAAATTCTTCTAAATGCTTTTGGCAAGTGGAAGAGGGGAAGTTAGATTGGATGGTGCATATCTTAAACTTCTTTTACAAATTACCACCCACTGTAAAGTATCTCCCTTTATTCTGGAAAACATCTATAACATATAGACATAAAGAATCATTTCCTATAATCAGGTAGTCACATAATCTGTTGAGAAATACCACAAATTCCACTTTTATTCTCAAAGATCCTTTAGTATGGGGTAATATTATAGGAGAAGTCCATAATCCAATAGCATTCATGGTAGAGTTGCCAGAGCTAAACTTGGCTTTTGGGAATGGAAAAAAGTGTTCTTTCCAATTGGGGTCCCATTTATTTAAGAATTCAGAACAGACACATAAGCAAAAGGCTCCACTATCCAGTAATAACCTTATAGGTCTGTCTTTATACAATCCTGTTGCATAACAAGTTTGAAAAGTAGTATAACTCTTACAACTCATAGGTTTAACTGTTAATGGTTTAACATCCATGATATGTCTAGGAATTATGGTAGGATCCCATTGTTGGGGCAACCTAGAGTCCACATGGATGTTATTTATTTCTATAGAAGTGCCTATATCTTCTTCTATAACATTGACAGGGTTGGTCAGGATCAATTCACATTCAGAAAGGGATCCATCAGTATCAGTTATGTCTTCATAGTTCTGATTTCCTTCAACCTCCTGCTCTCCTTCCAAGACTGCTATCTTTCTTTTTGTTAATGGGCAGTCTTTTCTCATATGCCCTGTCTTGTTACAGTTCCAACAAGTTCCAGGCATTCTCTCTTCATCCCTGTTCTCATTAGGTTTCTTATTTTCAGAGATATTTATCAGAGGGTGTTGTTCTCTGGTTTTGTTAATGTTGAAGTTCTATTTAGGTCTAGAAGGAACCTTCTTGTCTAACCCATTAATGTCTATGACTTCTTCTAACACATTGATTAGAGTTGGTAAGTCAGCATCCATTCTCATCCTGCATCTTACACTATGGTTAAGATTTCCAGGACACAAGTTGAGGAGTCTTTCATTTAATTCCTCTTTATCAGCATCTGGATAGAAGAAATATATTCTTCTCTTCTGTTCCAAGCACCATTTGTGAGGCTTATCCTTGGAGGGATCAAATGAGGAATTTTCAAAATTTTTCATTGTTTTTCTTTTCCACATTCTAGATTCAAATTGTTCTTCAATTAGAAGTTTCCAAGAATTCCATGGTAATTATCCCAATTCTTCTCTTTTACTAATAAACCAGTCTAAAGCTACTTCCTCAAATAGTCTGGGCAGCCTGACTACAGCTATAGCTTCTGGTAGGTCATAAGAGGTAATGGTATAGTCAATAAATTTAATGAAATTTATATGATTGTATTCTCCTTCACTGGAGAACTTAGGCCATTCAGAAATTGGGGGTAAACGTTTGAGGGCTTGTTCCATTTCAGGAGTAGGACTAGGCCTGAAGGTGTCACTCCTATGCATTCCTAATAAGAGTGGTGCATAAGGAGTTGTTGTTTGTGTGGGAGGTTTTGGTTCCTCTGTGACTCCCCAAGGGGTTGGTCAGACGGACTTTTAAGTCTCTAAGATCATTCTTGATCAGATTAAGTTTCAGGTACAATTTATTATTATGCAGATCTAATTTCTCACTAAGGGACAGAATGGAGCTGTTATTAGTATTTATTAATTCTTCTCTTAAAGGCTGAAAAGACATAATAAAATCTTCTTGGATACCTGATATCATATTCTCAATTTTTTGGGTCTGTCTTATTTTACCTTGATTAATTGTTTCCAATAATTGTTCTGTATGCTCCTTGATATCTTCCATTCCTACAGATTTTGTTTGGTTATTAATTGATTTGGCTACTACTGAGGTTAACTTATCCATTTGGGTGTAAAAACCATCCAAATTTCCACAAAAAATCTTGAAATTATGGCGCAAATCATTAGAAAAGGAAGTAATTACATCAGAAGTTGGTTCAGACAAGTTACTGGGTTCAGAGTTAGAGGCTAATTGTTGTACACCTTTTTCCATTTTTGAGCTAAGGATATTATCTGATCCCAATCCTTCTTTCCCTTTGGCTTTGGATGGGAAGAAGATATCTTCTTTCCTGATCCTCTGCATTTCAGTTGGGCTAATTGATCCCAAGGATTCCACTTTTCTACGTTGAATTCTACCTCTTTACTTGGAATCATTTTCTGAAGAGCTATCTGGGTAGCTTTTTCCTGGGAGATTATCTTTTTCATAGATACCATGTCCTCCTTGGCTTGGGCTTCTTTTAACTCTTCCCAAAATTTCACGTGCTCTCTGACTAATTCTTTGATCCTGGATTCCTTGGCCAGATTCTGCTGGGGTGGCTGCAGGGAACCTTCTTGTAATGGAGGGGGGCTTAATTCTACTACCTTCTCCAGCTCTAGGTTGGGGGAGGGCAACAGTACTTGGGGATTTTCCTTGTCCACCAACATTTGATTCACGGGTTCCAGTCTGCTCATGGTTGTCATTATTTGTGGTCTCACAGTTACTGGGGGCTCCTGGCAAAGATCCATAGGAGGAAATTCTCCCTGAGGCTCTTGTGTTACATCTATTCATGTTCAATAAAATGTTTATAATTATTTTTCTAAAGAAAAATCTGTGCAAATAAGTTTATTAAAACTTACTTAAGTTGATATTCAAAGGTACTAAGACTTTATTAGGATTAAATTGGTCCTTTATACTTAATCCTACGGGGTTTTGGTGTGTTCCAATGAGGTCTTCACCCGTCCAATCAATATTTTCAGGGTGTCCAGAGATATCAGGGACTTCTTGGTCCAATAAATCAACTTTAGTGATGGTGGTTTCTGGAATAGGAGAGTTCACTGATGGTGAAAAGATATTTTATTGGTCAATAAAATATATTAATATTATTTTTAATAAAAATGATATGGTAATACAAGTTTTATACTTACTTTTATATTTTAAAAAGTAATTTATACGGTATTTCTTCCAAGCTTTATGTTTCCTTAATAGGGCTTGAAAGTTGATATGCCTCTCAAGATCTTCTTGTTCAAGGAGTTTATCTAGGTGTTTATGTGCAGAAGAAATATTAAGTTTCTCAGCTTGAGTTAAAGCTTCCCAACCAGTTGGTTTATAATTCTTAATATATTCTTCTTTTATTATCTTTAAAAGATTTAAATAATAGATTATTAATTCTGCATTGGTTTTTGAATCCACTGCAAAACAATTTAATGATAAATCACGTTTAAAAAGTCAGATAGATTATCTTTGGTTTAATTTTACGTGAAATGTCTGGTCCAAGGTATTAAATATAATAAAATGCAATATTTCCCAACCAGAAACCCAATTTTCAGCCTCCTGGATGCCAAGATCCTTGCTATCCTTTAGCTATCAGACGTGATAGAATAAATAATGAATATATTATTCAATAAATGCAGCAAAAATCTGTAAAATGATTGGATAAAGCTTATTGCAAGGTGGATTGGTTTGGATATGGTTTAATGTTATAAATCAATATCAATAAATTGATTATTAAATAAATTAAAAGAGGGCCACAATTATATTGGGGATCTTTAAAACCTCTCTTCAGGGAATTCAGTAGGAAAACACATAGGCCTGGTTACTTTGGAACCTTTAATTTATATTCTAAAAGGATATATTGCCCAAAGATAATATGTATATAAAATACACGGTGGAGTGGCAGGGCTTTCTAACCAAGCTGCCACGACAGAGAAAGGATAATAAGACTCAATGGTATATTATGAAATCCTTTGGGTACCTTTTTGGGATGTAAACTCATGGGTTGAACCTGTTTACTGGGGTTATAAGGTTGTTCAGCAGTTTAAATTGATAAAAAGGGTTGGGGATGGATATTATTAATCAGAATAAAGCCATAAATCACTTACTTATCTCTTATAAGTATTTGATTACCTTGGCATGGTGTCTGGATGTAAATATAACTGGGTCTCTGGGTATCAATATCCTCAAAAGAGCTCTTTATTTATAGCTTTTTGAGTCCCAATAGTGTCCTTCTGAGAGATACAGGGGCTCAAAGGGACGGACACTGAGGCTAGCAGGGTAACCAGTGGTAGCCTGTTGCGTGTTCTTGGTGCTGTAACACGGGTAGCATCTGATTCCACAGGGTGAGGGAATTATTCTACTTTATAATTGATGTTTGGACGTGTGAATAACACTAATCTGTCCATTTTATTTATTATTTAATTAATCATCCTTAGTAATTGTTCCCATTAAGTTAATAATTATTTTAAAAGACAATCATATGGATAGTCTGATTCCAGGTGAGTTCTCATTATGTATTAAATAATTGGAGTAAAGTCATGATATTGATTTTACTCCTTATTTTCAAATTTCAGTTGATTTACTAAAATAATTACTTAAAAATATAAGTCAAGGGTATTCATGTAATATTTTTAAATCATTAGTTTTCTTAGTATGTCACAAAAATTTTGATGGCTAGAAGTTCTCATAATTGTATATTAAAGTATTTTAATATATTTTTAGAAGTAGTCATTATATTATTTTCGACATTTTTGTTACTTTGAATTATATTTAATAAGAAATACATATAAAGGTTATTTAGGAATTTTTAGACTATCTACTATCCACAGGAACATTTATTACATATTTAGAATGTTCCCATGTGGGTTGTAGCATGTGTACATGGTACCTAGGTTTCTCAGGCTGCCTTTCACTTTTTCAACCCATAGTCCTGCAGCTGTGTACTTGTCAGAGGCCTGGGGCTGCATACATGGCTTTGACAGGGTAACAGTGCTGTAGCTCAGCGGCGCGTGGGTGTATTGGCTGCCGCGGCTGCGTGCAGGAATTGTGACAGAACACATTTCTGTCTGTAGCTCCTAAAATATACACAACACCTCAATTCTGACTGAATTTTAGGTGTGAAACCTATACGTGACAATACATGTGAAATATTTGATTGGCCAAAAAGTACAGTAGTGGTGCCGTGGTATTTTGGTCTTTCCTTTCTTAATTATTTAAAATTATAAGGAGTTGGATTTCAAGGGTGGGGTCAGTGGGTGACCCTACCTAATTTTGGGTGGAAAATCCATTTCTGCATTAATATTCATGGTTTTCCTACTCTGTCTTAGGTTAATTTTTTTATTATTTTTGTGTTATTTTTGATAATTTTGAAGCTTGCTGTCAGCTCTCTGATACCAGGAACCTTGCAGTCCTTTAGCTACAGAGAGTGATAAAAGAACTTGGAGCAATAATATTCCAAAGAATAAACACTTTAAAGCTCCAATAATGGCATGGTAAGAGCAAGTGCAAGGTTTATTTGGTTTGGTTATAAATATTTTAAATATAATATAAAAAGAGGGGCCACAGTATTATACTACTGGGGATCTTTAAAGACTAGCAACCTCTCTTCAAGGGGCCTCCTTAGGCAGTTTAAGAACCTTGGAATAAATATGGGTGCCTTAGAAAGGACTTATTCCACTAATGGCCGGGCTTAACAGCACAAGTGGCCTAGAAAGGAAGGGAAACACTCACTCTGAGCACTTGACCACGAAAATCCTGGAATAATTGGAAGGGTTTCAGAGCAGATGGGGTTGATTGCTTGACTAAACTTCAATGGTTGATTGGTTAATAAAGGTAAATAATACTACTACAGACTAAGTCATAAATCACTTGCTTATCTTCATATAAGCACTTGATTAACAATGACACCGTGTCTGATTGATAATAAATAATTCCTGATAACTGATTAACTGATTGGAAACAGAAGGGCATAAAGAGCCTGTTTAAATATTCTTTTTTTGGGTGCTTGAGGGCCTCTAGAAGGGGTACTAGCCATGGGCTGAGGCTAAGGGGGCAATCAGGGCAAGATTGGCACGTCAAGGTGCTGTTAGCCTGCTGGCCTTAGATCTGTCAAGGAAAAGCTCCTTTTTAGCTGCAGGATCTGTTAATCAATAGATTAGTCATTTTGCTGATCCTGCACTGATCCTCAATTTGTACAGTAAGTACTGGTCCAAAGTGAGCAGACGAGGATGTTTATTGATTCTCCATCCTCTGTTGATCCTGTATGTAATTTTTAATAATTTTTACGACCACTCCTTATGTAGTTTCGTGGTCTTTGAAGTTTCTGATCAACTTATTTCGTGGTGAGTCTGGATCTTTATTTAATTAATAAAAAATACTAAAAATTAGTTACTAACTAATTTTAATTGATTTTTAAGGTTTTTGAACTATAATCTATGCTTGTGTGGTAGCTTTACATAAGTAGTGTAGATCCTACTATATTGTAGCTCCTCTGAGCGGTACCTGGATGTCAAACTGGTCACTGCAGGAGGCGCGGGGATCAGTCCATTCCAATGCGCGCGGGGACTGATCCGCTGCTCAGATGCGCGCGGGGGACTGTACCGCTGCGCGCGTGACTAGGTCACGGGATTACCTGCGCGGGAATTTAGTTGCGCGGGAGTCCAGCGCTGTAGGGACGCGGGGCTGCGTGCGGGAGTTAGCGTACGCGGGAGTCCAAGGCTGTAGGGACGCGGGGCTGCGTGCGGGAGTTTGCGTACGCGGGAATCCAACGCTGTAGGGACGCGGGGCTGCGTGCGGGAGTTTGCGTACGCGAGAGACCAACGCTGTAGGGACGCGGGGCTGCGTGCGGGAGTTTGCGTATGCGGGAGACCAGCGCTGTAGGGACGCAGGGCTGCGTGCGGGAGTTTGCGTACGCGGGAGACCAGCGCTGTAGGGACGCGGGGCTGCGTGCGGGAATTGTGACAAAACACAATTTCCCGTGTAACTCCTAAACTACACACAACACCTGGATTTCGACTGAAATTTAGGTGTGAAACCTATACATGACATATCGTGTGAAATATTAAAATGACTAAAAAGGTGCCATACTGGTGCCGTGGTCATTTACCATTTTCTATTGAATTAATTAAAAAATATAAGGAGTAAGAATTCAAGGGTGGGGTCAGTGAGTGACCCTACCTTATTTTGGGTGGGGAATCCATTTCTGCAATAATATTTATGGATTTCCTACTCCTTTATTCTATAATAATTTTATTTATTCATTTATCTTTGTTCCTTTTAATTTTGTTAGTATTATTATTGTTGTTACTTTGTCAGGTTGCTCTGTGCTAAGTAGCAGGCTGACACTTGCTCTGCAATAGTAGCAAGCTGAAATTTTTCATCATAAATTTAGTTGAATTCAAAGATGGTTGAGATGGGATAGAAGAGTTTTAGGATAATTTTACCAAGATAGAAGAATTTTAAGATGACTTGAATGGTTTAATGTCTTGATTAAATTAAGATTTCAGATTTTTTTTTCAGGAAAATGGGATATCTCAGATTGAGCTCTCAAGTTAGAATTTTTGTTTTTGTCTTATTTGACTTTTATTATATCATAGATTATTTATTGAGATTATTATTATTAACTTATGAATTGTATTTCATGTCTCTTAAATTCTTCTTTTATCTTTTCCAGATCTTCTTTTTGCTTCAAGTATTGCATTTCTTTCAGATCTTCAGCATTCTTTTGATCTAAATCTTTTATTTTTTTCTAATCTTTAGCATGTTGTTTTTATTAAAATATTCCCTTGCCTCCAGATCTTCAGCATTTTTTCTATTTTAATCTTTCCTTGCCTCCAGATTTTCAGCATGTTTTTGATCTAAATCTTATATTCACTTCTGATCTTCAGCATCTTTCCTTTCCCTCTCTAATATTACCCTTTTTCAGCTTCTTTGTGGATTTCTTCATGGTTAGCTTTATCAGCTTCACTCCTGATTTTTGCAAGCTTCCAGATACCAGGAATACTCCAGTGATGTAGATATTGGAAGTGATGAAGTTCAAGAACAGATATATTCTTAAAAATAGATGATAAAAAATCTCCAAAAGGATGAATATGATTAGTGATGGTGCAAGTTTTAAGTGCTTTGGTTTGACAGTTTTCAATATAAAAAATAAAATATTGAGAGAGGGACCACAGTTTATACAGACCAAGGGTATTCATCACTTCTTCTTTGGAAGATTAAATTTTTAATCTGGTACCCTGGAAAAGTGGGTCCTTGTGATTTAACAATAAGGGTTATTAACCAATAATAAGGTGTTATGGCAGGGCTATGGTAGCACACAAGCCAAGCCAGTGATGAAATAACTTAATTATTTAAGTAGTCACTTTATGGGCACCTAAAATGGCTCAATGTTCAAGGGTTTTAAATGTCAGAGGGTTTCTCATTGATTTATCTTCAATGAAAAAATCAATAAAAGTTCAATTGATACTAATAAAATTTCAGATTAAGGCCATAAAACACTTTATTATCTCTTTATAAGCACTTGAATCACAATTGGAATGGGGTCTGTGATGATATGTTGTGAATTATGAGTGGAAATGAACCAAAGAAGGTGCTGTTTAATTACCTTTTTAGGATGTAGAGAGCTTCCTCAGGGAACTTAGAGGGGTAAGGGCTCATGTTCTGAGGCTACAAGGCCATTTAGAGCTTGATTGAGATGTCCTATTGGTGCTTTAGCTCAGCTGAGCCTGGATCTGTAAGATTGGTGCATGATTTTTGGATCCAGATCATTGTTGGTTCTTATTTGTTAATTTTCTGATCCTGAATGCAATTCACTTTTGTACTATTTGTATTTGAAGAAAATGATCATTAGTTAGTTATCAATATTTTCCTACCATCTGCTGCTCATTTTAGTTTGTTTTTTAAATTTATTGAATGATCTCTTGATATTTTTTCTGGTCTCCAAAGATCAGGATTTGTTATTTTTGTGATGTATTTCATTATTTGATATTTATTCTTAAATTCTTTCTATTTTTATTTTAATTTTTTTTATCTTATTTATTAAATTTTTAGATCATTCTATATGAATATACCAATTGGTTACATATGCATCAGTGATCTCTCTAGTTTGTAGTAGTTATGTGTGGTATCAGTTGATATGTGTGTTTTGCAGATCATGGATGCGCATGTCAGGTCTGCTGTGTGCAGGAATGGCTTGCATTCAGGATTTGAATGCAGGAATGATATCTTCATGAATGTGTGAATGATCAGAGGAGCACAGGCTGCATGAGCAAATTTTTACAAAATCTTCTTTTGTCAATAAATCCTGAACTATACATAATTTTTCAATTGTGACATAATTTAATTTTTGAAGCCTATACAGGGGCACGTGTCACTTAAAAACTCTCACATAAAGTTAGGAACCATTCTTTCAAAAGAAATTTTACCTTTGGGTTACAAAGTGTCAATTGAGGTAATTAAACTCATTGGGGAAAAATTTGAGAAGTTAAGTAACAACCATGATGGCAGGATGTCATCTAAGTCATATTGAAAAACAATGGGCTTTCCCTGTTCCCACATCTTAGCAGAAATACTATCATCAGAAGGATCCTTGTGCCTGAGGATGGTCATCCTCAGTGGAGGTTGACTATGACCCTTCCAGTGAAGTAAGTTGTATTTTTGGGTTTGGGAGCTCCTGCTAGGGCAATGAGAAGGATGAGGAAGGAGTTCTTGGAATTCCAAGAGATGTAGATCTGAATTATGAGTGAGGAAGCTCAGGGGAAACTTTTGGTTCATGTTCAGGAGAACAGACGGTGATCATTCACTTGAGAACAGGTTGCTTTAAGCAGACTAAGTACAACCAGGCTGACTAGTTGTTGAAAAGTGAGAGACTATTAATGAATAATAGGTATTCAATCTGACACTTAGAGTCCACACAGATCTGAGAACAGCATAGGACAGGGTAGCCACTAGGATCAATGTCAAAGGTGCAACTGGAACAGTAACTAATCTATTAAATTATAGAGTGCACACTGGGAAAAGATACTTAAGAGCAAAATGATAATTATAAGAATCTAGTGTTGAGTTGGAAGTAGCACTCAAGATTCAGGCAGAACCAGCAGATAACAAAAATCATAAAATTTTGAAGGGTAAAAATTATAGGATTGACAGATTAAATATTGTTTTTCTTTTAGAAAGATTGAAACAGATCAAGTGCTTGAAAAATACCAATGGTTTAACATGTTGAATTCCATGCTTATGGGACAGAACCAACAAGTTAGATCAGAGTTTTTAAATTCTGTGGTCAATTATACAGCCACTTTGATTGCCAAGCCAAGTCTTGAGCCAAAGGTCTGAAGGTACAGCTGTGGTTGACCCAAATTGAAAGCTACTTCTTATGAAATTTCAGAATGTGAACATGTTGAAAAGGAACTTAAGAGGGAAAAAAGGGTTAGAAGGGAACCAAAAAGACCAAATATAGTAAGTCTTTTATTTTGAGAAGTTTTCATTTTTATGGTTTAATGAACTGATGGCAAAATGATTTCTTTAGTGCAAGGAAGGCTCTTCATATGAGTTTCATAGTTCATCAGAAGAGGCTGAAAGTGAATGAGGCTCCCTTCATTTTTAATGAATCCTTTTCCAAGGAAGAAGAAGGAATGGAGGATTCAAACAGAAGCTCATCTTTGGTGATTATCAATTTCTTTAATGAGATTAGAATTTTGGCTAAGTGATTTTTGATTGTAGGAACCAAAATTGAAATACCTCAATACAATACCTGAGAACCCACTTAGGTTTTTGGGGGAGGTTTGGAATCAGGTTGGAAATGGGAATTGTGGGTTTAGATTCATTGTTAAATCACTTGGGTACAATGAGAATAGATGGTTTAAATTACAAAAGGAAAGGATTGAAAAATTGAGGAAAAATTGGACATGCGATTCTAAGATCCTTGGTGGAAGTAAAGTTGTTGAAAAGATAGAACAAAGAATTTATTTTAATGAAATGAATGAAAAGATTCCCTCTTCAAAATGGCTTGAAAAGCTAAAAATGGGCCAATTAATAGCGGATACTTATGGAAGACGAATATTTTTCATTTGATTGGATTCATTTTGTACTTATAATACTATGAAAATGGGTGTAAAAGAACAATCAGATGCTATCTTCATTTGTTTCATCAAAAATAATCACTTTCTTAATCTTGTAATTGAGGGAGAAATCGTTCCAATCCTGCCCATTGTTTGAAAACCTGCTTCTATGACTTCTAACAATGCTTCTGGTTTGGTTGATCATCTAAAAGATCAACTTAAGTTGTATTATAGGTTATAAAAATCATTTTGATTTCATTGTTTGGGTTTGGATGCTGATGCTGATCTTGTAATTGTATTAATATAAAGGGTTATCACATTTTGAACATCATTATGTTTATGTTGAGTGTTTTGAGTTAACATCATTATGCTGATTGTTTTGAATGAGACTTTATTGTTAGGTTAGTTCAACTTGTTTTGGGCTGATCCCATTGTAAGGAGTATTTTTACTTCTTGTGATGGGACCAGATTGACACAAGTTGAACTTTTTTTTATGGGGGGGGGGGGGTAATGATAAATTCATGACTCCAAGTTTTGTGGGAGTTGTGTACAGCCCTAAATGGCCCAATGGATATGTGGGGGCCCATACAAGCGTCCAAAGTGCACATGGGGTCCCTTACATGCATCTACATGGGTCCATAGTGTTGTTTCAAACATGCGCAACCCCTGGGGGGTTGTATACCCCCCGTAGACAGCTGTTATGACGCGTGTTTGGGCATATAAAACCTAAAGGGGGTTGTGCCAAACTTTTTGGGAAAACCTAGACCACATTTGGGTTCAATCAACCCAAATTTGGGGTCAACACATACTATGTGTGACTGTTGGACCACACCTAGCAATCCCCAAGTGAAAATAAAGTGAATCTAAAGTGAGATAAAGTGAAACTGCAAACCAACACATTGAAATTCAAGTGAAACTAAAGTGAAACTACAAAAATACCAATAAACTTGATCTTTCTCAACTTGAAAGTGAGAAAAATTTGTATTTGTTCAATTGAAAGTTGGATTGAATACTGAAGTATTATTGCATTTTCTTGAATTATGGAAACAGTGGCAAGCCCTGCTTTTTGCAACATGGCTGCGTTGAAGGACTACATTGAAAGTTCCATGAACAAAGCTGTGGACAAGAAGGATTTGGGTAATGAAAAATTTGAAGCCCCCATTGCATCCTAATCTAGGGTGAACATTGAGGAAGAAAATGTTTTACAAATTGACATGAGCTCTGGTGGTGAGTAACATTTTATGTTACTCTAGTCTTTGCCTCATTTAATTTTATTGCAACTGAGGGAGTGAATTCCATCAATATAAACATTTAATTGGTTCCAGATCCACTTCACCCACCTCCTGTGAGAGATTTTCCTCCTAGGGAAGAGGCAAAAAACTATTTTCAAACATAGGCAATGAAGCATGGTTACAAATTAACAGTTTTCAACTCAAAGCATGATAAATATGTGGATTTAGCCTGTGTTAGAAATTGTTCCTACTCTGGGCAATCGCTTAACAAATGGTGAAGGAAAACTCACACAAGGAAGGTTGGGTGCAAGGTTTTAATCCATGCAAGTTGCACAAAGGCGGACCTCTTGTGGAAAATCTCCTACAGACATGATCAACATAACCATCAACCATCTCCACACCCCTCAGTGCATCCTCAACTGAGTAGAATCTCTGGAATGGCCTTAGTGAATTTGAAATAAGGCATTAATGATGGGTTCAATTATATTCAACTGAAAATAAAATTGAGCAAGATTGATGCTGGGGAATATGTTGATGACCAAAAAATCTAGAAAACTAAGCGTCAGATAGTGCTTGAAGAACTAAAGGGAAAAAGTGTTATGGAGGCCCTCTTTGAAAAAATTGGTAATTAAGGTTGGGTTCATCAAGCAAAATTCAGCAGAGAGGGTCACTTGGACGCCCTATTCTTGGCCCCCTAAAATTCATTAAAGCTTTGCAAACAATTCAAACATATTGATATGTTGGATTGTACTTATAAAACAAATAAGTACAACATCCTCCTATTGCATGTTGTAGGAATTACAGCCAACCAAAGAACTTTCACAAAAGCTCTTGTTTTTATAACAAGAGAAATGTTTGAGTTCTACAGTTGGTCTGTAAATGCACTAAAGGAGATGTCTTACAATCCTGGGAGACTTCCCAAAGTCTTTGTGACAGACCATGAAAAAGCTTTGATTTTTGCTATAAAACAAAATTTTCCAGAGTTAACAAGAAAGTATTCTCAGTGGCACTTGTATCAAAACATACAATCAAACTTTAAAGTGAACTTTAATAATGAATTTGAAGTATGTCAAAGCTTTAGGTCTCTGTGCGGGAAGTATGGGGCCTCTAAAACTAAGGAGGAGGCAGAGGTCAATGATGTGAAACTTAGAGTAATTGCCAAATCACTGCCTCTACTGTTAATCTTCCTAGTATTTGGTTGCTTACAGTATGACCTGTAAAAAGTGTTTCTTGGCAGAACTTGAGGATGTGCTCAAGTATATGGATCATAATATCTTCTGTATCAAAGAGACCTTTGTACTGGCTTGTAATTTTAAAAACCCTGACTTTGGAAATAAAACGACGTCTTCAGTTGAAGGGGCCCATGCTACTCTCAAAAAATTCCTTGAAAATTCTTTGGGAAACATGTTGGATGTTTGGAAAAACCAAGAGGGAACAGTTTCCAATCAAATTAAATTAGTTCAGTTTGCACTTTAAAAAACTCAAATTAAGATAGGAATAGTTCTAACCACTGAACTTTTACCATTGGGATATGTGTTGTCTTTATAGGAAATTACACTTGTTGTGGCACAATTAGAGAGGTAAAAGTGAAACCATGATGGGGAAGTGTGCACCAAGTCACACTCCAAGACTATGGGTTTGCCCTATTCCCACCAGATAGGTGACCTACTAGCGTCAAGAGGATTTGTTTTTCTTGAGGATGTTCATCCTCAGTGGAGGTTGAATTATGACCCTTGCAGTTCCAGTTCTGTAAAATAGTTCAATGGGATTAATGCTTTTTGATAAATTTTTCTTGAATGATGATCCCCACTTTACTAAAATTTGATTCTTTTGATTCTTTTGAATTTTGAAAGGTTGATGAAAATGCAAAAGATTGTAAGTCTTTTATTTTGTGAAATGTTCATTTTTTTGGTTTAATAAAC
>CM062634.1:28205034-28212534 GCA_025617555.3 Puccinia polysora | reverse complement strand
AAAAATTTGAGAAATTTACTCTTCTTTGAGCCCTTCACATGCATATATTGAATGTGGCTGAAATTTTTTTCCTGGGACCACCACCCATCTTGGAGCACCCCACCTATCTTATAAACCACCCCCTTGACCTTTTCCACCCTCCCATCACCCCCCACCACAACATCCCACTACCATACCACACCAAAACACACCACACCATATCACACCACACCACACCACACCATACCACACCACACCACACCACACCACACCACACAAAACCACACCACACCACACCACATAAAACCACACCACACCACATAAAACCACACCACACCACACCACATAAAATCAAACCACACCAAACCACACCTTTTCACACCACACCATGAACCACTCATCAAAATAACTTAACACTCCACATACTTCCAAACAAGAACATCTCTTTTTCCAATGGCTCAAGAAAACATCTCCTCAATTTTCAGAACTGTTTCAACTGCTTCACCAGGCCCATCCTCCATTATCTCATCTAATCAAAATTGTGATTCAAACCATCTTGCTCCTTATTCATCAACTCAAACACTTGATTCCACTCCTCTGGCCCCTCCTCCTGAACTATCATATAATCAAAAGAAGGAGCTGGTTGAGGCTATGCAATAATGGGCAAAGTCCCATGGATATGCCATATTTACCAGAGTATTAAATTGCAAGAATCAGGCCTACAATTACCAATGTGATACATCCAGGGAATATAAACCCAGCAAAGATAACTCCAAATTAAGAAAATCAAGAAAGACCAATTGTCCTTTCAGGTTATCAGGGAATTTTTCAAAAAGATTGGGTGTTTGGGTGTTGAAGGTTATATGTCCAAAGCACAACCATCCACCTTCCATTGATCCTTCCACTCATCCCATCCAGAGAAGAATCTAAGGGGAGCAAAAGGAGGTTGTTGAAAATTTATCCAAAGCAGGAGTTTCCCCTTTAAAAATTCTCAAATCTCTTATACAAAACTCATCATCACCTATCCATACAAATCTCCCTAAAATTTACAACAAAAGATCCCAAATACAAAAAAATGCCCTTGATGGCAAAACTCCCAAGGAAGCACTCATACTGGAACTCAGAAATTTTTCTTTTTAGTAAAAAAGGAAAAATGTGGATGTTCAAATCAATTCATTATTTATTTCACACCCTTATTGAATGAAACTTATCAACCTTTACCCTACTCTCATCATGATGGAATGAACATATAAAACCAAAAAATTTAGAATGCCCCTTCTTCATATTCTTGGGATAAACAATTCTGCTAGAAGCTTCTCAGTTAAACTCTGTTTCTTATCTCAAGAGAAAATACAGAAATATGATTGGGCCCTGACTCAACTCAGGAAATATTTGAAGATAAAGAACCTAGTGTGATTGTGACAGACAAGGAACAAGCACTTATTAGCTCAATTGAATCAGTTTTGAATTCCTCTCATCAGCTTCTCTGTGTCTGGCACATTTTCAAGAATATTCAAACTCATTGCAGGAAGCTCTTTAAATCTGAAGATGAATGGAAGCTATTCCAGAAACAATTGTATCATTTGGTCTATTCAAAATATAAATCAAGCCATCACAAAAAATTCACAAAACTTTCTCTGGTCTGGAATCCTCTTACTTCTGACTACCTTCTTGAGAACTGGATTCCTCTAAAAATAAAATTTGTCTCCTGTTTGGAAAACAAATAATTTCACTTTGGAAAAAAAAGTACATCAAGAATAGAAGGTTCTCACTCCCACATTAGAAGATTCATCAATTCTTCTATTGGATCTTTCTATAATGTAGTTCAAAAAGTTTGCAGTTCCATCACCATACAAACCTATGAGAGAGCCATTGAAGCCTCTCAGAAATAATTCAAGCCTCTCATTGGTTTGCCTCACTGTGTCAGTCATCTTTCTGGAAAGATCAGACACTTTGCCCTCAAAATCATTAATTCATCTCATCAAGTTCCTGATTCTTCCATCAATAGAAACATCTGGGATTACTCTTCTTACATGGGTATACCATGTGTTCACAAAGTCAAATTGGCCATCAAAAAGGGTGAAATCTTGCAACTTGATGATTTTAATCCTCAATGGCATGTCAAAGCTCCAATCTCAGTAATTTTTTCTATTTCTTTTTTTGGGATTCAAGCTCAAATGAATAATTTCATGATTGATTTTGATTTTCCTTTCTCCAGTTAACTGTGAACCCTGAATCAACTGAAGATTCAGCAAAAATTGAATTTACAATCAAAGACAGTAATAAAAACCTATATTTCACTAAAATGTTTGAAGAATTCAGAAATTTTCCACCTGGAGAACAGCTATATCGTCTGGGTGAAAGCATAAAGCTTTACCATGGACAATATCAGCTTACCCTGATTGAAGAGCCAAATTCCACTCAAAGATCTGAAGTTAGAGGAAGACCCAAAGGAGCAGCCAATAACTTTAATAAGATCTCTCAGTCCTCAAGAAAAATAGATCCATCTGGTTTTGAATATTTAGAAGGACCTAAGAGGAGAGGAAGGCCAAAGAAGAAATTCATAGCAAATTTGAAGGTCAGTCACCAATTTTTTGGACAAAAAAATATATCAACATTCATAATTAATTTTTTTATTATGTTTTTAGGTTCCAAGAAGGTGGAAGGCCATGCAAGATAAGGGGAAGGGAGAAAAGAAGGAGGAATCAGATAAAGAGGTACTTTTATAACTATACTTATTTTTTCTGCAATGGGTTGTTTTTTTGATGATTCTGTCTCATTTTTTTAACATAAAGTGAATTTCTGATCGAAGAAGAATATTAAGAGGATGAAGAGGTGCCAAATTTGGGTGAAGGGGAAGATTCAGCAGATGAAGAGCTTCCAGATGTGGAAGTAATTAAGATGGTGGGATTTCATTTTCTTTTATTTTTGGCTAATTTTTTGGATATTATTTTTCATTAATTTTTTGATTCAAACCTTTATCAGAGGTCTGGAAACATTGTGAATAAGCAAGTTGCTTCTCCTGAATACAATACTGGTACAAGAATCAATAGAATAAAGGTATCAAATGAAGATGGTGCTGCTCCTTACCATCCTCCTGGGGGGAAGATATTAGCAGCCCCAACAATCAGTGAGAAAGTGAGTACATTTGGTATTTTCTCATTTTTTAATTTTTTCTGATTTATTTTGGGTTTTTCCTCTAGGTTTCCTGCACATTATCTTATTCTTCTTCTGGGATATTTGAACAAGTATCAATTGAAGAAGTTAGTATTATCTTTATTCCATATTTCCTGCTATAAAAATTATGATTTTTGGTTTTAGTTCCAATGCAAAGATTCCATTTCCCCAGAAACAGCCATTCCACATATCTTCAATGTCCAAGATGCAATAGGGGATGGGAACTGTGGCTTTAGAGCAGCAGAAATTTTCTTGGGGAGGATCTCAGAAGAATTGATTGAAGTCAGGAAAGAAATGGTGAAAGAGCTTGATTCAAATTAAATATTCGAGGACACAAGATTGCTGCGTGATATCTGGGGTTAAACTTTCCAAGAAGCAAGAAGGCAACTGAACCACATTTATGGCCCAGCTTACATAAATATGTCGATGAAATTTCCATTCCATGGTTTCCTTCTGGCTGAAAAATATAAGTATCCAGTGGTTCTGTTTTCTTCTTTAATGCCTTGCACTTATCTTCCTCCCAATTCCCCTCCCACGCCAAATTCCAAAACTTCTCCTATTTTCTTAATTCTTTTAGAATAATCCAAACATATAGTCTCATTAAATTTCAAGTCTGATCATTGGCCAGCTCCCAGGTTAGATCCACTTTGGAAAAGCTTTGTGACAAAGGATTCAAAATCTTGGAAAAACATTGTTAAGAGAAATTTGGATCTTGGTAATGAGTTTTTGTTAACTCCATGAAAATCAAGTAGAAAAATAAAACCTATCATAGTTGAATAAATTGTAATATTTGTGTCCATATTTGTTCTTCTGTTTTGTTAATTTTTTGAATGAAGCTTGTAAGGTGTATGCAAGAATGCAGATGATCTTCAAAAAGTATTAATAAAATGTATAATTTTTTTTTTCACTAATAATTCTTAAAACTTCAATAACCCCCAAAAAAATTATATAGGCCAACAAAAGGATTCAAAAATCCAGTGAGAAAAGAGAATTTTTCAAGTTTTTTTGGTTTTTTGATGGAATTTTTAAAGGTAAAAAATGACATCCAAAAATACTGAAAATTTTTTTTGAAAGCTCTTCAATAGTTTTTTCCAAATTTTCAAGCCTTGAAACCACAAAAAAAGTAAGTCAAAATGGAAAAAATAAGGATTCAAAAGTCAAATGAGAAAATTGAATTTTTTGAATTTTTTGCTTTTTTGTAGGAATTTTTTAAGGTAAAATAATACATCCAAAAAATCTGAAAAAAAATATTTTGATTCTCTTTGAATTTTTTTCTAACTTTTTGATAGCTTGAATTACCCAAAAAATTGAAATAAAAAGGAAAATAAAAGGATTCAAATTTCCAAAGAGAAATTTGATTTTATTTTTTATTTTTTGTGTTTTTTGAAGGAATTTTTTAAGGTGAAAGGATAAATCCAAAAAATATGAAACAAATAGGGCTTATAAGAGTTAGCAAAACCATCATTAGAAACCCGCCATTTTTTTTACTGAAACCGCCATTTTAATGGCAGGTTTATGGAATACACATACCCCCTAACTGGCGTATTTAAAAATGGCGGGTTTAATGAAATGGCAGATTTCAAAAATCAAACCTGCAATGAAACCCACCCTTTATGCATAATCATCCATCCACCATCCATCACATCCAAAAAACTCATGCACAACTCCACCTCCGTAAATCCATACCAATCCCATCTCCATCCCATCACACACATCTCATCTCCATCACTTTACATCTCCATTTCTTCACATCTATATTGCTTCACATCTCCAACTTCACAAAAATCCCATCATCATCTCATCACCACACATCAAATCACCCTATTTCTCAACATGTCCCATCAAACTTCCCAGCAGCAAGTTCAAAATGCAAAAAAGCTGACTGAACTTTTGTTAGTATTTGACTGCAATTCAGACTCTGATCCAGACTCTGATTTGGAATCAAATTGGTTAGATTTAAATTCTCTATTGGAAAAGCAATACATGGTTCCACAAAGACACACTTTCCACAAACCTATACATGAAAGTCAAAAGCTTCACCTACTTCCCAACTTAAGCTTCCAGCAACTTTTCCAAACTTTATTGCCTTCTTTCATGAAAATTTTGGATATGATTGAAGACCACCACATCTTACAGAAAAAATTCTTAGAATCCTCAAAGAAATCCAGCTATCCAACTGGCTTTTGCTCTTTGTAGATTGGGATCAAATGGAAATGGAGCAGAAATTCATCAATTAGAAAATCTATTCTTAGTCAGTTATGGATCCATTGACTTATACACCAAAAGATTCATGATTGATATCCTATCTTTCCGTTGATCTGTCCTTTGTTGGCCAACCAATGAAGACCACCAGGAGATATTTTAAGTAATGGAGACTGAAGGCTTTCCTGGTTGCATTGGTTTTGTTGATGGAACCACTATCCCCTTGCCTCAAAAATCAAAGCTATATGGAAACCACTATTTTGATTGGAAAAAGAGGCAATTGATTCATTTCTTTTCCAATGAATTTGATAAAACTTTTGATCACACACTGACCAAAAAATTTGCATCTGTTTATTTAGATACTTTGTGGCCCTAAAACGTTTTTGTGATAACAACAAGAAGTTCATATCCCTCCACCTGGCCTTCTGGGTTCTTGTCATGATTCATATGTTTTCAACTGGATGAAGATTTCCCAAAAACCAGAGAACTACTTTGAAATAGATCAATACCTTCTTGCAGATTCAGCTTATGCTAGTGGGAAATATGTATTTCCAGCATACTGATATGGTTTTTCCAAGAATGAAGTAAAAACCAATTTCCACTATCATCTGGCCCAATCACAAGTTTGGATTTAGAATGCAATAGGAGTCCTGAAAGCAAGATGGGCCAGCTTAAGGGAAATGAAAAACCAGCTTCAAAACCCCAAAGACATGAATTTCCTCATCAAATGGATTATCATTTGTGTAATCCTTAAGAATCTTTTGGCCAACATCAAAGATGAATGGGAAAAAATATTTGGAGATGATATTCCAGATCCACCTCCAATAATCCCTGTCTCATCTTGTGCCTCATCTTCTTCTAAAAGAGAAGAGATCCTTCCTCTCAACCTTGTTTGATTGGATGAGTAATGCTTGATTTTGAATTAGGTAAAAAATCCCTTTACCAAATTTTTTTGGTTTTGGTTGTTCACCTAAGATTCCTAGGCTGAGTCAGGGTTTTTTTTTCTCTTTTGGTCGGGCAGACTTAGAAAAAGAAGACTCAAAACTTCCAAAAAACCCACCTCACTCCACTAAACCACCAGTTGGTCCACTTCTTCCGCCTCCTTGCCAACCACCCCCACCTCACACCTTCCCCACCTCACCCCTCCTCCTCACCCACCACCTCCGCCTCACCCACCACCTCCACCTCACCCACCACCTCCCCACAACCCACCACCTCCCCTCCTCCTTTTGTTGGCACCCCTGGAAAACTCCCCCCCCCTCCTACTCATAAATCCCCATCAACAGATCCTGATCCTTTGATCCATCCACCTTAGCCCCCCCAACCTCCTCAATTCTTCTTTCCTCAGGTAAGTCCCCCCCCTACTCCTCCTCTTCCCTCCATCCTTGCTGACTTCCTCTCTCTCTTGCCCGCTCCCTCACCTCCTCTCCCTCATGCTGCTCCCCACCTCTCACTTGCTTGGTTGCTGGTCCGCTCACTGCCCCCCCCTCTTGCCCCTCTTGCTTGCTTAGTTGCCAGCCTGCTTGCTGCCCCCCCCTCTTGCTCACTTGCTTGCTGGCCCCCACTCTTGCTTGCTTGGTTTCTGGCCCGCTTGCCAGCCCCCCCTGTTGCTTTCTTTCTCAGACCCCTTTGCTCTTCCGGCCCCACCCCCAACCCCCCCCTTTGTTTGCTCTTGCCAACCCCCAGTGCCGCCTTGCTTCTCTGTCCCTCCATTGCTGCCGGCCCCTCCCTCCCTCTTGGTTGCCGCCGGCCCCCCCAATGCCCTCCTTCCAAGGAAATCAAGCCACCCCCCCTCCCTTTCTGCGGGGTCCCATCCTCCCTGGCCCCCATAGCCCAGCCCAATTTTTTCACAACCAGGTATTTTTTTTCTTTTTTTTTTTGTGATGATGTGACCAATTTTTTTTTTTTTGGCAATAAGCCCGGCCCAATTTGTTAGCGCCCAGTAATTTTTTTTGGTAATCCTTTTTTGATTTATTTTCCTTCAATTCCATTGCTTCTCCCACCGAACTCACAATGTTCTACTCTAAATTGAATCCCTTCTGGATCCTCACCCCAAGCAGAGCATTCGCCTGGGAGGGAACAAGGTGGAAGGAGATGAGGTGACAAACATGAAGAGAGGTGCCAAGCAGAGGACTTTGAAGC
>CM062634.1:28192534-28195034 GCA_025617555.3 Puccinia polysora | reverse complement strand
AGTTTTTATTGTTTACACAGGAAATAAAAATTGGAGCTCATTGATCAGTAACACCATTTTTCATCGGAGTATAAGTATCACATGACTCCCATGAAATGAAACATATAGGTCTGGAATATGTGTCTGCTATGATTTGACCCATATCTAATTTAGCCATCCATTTTGAGGAGGGAATCTTTTCATTGATGTCTTCAAAATCAAGTATTTGTTTAATATTTTCAACCTCCTTTGCACCACCAAGCATCTTAATGTAGCATGCTTTATTTTTATCTAATGTTTCAATCATTTCCTTCCCAAATTTAAACCAACCATGTTCTTCATAACCAAGAGATTTAGAAATTAATCTAAATCTGCAATCCCCATCTCCAATCAGATCCCAAACCTCACCCAAGAACTTAAGTAATTTATTGGGTATTGGATTGAGGTATTTGGCGTTTGGTTCCTATCATCAGAACTAACTTAGTATTCATTTTTTGAATCATATCAATTAAATGAATACTCACCAAAGATGAGCTTCTGGTTGAGCTTTGATGCACGTTCTCTTCCTCTGAAGAGGATTCTGATTCCAAATTATGAAATCCCAATTCACTTTCAGTATCTTCCTCTGTACTATGAAATTCAGATTTAGATTCCGCCAAATTTGACTAATAATTCATCATTATTTAGTAAATAAGTTCATCAAACCAAAAAAATGAACATACCCCAGATGAAAAGACTTACAATCTTTTGTATTTTGTTGTTTGGAGCCCTTCTAGTCCTTTTTCCCCCTTGAGTTTTTTTTCAACATGCTCCAACCAAGATGGTTCTTGCCACATATCTGTCAATTTTGGCCTGCCCCTACTTGACTGTAAGGCTTTAGGTTCAAGTCTTGGCTCTGATTGATATTTTGTAATCTTCTGAAAGATATAACTTAATAGGCCACTTTGCTCATGATCTGGAGATTCCAAGATCATTGCATTTACCTTTTCACATAAATGAGACATTCTTAGCATTCCATCAACATCGCACTTGAACAATTAAAAAGGATCAACCATTGGTGAATTAGGAATCATTAATGAAAAAGAATTAATCACATAGTGATTTGAAAAATCCAACTTGAACAATCCAACTTAAGCCAACTTACAGAACTAGAACTGCAAGGGTCATAGTCCAAACTCCACTGAGGATGAACATCTTTGGGTACCATGGATGCTCTGAATTCTAGATGGTCACCTATTTGGTGGGAACAGGGAAAACCCATAGTTTTGGAATATGACTTGGTGCACACTCTGCCATTATGATCAAGTTTGAATTTCTCAAATTGTTCCCTAATAAGATGAATTGCCTCTAAAGAAAATTTTTAACCCAATGGTAACAGTTCAGGTGGAAGAACTGTTCCTAACTTAATGCAAGAGTTATAAAGTGACACATCAAACAATTTAATTTGATTCAATTTGTTCCATCAAGGAATTTCCAAAAATCCAATAGGTTTCCCAGAGATTTTGCAAGGAGTAATTTGATAGTTGCATGGGCCCCTTCAACCCAAGATGTTTTTTTGTTTCCAAAATATGGGTTTATTCAAGTACACGCTGTTAAAAACGTCTCTTTGATATGGAAACTGTTTTTTTCCATATACTTGAGTAAATCCTCATAGTCCTTCAAGAAACAATATACAATTCAAAATGTCAGAAACCCAAACTAGGAAGAATAAGATAAAGTAATTTGGACCTACTCTGAGTTCCACATCATTGACCTCCGCCTCCTCCTTGGTCTTTGAGGCCCCATAACTTTCCCACAGATTAATAAAGCTTTTCCATCCTTCAATGTCATTACCAAAGCGCACTTTAAAGTTTGCTTGTATGCTTTTACACAAGTTCCAAGTGCAACATCGTTTTGATGACTCAGGGAAACTAGATTCAATAGCACAAATCAGAGCTTTTTCATGGTCTGTCACAAAGACTTTTGGAAGTCTCTCAGGATCATAAGCCAACTTCTTTACTGCATTTACAGAAAAACTGTAGAACTCAAACATTTCTTTTGTTATAAAAGCAAGAAATTTTGTGAAAGTTTTCCAATTGGCTGTCATTCCTACAACATGCAATAGGGGGGTTTTGTACTTATTTTGTCTTTAAATAGCAATATGATGAAATCGTTTCAAAAGCTTTAATGCCTCAGGATGTGCTAAGTACAGGGCCTCCAAGTGACCCTCTGCACTGAACTTTTACTGGTGAATCCAACTTGTTCCTTCAAGCTGTTCATAGAGTATCTCCATAACACTTTTAACCTTTAGTTCTGCAAGCGTTACCTTCTGCTTAGTGTTATTGATTGTTCAGTCATCAACATACTTTTGCCTATCAATCTTGCTCAATTTCCTTTTACATTGTAACTTATGGAACCCATCTTTCATGCCTTCCTTAAGTAAATACAAGGGTTGCCCAGAGATTCTCCTCAGTTGAGGATGCACAGAGGGATTTTAAGATGGTTGATGGTTATGTTGCTTTTCTTCATAGGAGATTTGCCA
>CM062634.1:28182534-28187534 GCA_025617555.3 Puccinia polysora | reverse complement strand
TTCTTGCAAAGTTTCATCCCAGATATCACACAGTAATCTTGTGTCCTTGAAGATTGCGTTTGAATCAAGCTCTTTCACCATTTCTTTCCTGACTTAAATCCAGACTTCTGAGATCCTCCCAAAGCAAATGGCTGCTGCTCTAAAGCCACATTTCCCATCCCCTATGAAATTTTGAATGTGGGAGATATGTGGAATGACTGTTTCAGGGGAAATGAAGTTTTCATATTGGAAATAAAATAAAAAATAAGAATTTATTCTAAAATTAAATATGTTGGAAAAATTCCACTCACTTGTTCCATTTAAACTTGCTCAAAGATTACAGAAGAAGAATATGATAATGTGCAGGAAAACTATAAAAAATCCAAAAAAAATCAGAAAAACTGAAAAAATCAGGTATTATCAAATTCACTCACTTTCTCACTTATTTTTGTTGCTTTTTGAACAAAAACATGCTGTCCAGTTGGATGGAAAGGGGATTCATCATCTTGAATTTTGTGCTTTTTTCTCTTGATTCTAGTCTCAGGATTGTAATCAGGGGAAGGAGCCCTTTTAGTGAAAACAGTTCCCAACCTCTAAAAAAAGATTAAATGGGAAAATTAATAAAAATTCACTCAATAAAAAAAGAAAATGTAACCTCACTGTCTTAATTACTTCCAAATCAGGGAGCTCCTCATAATCTGAAGTATCTTCTTTTGTCACACAATCATCCTATTTTGAAAAAAAGAAATATTCAGTTGATATTGAGATGATTATGTGTAAACTTAAATTTACCTCTTCATCTGATTCCTCCTTCTTCTTTCCCTTCCCTTTTTACTTTTTTGCCTTTCTCTTTCTCAAAAACTGAATGATTACATAAAAAAAATGAGTTATATTTTTTTCTTTCTCTCTGCAAGAGTGATTAATTACTGAACACTGAATTTGCTGAAAATTTCCTCCTTGGCTTTCCTCTCCTCTTTTGTGCTTCTAAATATTCAAAGCCAGATGGATCCCTTTTACTTGAGGATTAAGAGATCTTCTTGAATTTATTTGCTGCTCCTTTGGGTGTTCCTCTTATTTTGGATCTTTGACTAGAATTGGGTTCTTGAATCAGAACAAGTTGATCTCTTCCAATGTAAAGCTTCTGTGTTTCACCCAAACAATAATGTTTTTCTCCAGGTGGAAATTTTCCAAATTCTTCAAACAATTCAGTAAGATATCTATATTCATTGGTTGATCTTGAGGGATGTTCAAGGCTGGGTAATTCTTCAGTTGAGCCTGTGCTGGAAGTTAACTGCAGAAAGAAAGTTAGAAATTAATCAGAATATTATTCATTTGAACTTGTATAGATAAAAATAAAACTTACTGAAAAGGTGTGTTTGAAATGCCATTGAGGATGGAAATAATCAATTTGGAAAATTTCACCCTTGAAGATAGCTGATTTGACTTTGTGAACACATGGTATACCCATATAAGAAGAGCAACTACAGTTGATGCAAGTGGTTGAAGGATCAGAGACTTGATTGAATGAGTGAATGGTATTGAGGCCATAATGGCTTATTTTTCCAGAAAGATGCTCCAAAAAGTGAGGCAAACAAATGAGCTGCTTGAAACCTCGGTGGGAGGCTTCAATATCTTTTTCATGAATTTGGATGGTAATAGAATTATATATATTATCAAAAACATTGGAATAGGAGAAAGTAGAGGAAGTGATGAAGCATTTGGCGTAAGAATGAAGGACTGCTATTCTTGATGTAATTGTATTACCAAAATGAGAGTATTTGTTGGCTAAGTAAGACAAAATTCTGTTTGAGTGGGACACAGTTTTCAAGGAGGTAGTCTGATGAGAGAGCATTCCAGACTAGAGAATGTTTGGTGAAATTTTCCTGATAAACAGCTTTGCATTTGGAGTTGAACAATTGGTGCCAGCGTTTGTGAAAGAGCTTCCATTCATATTCAGAATTGAAATGCTTCCTGAATTGGGTTTTAATATTTTTGAAAATATGCCAGAGACAGAGAAGGTGATGAGAAGATGGGAAAACTTTCTCTATGGCACTAATTAAAGCTTGTTCTTTATCAGTCATAATAACCCTGGGTTCTTGATGTTCTAATATTTCCTGAAGTTGATTTAGGGCTCATTCATAGTTATATTTCTTTTCTTGGGATAAAAAACAGAAAGAAACTGAGAAAGTTCTTGAAGAATAGTTTACCCCAACAATATGGAGAAGAGGCATCCCAAATTTATTTGTTTTATATGTGCATTCCATCATGAGAAGAGTAGGAAATTTTTTTAGAAGTTTTATGGAATTAGGATGTGAAATGAATAAACATGTGATGTTTCCATCCATATTGTTGATTCTGTAGAAAAAAGAAGAATTTAGTTCCAGTATTAAAGTTTAAATTTGGGTTTTTCCATCAGAATAATTTTTTTGAATTGAGATCTTTGATTATAAATAATACTGAGTTTTGTATGAACTGGAGTTGAGGAGTTTCTTATAAGAGAATTTAAAATTTTTAATGGGGGAACACCAGCCTTGGTTATGTTTTCTACAGTCTCCTGTTCCTTTCTATGAATTCTTCTATGGATTGGATGAGTAGATTGATCATCTGAGGGGGAATGGTTGTGGTCTGGACATATAACCTTAACCTTCCAGAGACCTAATCTTTTGTAGAAATTTCCAGATATTCTAAAAGGGCAATTGGGCTTCCTTTTTGTTTGCAATTTTTTGGGATCTTTACTGGGTTTATATTCTCCAGATTTATCACATTGATATTTGTAGGTATAATTCTTCAAGTTTGATACTCTAGTAGAAATGGAATATCCATGGGACTTTGCCCATGATTGGAAAGGATCAACTAACTCCTCCTTTTGATTATATGATAATTCAGGAAGAGGGGCCAGAAGAGTGGTATCATTAGATTGAGTAGATGAGGAAAGGGCAAGAGGAGTAGAAACACTAGTTTGATTAGATGAGGTGATGAAGGATGGGCCAGGTGAGACAGTTCTGAAAAGTGGATGAATGTTTTGTTGAGACATTTTGAAAAGGGATGTTGTCTTTAGAAAGGAATTAGAGATTTGAGTTGATGATTCTGAAAGATTTGGAGTAGAAACAGAGTGAGAAGGGTTTTTGGTTCAGGAGGTTTGATTTGGTAGTGGTAGGTTTGCAGTGTGTTGTTTTGTGTTGTTTTGTGTTGTTTTGTGTTGTTTTGTGTTGTTTTGTGTTTTTTTGTGTTTTTTTGTGTTTTTTTGTGTTTTTTTTGTGTTTTTTTGTGTTTTTTTGTGTTGTTTTGTGTTGTTTTGTGTTGTTTTGTGTTGTTTTGTGTTGTTTTGTGTTTTTTTGTGTTTTTTTGTGTTGTTTTGTGTTGTTTTGTGTTGTTTTGTGTTGTTTTGTGTTGTTTTGTGTTGTTTTGTGTTGTTTTGTGTTGTTTTGTGTTGTTTTGTGTTGTGTTGTGTTGTTTTGTGTTGTTTTGTGTTGTTTTGTGTTGTTTTGTGTTGTTTTGTGTTGTTTTGTGTTGTTTTGTGTTGTTTTGTGTTGTTTTGTGTTGTTTTGTGTTGTTTTGTGTTGTTTTGTGTTGTTTTGTGTTGTTTTGTGTTGTTTTGTGTTGTTTTGTGTTGTTTTGTGTTGTTTTGTGTTGTTTTGTGTTGTGTTGTGTTGTTTTGTGTTGTTTTGTGTTGTGTTGTGTTGTTTTGTGTTGTTTTGTGTTGTTTTGTGTTGTTTTGTGTTGTTTTGTGTTGTTTTGTGTTGTTTTGTGTCGTTTTGTGTTGTTTTGTGTTGTTTTGTGTTGTTTTGTGTTGTTTTGTGTTGTTTTGTGTTGTTTTGTGTTGTTTTGTGTTGTGTTGTGTTGTTTTGTGTTGTTTTGTGTTGTTTTGTGTTGTTTTGTGTTGTTTTGTGTTGTTTTGTGTTGTTTTGTGTTGTTTTGTGTTGTTTTGTGTTGTTTTGTGTTGTTTTGTGTTGTTTTGTGTTGTTTTGTGTTGTTTTGTGTTGTTTTGTGTTGTTTTGTGTTGTTTTGTGTTGTTTTGTGTTGTGTTGTGTTGTTTTGTGTTTTTTTGTGTTGTGTTGTGTTGTTTTGTGTTGTTTTGTGTTGTTTTGTGTTGTTTTGTGTTGTTTTGTGTTGTTTTGTGTTGTTTTGTGTCGTTTTGTGTTGTTTTGTGTTGTTTTGTGTTGTTTTGTGTTGTTTTGTGTCGTTTTGTGTTGTTTTGTGTTGTTTTGTGTTGTTTTGTGTTGTTTTGTGTTGTTTTGTGTTGTTTTGTGTTGTTTTGTGTTGTTTTGTGTTGTTTTGTGTTGTTTTGTGTTGTTTTGTGTTGTTTTGTGTTGTTTTGTGTTGTTTTGTGTTTTTTTGTGTTGTTTTGTGTTGTTTTGTGTTGTTTTGTGTTGTTTTGTGTTGTTTTGTGTTGTTTTGTGTTGTTTTGTGTTGTTTTGTGTCGTTTTGTGTTGTTTTGTGTTGTTTTGTGTTGTTTTGTGTTGTTTTGTGTTGTTTTGTGTTGTTTTGTGTTGTTTTGTGTTGTTTTGTGTTGTTTTGTGTTGTTTTGTGTTGTTTTGTGTTGTTTTGTGTTGTTTTGTGTTGTTTTGTGTTGTTTTGTGTTGTTTTGTGTTGTTTTGTGTTGTTTTGTGTTGTTTTGTGTTGTTTTGTGTTGTTTTGTGTTGTTTTGTGTTGTTTTGTGTTGTTTTGTGTTGTTTTGTGTTGTTTTGTGTTGTTTTGTGTTGTTTTGTGTTGTTTTGTGTTGTTTTGTGTTGTTTTGTGTTGTTTTGTGTTGTTTTGTGTTGTTTTGTGTTGTTTTGTGTGTTTTGTTTTGTTTTGTTAAGTTGTGTTATGTTAAGATGTGTTTTGTTTTGTTGTGTTGTGTTGTGTTATGTTATGTTGTGTTTTGGTGTCTTGTCTTGTGTTGTGTTGTGTTATGTTGTGTTGTGTTATGTTGTGTTGTGTTGTGTTGTGTTGTGTTGTGTTGTGTTGTGTTGTGTTGTGTTGTGTTGTGTTGTGTTGTGTAGTGTTGTGTGGAGTGGTATCGTGTGGTTTGACGTGGT
>CM062634.1:27932534-28177534 GCA_025617555.3 Puccinia polysora | reverse complement strand
TTCTTTTATTTTCTATCTTTTTTTTTTATTTTTATTTTTTATTTTTTATTTTTTATTTTTTATTTTTTATTTTTTATTTTTTATTTTTTATTTTTTATTTTATTTTTATTTTTCATATTATTTTATCTTTTATATTATTTTATTTTTTACTTTATTTTTTATTTTGTTTTTTATTTTATTTTTTATTTTTTATTTTATTATTTATTTTATTTTATTTATTTTATTCTTATTATTAATAATTTTTTTTTAAAACCAAAAATGAACATTTTTTGATTTTTTGGTTGATTTATGTACTTTTTAGTTTATTTTGTTTTTTTAGGGTTTGGCAACAAAACACTTGTAGTCATGTGGCACGGAACATAACTCAATTTGAGTTGTGTACATCCCCACACAACTCAAATGTAGTCGGGTGTTGTGCCACACAACCCGGGCCGCTGTGTGGGGGCCGCACAACTATATTCAAGTTGCGTGGAGGCTACACAACCCTATTTTAGTCATCTAGCGTGCCAACCGACCCAAATGAGTTGTGTACAAGGCTCATTTGGGCCATGAATTTCTCATCATCCTTTTTTTTGGTTTTTTTTAATTTAGGGCCTATCCATTCAGGCGTAATTGATAGAAGTCTTTTTTGGTGTTTTAAATTTAGGGCTAGTTCATTGAGGTGGGCTTGATACAAGTCCAACTCATTGGACTAACCCTATTTTTCGAAGAGGTTAATTTAGCTTTGAGCTAGTCCAAGAAAATAAGCTTCACTGGTGTTGGGCTGGCTGATACCATCATAAGAAGCGGATCCAATCATAAGGAGTTTTTTTATTTCTTGTGATGGGATCAGCTTGACAGAAGTTTAACTTGTATTTTTTGGTGTTTTTACTTTAGGGATGGTCCATAGACCTTTCCATTGTTTATTTATATGGGCTGCACATCCATGGCCTCAGAGTGGTGCAATTTCTAGAATTTACTTTTAATTATTTTAATTTTTTTTTGTGTTTTTGTTTTTGTTTTTTTAGTTTTTTTTGTTTGTCCAATTTTTTATTTATTCTTATTGACTTTATTTTCAATTTATTTTCCTTTCCTTTCCTTTCTTTTCTTTTCTTTTCTTTTCTTTTCTTTTCTTTTCTTTTCTTTTCTTTTCTTTTCTTTTCTTTTCTTTTCTTTTCTTTTCTTTTCTTTTCTTTTCTTTTCTTTTGTTTTCTTTTCTTTTCTTTTCTTTTCTTTTCTTTTCTTTTCTTTTCTTTTCTTTTCTTTTCTTTTCTTTTCTTTTCTTTTCTTTTCTTTTCTTTTCATTTCTTTTATTGTATTTTATTGTCTTTCTTTCTTCCTTTATTTTTTTTACCACCCCAAATGGGTTGTTAATGGCCACTCAAGATCTATTTCAAGGTTGTGAATGGCTGCTAACGACTCATTTCAGGGTTTTTAGTGGCTGTTCATGGCTGAAATGGGTTTCAACCTGGGCCACACAAACCAATTTTAGTTTTGAACGTGTCATGTAGGGTTGCAAATTTAACATTTCCCTTTCAAAAAATTAAGGCTTGCTTCTTGTTGAAGACCAACTAGTACTTTGAGAGGTTCTGGGAGCCTTTTCCTTGTGGATCCCAGAGGCTCAGGAATTCAAACTCTTGGTAACTTGTAGCTTCCAGAAATTTAAATTTAAGTTTTTCCAATGTCTGGATTTTCCTATCTGCTGTAAAATTTCTGAAACCACCAGAAATAAATTTGAAATTTCCTTCACACTTTTGAAACAAGACCAAAAGATCCTGAATTATCATAGTCAGTTTTAACATGAGAATTTCACTGTGAATGGAATTCATTGAGATCAAGTAGCCTGCCGGGGTGCCTTATTTAAGCTAAAATATGACTGCAAGGAATTCCCATGGACGAAAAGAAATGTCTTCTGCATAATTATTTTCTTGATTGAGGGTTATTGGAATATTTTTTTTGAATTCGATGAACTCATAATGAGAAATTATCCTATGAAAATTATGAAGTATATCATTTAAATTTATCAATATTTTCAATTATTGGCTAGCAATGATGGTGTTTATCTTTTTTTATCCAATATTTCCCTTGTGATACTTGCATGGAATTTACAAATCTCCCTGGGGGAATTAAAAATTCAGCTGGTGATGGAAGAATGGGAACCTTCAGCCCTTGAAATGGTTGTATTTCTCAGATGCAAGTGGTTTTGATTTCACAGGTATATAAAATATTTCTGATGCTTTATCCAGATTTTACTGATTTACTTTAAAAAATCAAGGTCTGATTTCACAAGGGACTCCAATCTTGGCCAATTAGCTTCCTAGCACTTCATGGTAATTTTACCAAAAAAGTTTTCAAAAATTAATAAATGAATCCCAAGAATCCCCAGATCTCAAAAATCTTTTCATGTTAGCAAAATTCTGTTGTTGATAATCCCAGCTTAAAAGAGGTGAACACTTTGATGAAAAAATTTATCAATTAAATCATTGACACTATCAAAATTTTTTGATTCAGATTCACTTGATTCTTGGGAATACCCACCAAATTGATCCTCAATTGCATTCATAAGTGAAAATCTCTCTCTGTTACAAAGAATTGAGGTATATATTCTTTGGCCCAAATTAATATTGGCTGTGAAAAATCCCAGGAATAGAATTCATGGGTTTAATGATTAATCAGGGCAAATGAAATGAAAAAATTGGCCTTTTGAAGCCATTCCAACAAATTTCAAACAAGTGAATATATAATAGTTTTCTTTTATATGCAATCCATCATTCATTTAATTTTATAGCAAAAGATACTGATGAAGGTTGAGGGAAGAACAAGGCTAGAAAATTTTGATCTGATGTGCTCATGGCTCAATTGATTGATTTCTCAGATGAGGTACTCATCAGATTCATGATATATTGGGAAGCTGATTTACCAGAAAGAAATTCCTTCTTCATTTTATTTTTCATGCTGTGAAGATCTTTTCTTATTCTTAAATATTTCAAATATTTTACCATGAAAAGAAAATGATAACCTGATTACACATGATCATTATTTTTCATGGTGCTTCTTGTTCAAGGATTTCAATATTTTTTTCCAGAAAACAAGCTGGAATTGAGGCTCTGAATTCCAATTTTGATTCCGTTTAAATTCTGCAATAAATTGATTCACCACTAGAATCAAAAAAGGGATCATTGTTGTGTTCTTGATTTCTGAAAACCAAATAAAATTGGCTTTATTTGGTACTTTTTTATTGATAAAGGTTGAAAGGGAGATCAAAAATCTTTGAGGATTTCTGGAAATGATGAATTACCAGGATTTGATTCTTCATTAACTCCAAAGGAGAACTTCAGAAACAATTTTTTTTCCCTGTTTGTATTCAGGATGCTAAATGCATACCCATGATATGATACCCAATTTTGGTAAAAGAACAAATTTTGAATAATTTGGAAAGGATATTTAAGCAGTGGGCTTTATATCTGGCTTGGATATAACAGATTCATGTTGATTTTTTTATTATACAAAGAAGGAATGTTTTCATCACCCACATCAGTTTCACCTTCAGCATCCTTATCATCATACTGAGAAAAAATTGGGAATTCCTGAGTCATTTCCTGGTTGCATGATTTCCATAAAAAAAGTTGAGGGGAAAATATAAGGCTGAGGTATCAAAATAAAAACAAAATAAATAAAAAATAAAAACAAAATAATTAAAAAATTAAATTAAAATAATTAATGATAAAAATTAAATAAATCAAAAGTGAAAAATAAAATAAATAAAAAAAACATAAATAAAAAATAAAAACAAAATCAATCATTAAAATTTGAAACAATGAGGAAGAAAGATTATATATATAGAATTAATTTAGGAAATGAGGGATAAATCTAGAATTGACGGCATGAAATCCTTTTTGAGGTTTTTTTGAATAGAAGAAGATATTTAACTTATATTGCATTGTGGTTTATAAGTTTGGGAAGGTTGATTGAATTGGGACCATTTTTGAGATTCAGATTGAGATCCAATGTTTTGATAGTTTTGTTTGGCCTTAACAAGGAATAAAAGTCTCAGATATTCATAAAAAACAAATAAAAAAAATAAAAAAATTAATATTTCATTATTGGAAAAAAAAAGAAAAAAAATACCTTGAGTGCCTGTTGGAAAGGGAATCCTTTTGAGGTTTTCTTTGATTTGAGAAGGAATATAAATAATATAAAATTTTGATTCATCAGTTTGATATGGTTGAAGGCCTTGTAAATATTTTTGAGGGGCTTGAGACTTTTAAATATTCTTGAAATAATCTGGATCTTGATGAAAATAAGAGTTTGTGGTGCATCCCAGGGGAGTAGAAATGGGATTATTGATTAGATGATGTGTAGTGAAGTATCCTTGTTTTGTATTTTTATGGTTCATGATGCATAAGTTTCATATTTGGTATTTGAAATTTATGCATCATGAACCCTGCTTGTCTTTAAAGAAGAAAGGAAGAGGTAATTTTGATAAATAAGCAATAACTCCCAAATCTGCAGAGGGAACTTGGGAATGGAAGTGAGGATGTTGAAAATCTCCTGGCCAAAAAGTTTCATCTAACTCAATGAAAGTGTCAGATAGGCTTAATAATTCCTGGTTGACATACTGGATATTATCTTGGGGTTGCAAGGCTTGCAGTTTAATTAATCCTTCTTTCCAATTCACATCTTGATTCCAATACACTAGAAATTCATGGCCTTGAATGGTGTTGTCCATTCCAGGGATATCCAAGAAAAATAAATCCCATTCAAAGCTAGGGAAACTGGAAATTGAAAAAGTCCATTTTTTCTTATGGGTAACCCAATGATACCGCTCAGATGCACTAATTATCAAATAGAAATGAAATTTTTCAATTTTGAAACCTTTAAGATTTTTCAAAGTGGAAAAAGTCTGAACTATAAAATAAATTTTAGCACCAGAGTAAGGGAGTATGTGATAAGGCATTTCATCCTAAACTCAATTAAATTGCAAATATTTAGATAGTGTTTTATTTTCCTCGAAAGTATCAGAAAGACTAAAATATATTTTTTTGGCAACTTAGCTTCCTTGAACAACTATTCAAATCATGCTTTCCTCCAAAATACATACATAGAAATTCCTATTCCCTCCTTTACCACTCCTTTTTACAGAGAAACCCAGTTTCCTTTTCCAAGAAGCTTGGGGTTTTGACAACAAGTTTTCCTTTATGGTTGAAGTTAGAGTTTGGAGTCAATCTGGATTTCTTTTAATGCTTTGAGTTTTTATTTGAAGAGTTTTCCACCTTTGGGGCCAAGGCTGAAAGTGCATTATTTTTTTGTTGAGAGTAGTTCTTCTTTTGATAGACATTATAAGGCTTGATAACCCAATATATCAACTGCTAAAGGGTGGTTTTCTTATGCTCCCAACTACAAGCTGTTTGATTAGGTGTGCTTGAATACCCTTTGAAAAATAAAATAAAAGCACAGCGTTGTTACATTGAACACTAGACTGCAAAGTTCAAAATTGAGAAATATAAATCAAAGCCCTACTATTCTCCTTCATTACCAGGCCGTTGAGTTTTGACTTGGAATTTCGCACTTTTTTGGGGTCCCCAAGCAGGGTGAAGATTTGTTGCTCAAACTTATCCCAATTTTCAAGAATAAAGGTGGGACTAGTGTTGGATAATAATTTGAGGTATGGTTTGTGTTAGAATTTGAGTTTTCATATATGTGACTTTCACTGGAGTTCAGAGTATCATTGATTGGATTTATTTGATCTTATTGTTGTTAAACTTAAAGTAATAAAAC
Source organism: Puccinia polysora (assembly GCA_025617555.3). Taxonomy (NCBI): domain Eukaryota; kingdom Fungi; phylum Basidiomycota; class Pucciniomycetes; order Pucciniales; family Pucciniaceae; genus Puccinia; species Puccinia polysora. Next base: position 28,171,777 of record CM062634.1, on the reverse strand, counting down.
AACAGGTGAATTGTAACTGGGCTGTGTTTTAGTATTGTGATTCTTAGACTTCTTAGTAATAGCTATCAGACTGTTTAGTCATAGCATTTCACTTACCATGTCACTTAAACTGCTTATGCTAATTTTACCTTATTCATTTTGTACTCAACCACTTTTCGGCCTATTTTGTATTTATTCTATATAAACACCAGTTCTCTCAAGTGAAATTCATTGTCTTTTCAGTCACAACATCAACCGGAGTGCCCTATTCCTCCTGTCCACAGGTCCATTATGCTTGACGTTATAACCTCCTTTCATTCATTTCCCATTACCTTTTATTTCATTAGAGCTCAAGATCTTTTTTTTTTTACAGTTTGAAAAAATGCAAGACTCTTACCCCTAAAGAGGAAGATTTGAGCATGAAATGGTGTCTGTCAGAGGGGAATTTTTTGGGATTGCTGGAAAAAACAATTTTAAAAGACTTCAGGTAGGATCTAAGCTTATGAGAATGTTTGCCTGTAAAGTGATCAGGATTTTTAATGCCCAGAGTGAAAAAGCTAGGAACAGTTGTTCTAGTTCACAAGGAATTTTAATTCAGAGCCTGGATCAAAGTAGAGACAAGGGTTGGAGCATCCAACATGGGAGAATGTCATACTGACACATAACTCAGTCTAGCCTCAGCAAACTCAGTGTAACCCTCAGGCCAAATCTACTTTCCAAGTAACTTCAACCTCAGGGATCCGGAGACTTATATCAGTATATCTCCAGTAAACTATACACCTCAGTATCTTCATGCAGGAAATATATACATAAAGTACAACCTCATACACTATGCAGATAGAATCCATAGGCTTTCACGTACTTAATCTCCCAGGCTTGCACATACTCTAACCTTATTAACTCTGTCTAACCCATACTCTGCCATGGGTTATCCTTTGGGAATCCTTATTTAAATCCTCTTGCAGATGGTATTACATCATCTCTCAACTAAGTAAATAGTGTCATGACCTACATTTACACTGCACATTCCCAACTTAGACAGCCAGACCTGTAGCCTAACCCCAATGTAGTAAGCAGCCTATCCCAATGTAGTAGCATACCTGATCTGCCCTCTCTGTTACCTTGTCTGTTACCTTGTCATCACATAGGTAGTCTGAGCCCCAATCACTTGTAACTCCGCTGTAGTTCCAACCTCTTGTCTATTTAAACTGGCCTCCTCTTCCTCCTTCCTGATTGTTCCCTAAGAAATCAGTTTACTACTTCTTACTAGAAACTCATCCAAGCAAGTGTCATCAGCACCTTTCTCAATCAAACTTACTATTCTCCTGTTAGCCTCCTCCAGTAACCTTTCCCTCAAGCCTACTGTGAGGTAGATTAAACCTTGTGCCAAGCCCTGCTTGCGTGTAAGCAGCCCTTGTGCATTAAGCCTATTTCTTCCCCAATAACACCACCTTCACCAACCAACAATCCTTACCTTCTTTAACTGCACCAAATTTTGCTATTGCATTCTAGCAAATTATTTTTTCCCTTCCCTTACTGAAAATTATTTATTCTTGACTTTACTTGGCAATTGAAGTTGTGGCCATTTTATCAAAATTCCCTTTTTTCCAATTCCATGATATCAGTACTAGCTGCTTTTTTAAGAGAATCTGCCAGCATATATCCAAATTTTTATATTTTATCGTTAAGACCTTTGTTGTCAATTAGGTGAACGGGAGGTAGTGGCACGGTTCTCCAGATCTCTCCTATGAGATGATTAATCCAACGTCCCTCAAGGTGGCCAGCCAATAGTGCATTGCATTCAGATTCTGTCAAGGAGTGTGCAATGCTACGCTGTTGGATACTTGTCCAGTAGATAGGTGACCCTTTGAGCAGGCAGAGGAGTCCCGTTTGCAATAACCGGGTAGTGGAATCATCCCCACAGGTTGCGTCGCTATACGTAACAAGTCTGGTGGCTGGAGTTCTGACCCAAATGACAAGCCAGTAGTCAATAGTTTTGAGGAGATATCTCCACACGTGTTCCAATTCCCTCCAGTGTGCAATGCTGGGTTTTTCTGAGAACCGGGCCAAGCTCAACACTGCAAAGCTGATGTCCGGTCTTGCTAGAGTGGCTATGAAATTGAGTCGCCCTATGGGCAATCAATAGTTTCTATCCAGTCTTCAAAAGTCTTCAATTTCTTGTTTGGAGGCTGGCTGAAGGTGAAGGCCAGAGGTGCAGGGATTGTTCATTGGCTTGGCGTCCATCAGGTCCATTTCTTCCAGTCCTCTTTTTATGTGATTTGGTAGTGACAATGCTATGTAGTCAGACCCAATATCTACTTTCATTCCCAGTAAAGTATCTACCCCGTGCGCCGACAAGTCTTTGAATTTGTCAAGAAAATTAGTCTTGAAGCCTTTGGCATCCCCAATGACCACAAGATTGTCTACATGGAAAAAGAGGGGGGTGACTCTGTCTGCATGAAGATAGAGACAAGGATTGCTGTTGCTTTCCTCAAATCCATTCTCTCTGATCCAAGTGATGAGTGTCTTGTACCAGTTAAGGGGTGCCTGCTTCAGGCCATACAGGGATTTGTTCAACTTGAGAAACTTGGACGTTTGCTTTGAGCCCGCTGGAGTCCTGATGAATACTTTCTCTTCCAAAGGTGCATGAAGAAAGCCCCCTTAACGTCAAATTGAAGTATTGGTCGACTCTTGTCAACTGAGTAAATCAGCAGGGCTTGCAAAGAAGCCACTTTCCCTGTAGGAGAAAATGTGTCAAGATAGTCAATACCATATCTTTAATTAAACCCTTGAACACAGACCCTCGCTTTCAGTGAGGTCTCACCGGAGTGTAGATCCTCCTTACTTCGGAAGGCCCAGGTTGTGTTGAGTGGATTGACAACTTCGGATTCACTGGCATCCTCCCAAACTCCAAGATCCATGATGGTATTTAATTCTTTTTTGATGGGAGGAATCCAGTGCGGTAATTTCAGAGCTTCCTTGATGGACTTGGATGGAGCTTCATGATGGTAACCGTATTGTTCCAGAACCTTCAATTTGGATTGATCACATAAGTTAGGCTTCAGAGTGGCGAGAACATCAGCCAAGGAGAGATTTCTTTTGGATGGGTCTGAAACACCAGAGTCACCTATCTCTGGCTTGAGTTCCTCAAGGTCCTCAGTGGCTGAGTTCTCGGCAGGCATGGTTGATTGAGTGGTATTGCACGGAAGATGATTCTTGGAGATTTCAAAGTCACCCAATAGTGATGAGCTATTGATGGCTTCAGTCTTGAGAAACTTTACGTGTTTGGTCTCTATGATCTTTCCGGACTTTGTAAGAATCTTTTAGGAGGAGAACCTGGGTACGTATCCTATGAAAAGTCCTTCCTCCCCTTTTTCATTCAGTTTAGACTTAATGTTGTTACAATTAAGTAGATAAATGACTCCAGAACCAATAGGTTTCAAATATTTTGTTGGAAGCTTACTCTTATGAAGCAATTCCCAAGGTGTTGATCCTCCGCTGTTCAGTGGGATTTGGTTCAGAGCCAGGCAACAGCTCTGGATAACCACGTGCCAGCAATTATTGGGTATTTTGGTTGAGCTAAACACTGAGTGCAATGATTCCATGATTGTGCAATTGGCTCTTTCTGCGTTGCCGTTATGTTGGGAATGATAGGGTTCACTTATCAGATGATTGATGGACTTTGATCTGAAAAACTCTTTGAGTGTCTCATTAACAAATTCTCCTCCTCCATCCAAGATGACTTCTATTGGGTACCTTTGTTGTCTTTTTGCTTCATTCTCTATCACAAACTTGATGGTTTCTGCTGCCGCATCCTTTGAGGGGAGAGGAAAAGCGGAGAGGTAGCCAGACAGGTTGTCCACAACGGTGAGAGCAAACCTCATTCCACCCTTGCTAGTTGGATTAAGGGGACCCATCAAATCCAAGTGAAGGCAATTGAACACTCTTGCTTCTGGGTGTTGGTCTTTGTTGAACGGGGCCTTGTCAATTTTGCTTTTCTTGCAGGCCAGAAATTCAAACAATTTCGCCATTTCCTTTTTTATAGAAAATCCAAGGTGCTTCTCCATTTGATCAATACTAGCTTCACCAAGTTTGAGGTGAAGCTTGTTGAGCTCAGCCACAGTAAGGTAGCAGGATGAGAGATTTCTGGCTTTGGGCGCCTTAGAGACAGGAGAGGAAGATTGCTGAAGTCTTTCGGTCTGAATCATAAGGAGGTTGTTCTCAATGTTGCTGGACAAGACAGAGGCTTTTGACTTGGGTATAGTGAAGGTAGGCGGGTTAGTTTTGGAGTTAACCCTGAGACAGCAGCCCTTCAACAGTAAAGCACCAAGAGACACAAGGTTGACGGTGGCATCTGGTACCCAAGCCGCGTTCTACAGGTGAATCATCTTCCCAGCGTTTTGGAGTACAGCAGTGCCAGTGCCTTGGATAGCTATTCCCTCACCCTCCTTCCCCGTTTTGATGAATTCTTCCCTGGATTCCTCAGTCAAGGACAGAAACAAGTTCCAATCATGGAACATGTGAATCAAGAAGCCGCTATCCAAGATGTATCTATCAGGGTGGATGTTGGAGAGATGATTGGAAGCGCAGAAGAAGGAGTAGTCGTGATAGTGTGATTCAGCCGGGTGCTTCTTCTTAGTTCCACATCTTCCTTTGTTGGACAACTGCTCAGGTCTCAGCTCAGGAAATTCCACCCAGCAGGAAGACGGGGGGTGAGACTTGACAAAAGCATTGTGTTTGCCATTTTCACACCTTGGGCCATCCAATTCTCTTGGGTTGTTAGAGTGGACCATGGCCGTGTTGGTGTCAGAAGTCTTGGCTGCCTTAGAATGAACTTTGTTTTTGTGCTGGACAAGGTGATTCAAGACAAGCATGACAGAAAGTTCACTTCCTGAGTGCATGATCTGAGACTGTATGGCCTTGAGCAAATCCGGAAGCTTGAAGACTATGAGATAGCTCAGAATATTGTCAGGCAAGACTATTCCTACTTTGTCCAGTTTTCCCAGATGAGCTTTCACGGAGGTGAAAAAGCTGTCAATGTTGTTTTGGTCAAAGCCTAGGTACAGAAAGTTGAAGAACATTCTAGATTGGTTTGCTTCTTGGCTGGAGGCAAAGTGATTCTTTGCTGCAAGCCAGATCAATCTCGAGGAGTCTTCATTCTCTGGAGTGATAATGTTGGTGTGATTTCCTGGGTCTTACATGAGATAACCTGCCATTTCATTGTTTTCAGGAATTTCCACAAGAGGGTCAACAGAATTGATTTGATCTAGGATGCCGTGCATCTTGAACAGTCCCTCCATCTTCTTCCTCCAGATCGAGTAGTTTGTTTTGGTAAGTAGGGGGGTAGACTCCATGAGAGATTTGAGTGCTAGCGCCTTGAATTTCCCTTTGGCACCTGGTCCAGGGGATTCAGTGGTCCTAGTTGAGCTTGTTTGATCCATTATTTCGGCTTTTAACCGTGTGAAAGCTAATGAGAGCTGATTGAACCTGGACCAGGCTGTTCAGATTGCAGAAAAGATGTGAGTATGACAAGAACAGCCAGAACTGGCAATACAATAATGATGAAAGGAAACAAACATGAGAAGGGTCTCTACAGGCAGGGTGATGGCCCCAGAACGGACTAAGTAGAGTATCAAACCGCTAGCTACCATGCAAGATCCAATTCTCCCAGGAGTTCTTGCCAACCGGAGAGAGGTGATCAGTTTGACAAAACCCAAGATTGAGTTGAAGAGTTAGAGCTGGTACCTACTCCTATATCAATGCTGAGGTGATCAGATGAGTGAAGTCAGAGTTGCAGATTGATTGAACCAAGGCAAGTTGAAAGGGGTTGAGAGTTGTCCAGAGCAACAAGCGTTAAGTCTGAGAGTGGGATGTTGAGATTTTAGGGCCGGCAGTGGTCAAGTCCTCAGAAAGGATTCCCACGGAGAGGACACACAGATGGCTGCAGTGACACCTGTCTGAGTGAGGATAGTGCTGCGAGTGCTTGGTGACAGCCCAGCAGGCGCTGACACGGAAGAAGGAGAAGAACATGGAAGACATGAGACAACAAGCAGCAAGGAGAACAACAACCTGGGACAATAGATGACTGAGACAAGGAAGCTGGTAGGGGCTGATCAAACATGAATGAATGAAACAAGTATCAACAGAAACACATATCAACATATTCAAAGCAAGGCAGCAGCTTTGGATGACTATATTCCAGAAACTTTTGGGAATGGAGGATGAACTGAAAACTGATCATAGTGACGGCATGATAGTGCAATTTTCTCGCTTGGCCTTCCTGTTATGTTGTGAGTGATAGGGCTCACCAACGAGGTGATGAATAGTGTTGGATTTGAAGAATGTCCCAAGTTTTTCATTGAAAAATTCTCCTCTCCAATTGGAGACAACTTCAATTGGGAATTGCTTCTTCTTTTTTGCTTCGTTGTTGATGGCAAAGATGATTGCTTCAGCTGCTGCATCCTTACTTGGCAGAGGGAGAGCAGAGAGGTAACTGGACTTGTTTTCAACAACAGTGAGAGCATACCTCATGCCGCCCTTGCCTTGCGAATTGAGTGTTCCCATAAGATCTAGGTGAAGTTGGTCAAATACATGTTCAGCTGGCTGTTGGTCCTGTTTGAAGGGGGATTTGCTTATTTTTCCTTTTTTACAGGCTATGCATTCAAATGCTGAACGTGTTTCCTTCTCAATGCTGTGTCCCAGGTACTTTTCCATTCTTTCTAGGCTAGAATGGCCCAGAGTTTGATGTAATTCTTAAAGCTTGTTCAGACTCAAGAAACACGCTAGTTGCCTTGTTGACGTGGGGAAGTTAATGATCAGAAGATTGTTCTCTATGTCCACATAAAGGCAGGGAATTTTGCGTACCTGCTGGTTGCACGGGACAACCTTTCACTTTGGGTCAAGGCTTGTCCTCTGGTGAAGTTGTCGGCAGAGAAGGTTTCTCAGTTCTTGGAGGAAGATTGGTTTGCACGGTACGGTTTGCTTTGCTTGGTCACTGTTGACGTAGGCGCGGAGTTCCGGGGGCGCTTGATGGCACTGGTCCAGAGTTGCGGAGCTAAGTTTGGGCGGGTCACTGAATACTATCCGAAAGGTGCCGGAATGATCAAAGGCGGCCATCAGCCAATTAAGGAAGCTCTGGTAAAGATGTGTGGGGAGGATGGTAAACGGTGGCAGGAGGCCCTTCTGGCGGTTCTTTTTGCGGAAAAAATCTCGGTTAAACACTCAACGGGCTACTTGCCTTACAAACTTCTCTACGGACAATGTCTGGTGCTTCTGGTGGACATTGAGCTCAAAACCTTCTTGGGCATAGACTGGTGGAAGGTGAAGACCTCCATGGAACTTGTGGAAGCGCGCGCCAAACAGCTTCTCTGACGGGACAAGACCCTGGCAAAGGCCGCTGAAAGGTTGTGGAAGACGAGGACGGCTTTGGTCCACTATTGGGACAAGCGCTGTTCCCACCGCCTCCAGGATCCTCTGCGGAAGGGTGACTTGGTTTTGTTGTACAACCGGAGTCTGGAATCTCAGTGGGGAAAGCTTTTTGCCAACCGATGGAACGGCCCCTTCCGCGTGGCATCAAAGTTTGAGGGCGGGAGCTATCAGCTTGAGGAATCGGATGGGGCGCCGCTCCAACGGAAGGCCGCGGCCTTGCACATGAAGCATTTCTTTGCATGCGGCTCCACCTCCTCCCAAAAGACGGCCAGGGATGGCGCAAATTTGGGGGAAGGCATTGGGAGCTCAGAATCAGCAGACGGGCCAGACTCTTTCTCTGAGGAGGAACCCATGCGCGACGCGCCACCTCGGAGGAGTGAAAGGTTACAAACCGCTGGGGACAGCCGTCAACTTGGGGGGGGACGTGAGTAGGGTAATGGTCTGATTTGGTGAGAGGGTGTCCTAGCCGGTTCACAGCCGGAATAACTAGACACCCCAGAATGTCCGTTCTCCTACTTCTTTTATATTTGATTGGCTCTTGGATTGGTACTGGTTTTGGTTATAATTGATCACAGGGACGCGGGCGCGGCGCTAGCTGGGTCCTTAAACGCCAGGACAAGCCCCGCAGATTGGGAAATGCGGGACAAGGAGCGGAAGGAGCAGAGGCCCTATGGAGGCCCTAAAAAAAAACAAAACAAAAAAAAATTTCTCTTTTCTTGTGGTTTTGGTTTCCTTTTTTTATGGGCATGGTTTTTTTCCTTGTTTCCTCTTGGAGCGGGACACGTACGGGACAGGTCTGATTTGGTAAGTGGGTGTCCTAGCCGGTTCACCTCTGGAATAATTAGACACCCCAGAATGTTTGTTTTCTCAACTTCCTTCTTTGCCTCTCTTGGATGACTGTGCGCGTGCTGGTGTAGGATTGTTGCGTTTGTTGCAGGATTGGGTATGGGGAACTGTGTGGCAGTTTGGCTGGGGCGGTCCAGGTACCTTCCGGGGAACTTCGTTGGCCCAGGACGCAGGCATGGACTTTAATTTTGCTCATCCTCACTCTTAACTCCGCCTTTATTCTTACTCCCATTCTCACTCAGGACGCGGGCGCAGACCTCTTTCTCACTTACTCTTTCTCTCACTTGCGTGGATTGCTTTCAAGACGCGGATCTTATGTGCAAAGTTTCTCACAAGCCCGGAGGCTACGCAGGACGGCGCGGCAAAAGTTTTATTTCTTTTCAAGAAGGCACGGAAAAGGATACAAGAGGAGAAGGAAGAAAAGGGGGGGCAATCCGTCTATGTTGGAAGAGTCCTCATCACCTCCTCCGTGTCCACGCGAGCCACCGCGGCTAAAGTCCAGAAGGCCACCAATAGTTCCCGTTGGTTTCCGGTGGTGTGGGTGCAAGGGGCCGCCAGGAATCGCCAAAGGAGTCCGTCCGCGTTGTCCACCATTGCATCAAACCTCGCGAGCGGAACAGCCGGGAAAACGGGGATATCTGGAATCTCAGGTGGGCTGGTAGGAGGCGGGACCGGTGAAGAAGGGGTTCCCGGCAGACCATCAGGGGGGCTTGGTCCAGCGGGAGGCGATGACAAGATAACTACTGGCAAAGCGGGTGGCAGAGGGGTGCCCTGTGGGGTCAGAGGCCTCTTGTCCAAGTCCAACAAGTACGGAGGAGCGGGAGCCGGAGGAGGAGCCAGAGTTGGAGGAGGAGCTGGGGCCGGGGCAGGAGTAGGAGTTGGGGGAGGAGCCGGGGTTGGGGTAGGGACCAGAGGAGGGCCAGCGCAGCGCCGGAGGATTTCATCAACGCGCGGGTCCCTTGCGCCTTGCGTGACCCAAACGCGGTCCACCCAGAGCCGTAAGGCGGACCAATAAGCCGCGAAGTTTGGGTAGTACTCCTTCTGTGGGGGCCCTGCGCGGCGGAATGGGGAGGTGGAGTTGCGGATCAGTCCTGGGGGGGGCGGGCACAAGGAAATCCGGGCAGAGTCCATGAGCCCTAAGAGATCGTTTCATTGTACAAAACCACAAACGGGTCCGGACAGGCCCTCTTGCGCGACCAGGGACGGGAACCGGATTGAGGAGGAAGGCGCAGCATTCCCTTGCCAAGCAAGCAGCGGCAATGGCCACGATGGCAAGAAGTGCAAGCGCGTCGACCTGGAACAATTGAGCACGCAAGCCTGTTCCGGGCGCAGAATTTGCAGGGAACCATGATGGCCACGGAGTGGAAGGGGAGGAGGGGCTGGGTGAGCTGGGGTGGGTGGGGGAGAGGTGGATTGGTAGAGTGATGGGAGCGAGGAAGCAATGGAAGACCTCTGGGGACAGAACTCAACTTGGGGGGGGATGTGATGTCATATTTATAAACTTGGGTCAAGAGCTGCTTCGCGGGCTGCTCGCTCAGCAGTTGGGTAGGTCTGGCTCAGCATTTGGGTGCGCGCAGTCTCAGCAGTGCCTGCTGAGGGCTCAGAAGCAGCCTCTGCGTGCTCAGCAGTAGGAATTGCGGGTCTCAGCACCAGGTGCGGATTGGGTCTACCCCAAGGGCGCCGGGCCGCGACCTGCCCAGGAAACGCAGACCAAGTGATGGAGCCGGCCCAACCAAGCTCGCGGGTGGCTAGTCCAGAAGGCAAGGGAGGGGTGATCAGGGGTTAGGCGCGCGCGGGTCGACTTGCAGACCGCAAGTTCTGCGGACGCGCGCAGGGGGGCTCCAAGTAGGGCGCAGCAGAGGGCCGCGCCATGACAAGGACAAACCGGGCATATGTCAATATTGAAGGGTACGGGTATGGGGGAAGGAATGGAGGGGTAGGGTTGGGCTAGGGTTCTGTGCTTAGGGGTTGTGTTTCATTGTTATTTTGCGTTTGTGGTTGTACTTAGGTTAGGGTTGAAGGGGGGATCCAAGTCCTTGCCCTCAACTCTGGGTTGGGTTATGATCCATCCACCAAGGAATGATTGATCAATCAATCCATCAATTGGAGAAAGGAAAGGAAAGTAAGAGGAAGGATTGGAGGAAGAAGAATACATCTCATCATCTCTCTTTTATCTCTCTACACTCAAGAACACATTGCATCCAACCTCCTTACAGACGCCTAGATCAATAACTTCCGGACTTGCGGACAACTTAGGAGCGTAACTCTCCTTTACTTTCCACATTGGGCTATGTCCTATGTGACATGTTGCGGAGCTATCACAAACCCAGCTCAGTTGACCTCAAGCTGGCACCAACCAATACGACAAATTTCTCATCAAGAGAGATTTGACCAAGACATCAAGAATACCCTATCAATTAACTGGACAGCCCAGCAACCTCATCTGTGGAACAAACGTAGGTTGACATCAACCATTCAACTCATCCTCACTGTTGACACAAGTCTCTTTGTGTAAGGCAGAACGTACTCGCCGGTTGGATCAATCAGAAGGACTCTCTTGGTTGTTCTCAGCTATTTAGCTGATTGTGCACCGATTCTACTTAGTCTTCTTAGAGGCCATAATCTGGCCTGTAGAATTGTGTTTGCCTGTTGTTATCTCTCCTTCATCTTTTGTTGAATCTCAGATTGTTTACCTGTTGTTTACCTATATTTTATTCTCATCTTGCAATGTCAGCTTGGTCCAGGTTTTTCAAACCATTTAATTTCCTACAGGGTTAAAAGCCAAATTGATCACGTCCAGATACGGGAATGGATTGAAAAACAATTTCCCCTGGACCTGGAGGCAACAGCAACTTTAAGTTGCTGGCACTCAAGTTGTTAATGGAATCAACTCCCCTTCTTACCAAGATGAACTATTCAATCTGGAAGAAGAAGATGGAAAGGTTGTTCAAAATGAGAGGCATTCTCCAACTCATGAACTCTCCCAATTGACACAAGGAAATTCCAGACAACAACAAAGCTGCGTTCTATCTAATGTCCAAGCTAGATCCCTCAACTCACACCAACATAATAAAAGCTGACAACAAAGACTCTCCCAAGCTCATATGGCTTTCAGCTAAAGAACACTTTGCTTCTAATCAGGCTAAAAATTGGGCAAAGATGTTCTTCAACTTCCTCTACCTTGGCTTTGAAAAAAGTGAAATTGACAGTTTTGTTACTGCGGTGAAACTACATGTTGGGAAACTCGACAAGGTTGGGATTGATCTTCCTAGTGATATCCTTAGCTATCTGATTCTCTTCAAACTTCCTGAATTGTTGAAAGGAATGCAATCGCAAATCTTGCACTCAGGGGTCAATCTGACAGTGGCCTTTTTTCTAAATCATCTAGTTCAACACAAAAACAAAGTTTCATCAAAATCAAAAGAAATATCTGATTCTAACTCTGCCCTTTACTCCCTTAATTGATTGGATACTGATTACCCTTGCTGCAAAAACAGCAAGCATAACCCAGCCATCAAATCTCATCCAGCTTCTAACTTGGGGTGGAGTTCCCAGATCTCAAACCCAAGAAACCAACAAATAAGTCCAACTGTGGAGCAAAGAAGAAAACTCCAGAGTCCCATCATTACACGTTTTTCTGTGGTCTAAACAAGCTCAACAAGTCTGACGGCGGCCGATTCATCCTTGATAGCGGCTGTTTGATCCATATGATCAGGGATCAATCCCTTTTCTCCTCGATAACCAATCAGTCCAGAAACAAACTCATCAAAACCAGAAAAAAAGGGGATGGAATACCCATAAGGGGTCTTGGCGTTGCAACATTGCAAATTGGAGAAATCCAACTAGACCTGAAGAATAAGGCCTGGGTACCCAATGCTACTGTGAATCTAATCTCAATGGGCGCTCTTCTCAATCAGGGATGTACCCTAAAAGTCAACAGCAAATCTGACCCCCCATCCTTCTGGCTTAAGAAGAAAAGAACCGCGTCCTCCCCCGTAGGGTGACCCACCTCCCTGGGCAGCCTAGAACTCTGCCATTGACACCCTTTGCAAGACTTCACCCATTCCCGTACTGCGCGCATCACACCCGGCTACCAGAACCTTGCCTTCACCCGCCTCTGCGTTTTAATCTTGCCCTGGTGCCCAAGGTTGTTGTGGAGACACCTCAGGATCATTTCCTGGTCCCTCCTTGATGTCGCAAATACCAAAGGCACCGGGGTACTTTGTTGCCACAGTTGCCCGTCCTGCATGTAGAAGTTGGTCGCCCGCCGCTTTGCCCACCAAATTTCTGTTCCTGACGCGTCCTTGGGAAACCAGAGATCCCGCTAGAAGGAGCACAAGATTGAGTAGCGCCCAGACTGCTGCAGCGGAAGGGTGACCTCCGCCTCCATCATAACAATGCAAATAACCGGAGAATCCACGTCCAAGGGCTCCACTCCTTCAAACGGATCCTCCCGCGGATACCGCTACAGCGTGTTGGGCATCATGAACGCCTTCCCTGGAACATGAACCACGCCAAAAGTGAAAAGCTTGAGAAATGGCACCCACCTAGTCATAGGAGCGTTTGGCAGCGTTGGAGAATTGATCATCCTTGCCAGGGCCTCCGCGTCGACCAGAAGCTTGAAGTGCACCCCCCAGAGCAGGTGCTGAAGCCTCCGCACGATTTTGGTGACTCCGCATAATTCTAACTTTGGCTGCAAGTACCGGCTCTCCGTTGCTGTAAAAGTCACGGACTCGTAGAGAACCGGCCTATCCTTACCATCCTCCTCCTGCGTCAAGACACTGCCCGCGCCGAACTTGCTAGAGTCAATGGCAAAGCGGATCCCTCCCGCGTTGTAGTCAAGGTTGCAGAGGACAATGTTGCAGCCCACAATCTCCTTGAGCTTTGCAAAGGCAGCCTCACACTGCGCCGTCCATTCCCATGCCCCGCCTTTCCGGGTCAGCGCCCGCAGGGGACTTGCAACTTCTGCAAACCGTTCAATGAACATTCAAACATAGCTGCACAGTCCCAGAAATTGGAGAATATGCAAGGGCATCCGTGGGGTTGGCCATTTGAGAACTTTGTTTTGTTTCTTCGCCGCGATTCTCCTGCTGTTGAAATCCACCACATGGCCTAGCACTTCTAACGCCGGAACACAAACTGCCAAATTACCCCCCAATACCATAAGCCCTTCCTCCTCAATCCAAAACAAGACCCGCTCTAATGTCTGCGTGTACTCCCAGATGAAGCGGCGGATCTTTGGGGCCTCCTCTAGCACCGCATCCCAGTAATCCATCTTTGGTCCTTTGATACCAGCGTTGTCGGTGAAGATCAGAACCCCGTCCGGTATGTTGTCCCGCAGGATCCACGTCATCTGGGCTTGTCAGACCGCCACCAAGTTCGTCCCCCCCTGGGGCAACCGCATCAACTGCATCCTTCCCAATCCTGTCTTGAACGCGGTTAGCGGCCGCGAGTCGGGATGGAGCTTGCACTGATCATACCCCCCCATTACATTGACCAAGCCGTAACATGGGCGCCCCGCCATCAATTCCAGGAACTTGTCCACGCGCGGAGACAATCCCGCTTCATGGATAGTGAACGAGTTAAGCCGCTGCAGGTTGTGAACAATCCTAAGCGACTTCCCGTCCTGTTTAACAACCGCGAAAATTGGGCTAGAGTAGCTTGATGTTGACTGCTCGTACAAACCCATCCTCACACGCTCCCGGACCAGTATCAAGAAGGGTTCCCGGATGGTCCAAGGGATCGGAATTGGCTTGATTTGCCAGGGATTGTGCGGCACTGTGGGGATTACATAGGGGTCACCAACCTTGCCCTTCAGCAATCTGCGCTTGTTGGGCCCAAAGGCAAGGGCCTTCTTGCGGAGCACCAACACCAATGCTAACAAATCCTTCTCCTCTGTACTCAACCACCCCGCCGGCCCAAAATTCAGTGCCTTGATTTGCTTGTCCGTGATCTGCGCCGACCGCGTTACCCACCCAAACTTCCTCAACGGACTCACCCAGGGATCCCGAGACCAGGAGATTGGCCTCAGAGTCCCGTTGAGCCCCTGCGGCATGGGCTTGTTCCGGGGCCAGACCTTTTGCGCCACAGGCTTGTACCGCCCTGCGTTGCACCTAAACATCCTTACGCGCCCGCCGTTGTTGTCATGAATCCTGGCAACAATCAACCCGCGGCTCTCACCTTTGCTCACAAGTGTGGCACTATGGTAGGGTTTTTGAAACACAGTACCTTCTGGTGGTGTATACTGAGGAAGAGGACTTACTTCTGCCACTTGGGCCCTCCGCCCACTTTGTTCCGCCTTTTGCTCCTCCCTAGTCAACTGCCCGCACAAGGATGGAGCCTGCCCTGCGCCGTACCCATGGTTGACTAGGGAAAACCCTCCGCAGGGCGGCCCTCACGGTCGTCCTCACCGTTGGACCCTGCCTCTTTGCCGACCGCCGCCAATGGCACCCATTTTCCCTTCCCGTGGTCAGAGATTGTTGTCTTGAACCTTGCCCCGGACGCGTCCTCCACCGTCAGCACCTCCGTCCCTTCCTCCGCGTTGAAAGTCATTTGGGCCCAGAATCCAAACATGAACGGCCAACCCAAAATCACGTCACCGCACTCAATCAAGAGGAACAACAGCGGCTTCCAAAACTTTGCAACCTCTACCTCTTCTTCCTCCACCACCCCATCTACCCAACATTCCCCCCCATTGAGCGCCCGCATGCCCATAGCACACTTCCTTTGCACCAAGCCCAACTCATCCACCAGCTTTGACAGGAGCAGGTTGACCATCGACCTGCTGTCCACCATCGCCCACACTTTCCTTCCCGCAATCTTCAGTGAGACATAGGCGAGCGGCACCAACACGGCTTTGGATCGGCACAACTCCCATTCCGCTTCCCCCGTTGCCGCATTCACGCGCTGCACTGTTGCCGGGATCCTGCCACCCCCATGCTCCTTCATTGCCTCAACCATTTCCTCGACAAACACCGGAGAGACCGCAAACAGCTCCCGTAGCGTGAGAGGTATTGGTACCTCACTCCCCATCACTCGCCAAACAATTTCTGTGGCCTTCCTTCTTCCTACAGAGCTGTTTGCCGGCGCATTGCCCCCCAACCCTTGCGCCCCAACCCTTGAATCTTGATTTAATGGCCGCTCCTTGGCATCCAGGTCCATCTTTCCCAACACAATCCGCTTGTTTGCCGCCAATTTCCTAACTTCCGCCTCCACACGCGGTGCCCGCCACGTTTTGGGCCCGGTGACAATTCTAAGGGACACCTGAGCGGCCCCTGCGGGTCGGGCCCTTGCCCTAACCTGCTCCACCAGCGGTGGCTGACCGGCCCCCAGGTCCACCAGTTTGCCCAATGGCAATATGTAGGTCCCCCCGGATGCGCAAACCAACCCTTTGTTCATGTCCTTGGTCAGATCCGCGCAACCAGACTTCCAATGACTTTCATTGCCGCAATATGTGCACTGATGAAATGAAAACCCCCCCCCTTTGTCGGCTACTGGGCTGAAATCCCCCTCTTGCATGGGGCTGCAGATCGCACAAGAAAGCGGGAGGCGGAGCCATTGGCTGGACCGCCATCTGATTCATGAGTATACGCAAGTCCTGTAGCATGTCTGTTACCTTGTTCACCAGTACTCCCATTGACTGCAAAGGGGCCACGGGCCGTTCCATTGCTGGCGGATCTGCAAGTGGTAACGGCATTGGGGCCGGGGTGGAAAAGGCCATTGGCTTCCTTGAACTCGCCGGGAACAACCAGGCCGTATCCTTGATCAGCTCTTCCAAGTTGATCTTGCTTTTGACCGCCTTGTTGATTACGCCCAGGGTGGGAAGGAGAGCGACGCTCCCATCCACTGACCGCGTTACCAACCCGCGCTCAAATAGGTAACGCTGGACCCGCGCGCAAAGTTGCGGCGCGAGCCCACCTAGGAACGCCCGCTTCATGGCCCCCGTCTGACCCGCCACCACCTGGTTCTTTTCTAGGTAGCTATAAATTTGGTCAAACTGGGACTTGTACTCAGACAGATCGCTCCCCGTCCGCACCCCACCTTGGGAAATTGCCTCACCCGCCATTTGCTCTAAGTCGGTCTCCCAAAAGCAGGGCTTGCGCTTCCCCCACCTTGCCATCATCTTGCCCTGGAGCCTTCCCCAGTCCCAAGCCTTGTACCCTGCCATATCCTCCACGTCCCAAAGCGTATTCTTGTCCGCGATGAAAAGAACAACCGTGCGGACCTTGTCCTCACCCATCGCGTTTTCAGAGTCTGCAATGTCCTCGAACCTCGCCAGAAAATGCCCAATGTCCGCGGTGTTGAATTGGAGATGGGGGAAGTTCTGCGGCCAAAGCCACACCCGTAGCGGAACCTCAGCCCCCTCTGAAGGCTCCAACTGAGGAGGAGCAAAACTGACGGACCAAGTAGTTGGCGGTGGTGGAGGTGTTGGCCCGCCAGCTCCCGGACTGAGAGGGAACAAGGGTGGAACATTTGGTCCTGGGGTAGTTGTGGGCAGCATTGCACCCAATAGCTTTGAGAGACCTAGATGAAAGATTATTTCCCGGCCAGACCCCCAGATGTGGAAAGTAAAGGAGAGTTACGCTCCTAAGTTGTCCGCAAGTCCAGAAGTTATTGATCTAGGCATCTGTAAGGAGGTTGGATGCAATGTGTTCTTGAGTGTAGAGAGATAAAAGCAAGATGATGAGATGTATTCTTCTTCCTCCAATCCTTCCTCTTCCTTTCCTTTCCTTTCTCCAATGGATGGATTGATTGATCAATCATTCCTTGGTGGATGGATCATAACCCAACCCAGAGTTGAGGGCAAGGACTTGGATCCCCCCCTTCAACCCTAACTGAAGAACAACCACAAACGCAAAAGAACAATGAAACACAACCCCTAAGCACAGAACCCTAGCCCAACCCTACCCCTCCATTCCTTGCCCCATACCCGTGCCCTTCAATATCGACATACGCCCAGTTTTTCCTTCTCATGGCGCGGCCCTCCGCCGCGCCCTACTAGGAGCCCCCCCGGTTTGCCCGCCTGCGCGTGTCTGCGGACCTTGCGGTCCGCAAGTCAGCCTGCGCGCGCCTAACCCCCGATTGCCCTGCCCTTGCCTTCCGGACTAGCCACCCACAAGCTTGGTTGGGCCGGCTCCATCACTTGGTCTGCGTTTCCTGGGCGGGTTGCAGCCTGGCGCCCTCGGAGTAGACCCGACCCACACCTGGTGCCGAGCCCCGCAATTCCTACTTCTGAGCCCGCAGCGGCTGCTGCTGAGCCTTCAGCAGGCACTGCTGAGACTGCGCGCACCCAAATGCTGAGCCCAACCTACCCAACTTCTGAGCGCGCAGCCCGCAACGCAGCTCCCAACCCAAGGTTATAAATACAACACCACAGCAATCAGAGACTACAACTACCAAAGCAATACTGTAACTACTGGTGAGGATAGTCAAGACAAGCAGTAGTCTGATAAAGCAACAGAGAATAAGAGGAAAGATAACAAGAAAGATCAAATAACAGAGCAGGCTTGAAGATTACAGACAAAAAGACAAATTATCAACAGTCACGTATTGGTTTTACACCTAAAATTCACTCAGAATTGAGGTGTTGTGTATATTTTAGGAGTTACATGCGGAAATGTGTTATGTCACAATTCCCGCGCGCAGCCCCGAATCATTACATACCCCTACATACTCATAGTAGCAGTTTTCAGCGTACTAGAAAACTGCGCGCAGCTAATTCTGCCACGCACGCAGCGGATCCCACCCTGCCTGCCTCTTAACTGACTTATCCCTGTGTCTGGATCCATTTTACCTAATCTGAAAACCAGGTACCGCACAAAAGAGCTAAAACCTAATTAGGGTTGCCTGGCATATGTAACAAAATTACATATGCATTAGTAATGATATAAAAATATCAAAACTTAATGAAAATTAATAAAAATTAAGTTTAGAACATTTTTTAATGATAAATTAAAGATCAAGGATTACCAAATAAATCATTGACTCTGATCTTTGAAGACTACAAAACACTAGAAGGAGTGTTCATAAAAATTATTAAAAATTATCTACGTGATCAGAAGATGATCAAAAATCATTAAACATCCACATTTTCCCACTTCAAAGCAATATCAATAGTACAAATGAAGGATGAGTACAGAATGATCAAATTTACGCCATAACAAAATAACACATCCTGTTGCTAAAATAGTACAGAAATCCAGCAGATCTAAGGTCAGCTGATTGACAGCACCAAGTAGATGTGCCAATCTTTCCCTGAATGGCTTGCCAGCCTCAGACCACAAGAAGAACCCTCTCTAGGTGCCCTGAGAAGCTCAAAATCACACAAAAAGGTATTTATACAGACCTCTTTGGATCCATTATTCCATCATCAGTTTACCAGGAATTATTATTATCAATCAGACACCGTTTCATTGTTAATAAGTGTTTATATGAAGATAAGAAAGTGATTTATGACTTAGTCTGTAGTAGTATTATTCATTCTTATTAACCAATCAACCCTTGAATTTTAGTCAAGCAATCCACCCCATCTGCTCTGAAACCCTTCCCATTATTCCAGGATTCTCATGGTAAAGTGCTCAGAGTGAGTGTTACCCTGCCTCTCTTGGCCATTTGTGCTGTTAAGCCCAGCCATTAGTGGAATAAGTCCTTTCTAAGGCACCCATCTTTATTCCAAGGCTCTTAAACTGCCTAAGGAGGCCCCTTGAAGAGAGGTTGCTAGTCTGTAAAGATCCCCAGTAGTATAATACTGTGGCCCCTCTTTTATATTATATTGAAAACCATTTATTACCAAACCAATTAAACCTTGCAACTGCTCTTATTATATCATTTATTTGAGCTTCTAAGTGTTTATTAGAATAATAATTATTATTATCATTCCAGCATTTTTATCACTCTCTGTAGCTAAAGGCTGCAAGGTCCCTGGTATCAGAGAGCTGACACTCTGACACGCCTGATGTGAAATAAGTGGGTTTTTTGATTTTTAATGGGGGATTTGGGTTGAAACCAGCCATTTTTCATTGGTGGTTTTTGTTAGCTCTTATATGCCCTAATAGTTATATTTAGAATTTTTGTGCGTATTTTTATGTTTGGTATAAGGTATTTACATCCCACTGTAAATATCAAAGCTCATTTAAATTAGTCAATTTTTAAATTTAATTCTTTTCTTTCTCTATTTGACCAATTTTTTGATGTAATATCTACAAATATCTTAATTCCTTCCATTCAATAGATATACGCATTATTTTGCTGTTTTTTTCTTTTTGGTACAAAATTATTGGAATTCCATTAGAAAATTTGAATTTTCTTCAAAGAAATACATTTTGACTCTTTTTTAAAAAATTTAATTTTTTGTTGGAATATTTCAAAAACATTTAATATCCAGCATCAAATAGGTATATTTAGCATTTTTCTATGGTTTTTATTTTGGTTCCAAAGGTATTTAAATTCCCCTGAAAACATTCTATGTTGTGTAAATAAAATCAATTGTTTTCATTTTACTTTTTTTGCTCTTAATTAATGAATTTTTTTCAAATTTGAGCTCAGATTTGAATCCTTTGCAAGAAAATAATATTTCTTTCATTTTTAAATTTCACATTAACTCAAGTGATTTCCATCATTGAATTCTCCAAAGGAATTTACCCCAGACAGACCCCACAAGTCTGGAGCCCTCAATTCAGCCCCCCAGGGCTTTAATGATTTTTTACATGCCTGAGGGGCCCAAAATATCCTCAAAATGTTCACTTTAAAGAAATACTAATAGTAAAAATTAAGGATGAGTGCAGAATTATCAAATTTACGCCATCATAGATTAACAGATCCTGTGGCTAAAATAGTATGGAAATCCAGCAGATCCAAGATCAGCTGATTGAAAGCACCAAGTGGACGTGCCAATCTTGCTGTGACTGGCTTGCCAGCCTCAGACAATGAGCAGAAATCTCTCTAAGCGCCCTGAGAAGCTCAAAATCACCCCAAAAAGGTATTTCTACAGACCTCTTTGGATCCATTATTCCATCATCAGTTTACCAGGAATTATTATTATCAATCAGACACCGTGTGATTGTTAGTCAAGTGCTTATGAAGAGTCTAAGAAAGTGATATATCACCAAGTCTGTAGTATTATTAATTATCTCTTAAAACCAATCAACCCTTGAAGTTTAGTCAGGCAATCCAAATTAGGCAGCGTGGATCCTCAGACAGGAGTGATGAAGGAAACTAGCCTGAACCTTTGAGATTGACATGAGGAATGGACGGCAGAACATGAGTGGGGATAACAGATGGAACAGTCGGAAAAAGGCATGGAGAATCGGAAGAAAAGAGAAGAAAATCAAGCCAGAGAAGAGTATACAATTGGGATCTGTAGTTACCTCCAGCCTAGTTGCTCCAAGCTCCTCCTGAACGTCTGAGGGGACTGCCGGTTGATTGAGACGGGTAAGGGATGGAGCGGTGGGGGACTGGAAGGGATTGAGGGACAAGGGAGTTGGGCTTCACAGGCGTTGTTGGTTGAGAGAAGGATGGTCAGACAGAGGAAGAGAGGGAGCGGGGTGTGGAGCTCAAGTTGAAAGCTGGGACGCTAACCCCCGGGGGAGGTTGCAGGTTGGCGGGGGATACTGTGCAGGTGCCCTGACGCTTAGGTGGAGACCGCTGGGGTCAAGCACTTACAAATTGTGCTGTTATGCCCGGCCATTAGTGGAATAAGCCCTTTTTAAGGCACCCATCTTCATTCCAAGGTTCTTAAACTTCCTAAGGAGGCCCCTTGAAGAGAGGTTGCTTTGTCTGTAAAGACCCCCAGTAGTATAATACTGTGGCCCCTCTTTTATATACATATTGAAAACCCTTTATTACCAAACCAATTAAACCTTGCAACTGCTCTTATTATATTATTCATTTGAGCCTCTAAGTGTTTATTTTTGGAATAATAATTATTATTATTATTCCAGTATTTTTATCACTCTCTGTAGCTAAAGGACTGCAAGGTTCCTGGTATCAGAGAGCTGACATTTTGTTTACCTGCCTGATTCTTTATCCAGTCTTCTTTCCGTTTGTGATATCTGTTTTCCATGAGTAGTCCAATCAGTTGTTTCACCGGCTTTTAACCTGTAAAGTTTGTTTCCCGACCATCAACCGCGTCAGCCGACGGCCTCAAGGTTAGGCCTATCCCGGGATCCAAATCTCGGTGAGGAGAGAGAAGGATTCCCGGGGCGGATGGATGATCAGTCATATAACTATCTACAAGTACGTGATATGTGAGAAATCTGTGAAATATGTGGGGTTAGGCTCGGTGACATAATTGTGTCTTACTGTGCCACTTGACAAAAGCTTCGAGGGCAAGCATGTGATCAGTTGAGGTGGAAGATTCGCTCATATCGTGTATGAAAAATATTTATCGATCTCTGCAAGCGCCGGGACTCATGGCCTCCCAGCGCAGTAGGCGAAAAGATTTTGCCGACCGGACCCGTAGTTGGGAGGATCGACGATTGGGCACCTCTGCCTGGAATTTGACTTGATTAGAATCACCTCCCCTACCAATGAGCCCTGCCGGCAAAAATTTGTACTTATGACGTGGGCAGATTAACAAAAGCCTGGCTGGATGTTCTTTCCACCCGACTACCCGGGAAGGCAACGATTCAATCGCATTCTACCGCCAACGAGGACCAGGAAGCATGGATTGAACAGGTCACAAACCTACTCAACGCGACCGTACCTCGGGTTAGCAAGCGACCGAAACAGGAATGAGTGCCGGTTGAGTACTGGCGTTGAGAAGAATCGTGGTACCCAATTAGCTCAACAGGGATCGGTAAATACCATTTCACGATACAGATTATTTTTCTCCCAGTCAACGGCCACCGAAGTCGACCAGTGTTACTTTGTGCCGGCTATCGTGACCGCTCAAGTTTCTTCTTCCCCGGCAACAAGTTGGCTACATAGATTATCAAGTTTTGGATATTGGTTCAACCAGCAGGTAGCCTGGAGCTCATGAATATAAATAGGCCAGCTTGCTGGCTCGATAAGGGAAGTATTTTGTTCTCACGAAGAAAATCGCTATTTGAAGCCAATCCTAAGTTCTTTAAATAGATACAATAAGTAGTGCATTTCAAAACTCGATCCCGGCCACATCTACCAGACAGCGCCCACTGCAATCCATCAATCATGTATGCAAAACTACCCACCGCCTTCCTCGTCACCCTCGCGATCGCACTGAGCTTAGTAACTGGTAGCCCAATTCCAGTCGATGATAGCGCCTCATCGGCCTATCCCCGGCCGATCTCAGCACCGGTCCTAGCCCAGGTTGAACCACCGAGCTCAGCCTGATAAAGCAACATGACGTTGGCAGAGCCAGGTCTCATTTTCTCCGTTTTCTCGAGCTCTCTCTGTCATTTGATCCATTGTATTTTTTGATAGCTCTGGGTAAGTTCACCAATTCAACGAGTTTTCATCACGCTACTTATCCCGCTCAAACTTTGATAATGACTTAACTCCAAACTCCTTCTTAGCAGAACCATAATATCTCCGCTCGAAGCGATTAATCATCCAGGACGCGAGCGTAGCCTGGACACCCCCGAAGCAAGTGAACTTGATCTGTGATCCAGCTATCCAATCGAGCCTGTGGCAACCGATCTCTTGGTTCCTCTTGCAACCCCTTACAGTCGAAGGCCCCCAGTACCGATAGTGCCCCCTGGAAAAATATTAACTTGCCTCATCCGGCGGTTTCCTGTTCCCGGTTTGTCGAGGTGTTCGGAAAAGGAAAGTAGGAGGCTATTTAGCCTTTACACTTCCCGAGGATTAAGATATGCACCGTCTGCACTGCACTGTTTACATCCTTCGTACTCGTTTTCGGTTCTGTTTTTTAAACTTAGTCTCCTGCTGTGTAATATGATAAAATTCTTGTAAATTTTTAAGTTTCAATCCATCTTGTAAAAAGACTGTTAATTAAAGTCCTTGTTCACCCCAGCATTCTTTGGTAGTCCTTGATTTAGAAGGACAATTCAGTTCAAGTTGAAAGAGTGGAAACCTCAAAGAAATCGGGGTAGGTCCACGTGCATTTCGTTAAGTAGCTTGAAAGCCAGCCGGTGTGGATAGCTCCCTTATACTTTGAAATGAGAAATTTGTCAATTTAGAATTTTTCAAAGCAGACCGAGGTAAGTATCAGGATATGACCCTAGATCAATTCTACCGTTCAAAGATATTGAAACTGTCCAAAAAAATTTGATGAACATGAGTGGGAAGGTGAACAAGGATACTCACCTTCAATTCTTAAGGAATACCTCAAATTTCCTTATTCTGAAATACTTCCAAAGTGTTCTCATATTTCTAGCTGCACCAATGATTTTTTTTGAACAAAAATTTCTTGGATTTGGATTATTTATCCAGTTCTAACCAAGCATTTTGAAAATGGGGGGAATTGATACTAGGCCTCATTTGATTTTATGAATGAATTTTTCTAGTTATCCAATTGATTTTGAGTAGAATAATCCCTTCTAATTGGGAAAAAGGGATCATAGTATGGAATAAAAATTTGAAAAATTGGCATGAAAATATGGAAAAATTCTCTATGAGAAAATGGAAGAAAAAAACACATGATCCAAAACAAAAAAGGATTCATCACCAAAACTTAATAGTATCCTGAAATGGAATGAAAGAGTGCATCTACTTTGAATAGAGAAAAAATAGGATAGACAAACCGGACCTTTGAAAAAAATGAAAGAGGGAGATCAATTTTTGTAAATCTAAATGCAGGATATGGATGGTGAAAAACAAGCCATTAGATCCAGAAACATTGAAGCTGACAGAGGTGCCACAACAAAAGGGATGTCAGCTCTCTGGTACCAGGAACCTTGCAGTCATTTAGCTACAGAGAGTAATAAAAATGCTGGAATAATAATACTCCAAAAATAAACACTGAAAGAGCTCAAATAATAAATACTTCAAGAGCTGGTTTAGGGTTTAATTGGATTGATTAGAAGGGTTTTAAATATTTCATAAAAAGAGGGGCCACAGTATTATACTACTGGGGATCTTTATAGACAGACAACCTCTCTTTGAGAGGTCTCCTTAGGCAGTTTAAGAACCTTGTAATGAATAATGGGTGCCTTATAAGGACTTATCCACTAGTATGGCTGGGAAAAACAGCACAATGGCCAAGGTAGGAAGGGTAGCACTCAATCTGAGAAATAATTCCACCAAAAGCCTGCAAAGATTCAGGTAAAGGGTTTCAGAGCAGTTGGTGTTGATTGCTTGACTATACTTTAATGAATCAGGTTGATTGTTTTGAGAAATAATAATAATAATAATAAAGAATAAGTCATAAATCACTTAATTATTGCTCAAAAACAACACAGTGTCTGATTGATAATAATAAATTCCTGGTAAACTGATGGGGAATAATGGATCCAAAGAGGTCTTTATAAATACCTTTTGAGGTGATAATGAGCTTCTCAGTGCACGTAGAGAGTGTTCTGCTCATGGGCTGAGGCTGGTTGGCCAGTTGGGTCAAGTTGAGAACGTTCACTTGGTGCTGTCAATCAGCTGCCCTCAGATCTTCTGTATTTCTGTACTATTTTAGCCACAGGATCTTTTAATCTGTTAATGGCTTAATTCTGATCATTCTGCACTTATCCTTCATTTGTACTATTAATATTGGTTTAAAGTAGACCAATGTGTATATTGATTGATGTTCCATCATCTGATGAGCATGTAGGTAATTTTGAATAATTTTTAGGGCCACTCTTTGTAGTTTTTGTGGTCTTCAAAGATCAGGATCTTCCTGTTTTGTGGTAAACTTCAATATTTGATTTATTATTTAAAATATTTTTAGATTAATTATATAATATTTTCAAATTAATTATATAATATTTTCAAATTAATTATATAATATTTTCAAATTAATTATATAATATTTTTATCAAGCTTTTAAGGTTTTTAGATTATTTGCAATGCATATGTCAGATTATTACAAATGCCAGGTAAACCTTACTAGGTTGTAGCTCCTTTGAGTGGTTCCTGCTGTCAGATTTGTCACAAGGGATCCTGACACGGGGATCAGTCCATTCAGATGCGCGCGGGGTATGATCCTCTGTGTTTGTGGAAAAATTGGCTGCGCGTGGGACTTCTGTACGCAGGAGGGTGATGCATAGGGTTTGTATGTGGACGCAGGGCTGCGCGCAGGAATTGTGACATAATACATTTTTGTGTGTAACTCCTAAAATACACACAACACCCCAATTCTGACTGAATTTCAGGTGTGAAACCTATATGTGACAATTTATGTGAAATATTAAGTTGGCCAAAAGGTGCCATATTTGTGCCATGTCCTTTTGGTCAATTTTTATTTAATTATTTAAAATATGAAGGAGTCATATTTCAAGGGTGGGGTCAGTGAGTGACCCTAACTTATTTTGGGTGGGGAATCCATTTCTGCAATTTTATTTATGAATTTCCCACTCCTTCTTAATTTTTAATTTATTTATTATTATTTTTTATTTTTGATACTTTGACAGGTTGCTCTGTACATAGTGGCAAGCTGACAAGGGCACTAGAAAGATCCAAAACATTTTGTGACATAAATATTTTTTTCCTTCTACAGACCATCAAAGATCTGAAATCATCACTTCTATGTAAAATTTACATTGAAATCAGTCTCAAACAAACTGCCTGCACAGACAGAGACTCTCAGAAAAATATAGGCTACCTCTCAGGTTTCAACATGTCAAACATGCCCTGAAGGTTTAAAAAACTAGTCTAATTTTCCCTCTTTTCAGTTCTCTGGTATTGAGCTGAATCCTTCCAATAATTCCTTTTAATCTCAAGCCTGACTCTTCCAAGCCTCTGTAAATTATTGCTACTCATGCTCAACCTCTTGGAAGTACAAGGGTCTAAAATGAAGAAATCCCAAGCCAGTATTAGTTTCATTAATCAGGAGGATCCAGGAACAACTGAAGTAAATACTCCAGGTGTTTTTTAAAAATTAATGATCTGATAATAGAAAAATAGCCAATTATTGATTATGGGAACATTTTCAGTTTGCTACTAGTTGGGGCTGGTCAAAATAAGCCCAGGCTAAATTCATACCAAAGAAATTGCTAAAATGATGCCAAAGGTGTCATCAAGATGATTCTAGTAGTTTTTTTAACACAAAATGCGCCCTCTGGCATGGTTCCCCACCCCAGTAAGGCTTGTAAACCTTCAGAACAAGTAAAAACACAAAAAAGGCATAAATATGGACATTTAAGGTTTGCCACACCTTTTTAAGTTTTACAGGAGTGCCTGGGGTGAGAGAAAACACTTTTGGAGGTTGTGAAAACACATCTTTTGAGGACTTTTTGGGCCCCACAGGCATGTAAAAAATAATCAAAGCCCTGGGGGGCTGAATTGAGGGCTCCAGACTTGTGGGGTCTGTCTGGGGTAAAATCCTTTGGAGAATTCAATGATGGAAATCACTTGAGTTAATGTGAAATTTAAAAATAAAAGAAATGTTATTTTCTTGCAAAGGATTCAAATCTGAGCTCAAATTTGAAAAAAATTCATTAATTAAGAGCAAAAAAAGTAAAATGAAAACAATTGATTTTATTTACACAACATAGAATGTTTTCAGGGGAATTTAAATACCTTTGCAACCAAAATAAAAGCCATAGAAAAATGCTAAATATACCTATTTGATGCTGGATATTAAATGTTTTTGAAATATTCCAACAAAAAAATTATCAAGTACCAAATTTTTTAAAAAAGAGTCAAAATGTATTTCTTTGAAGAAAATTCAAATTTTCTAATGGAATTCCAATAATTTTGTACCAAAAAGAAAAAACCAGCCAAATAATGCGTATATCTATTGAATGGAAGGAATTAAAATATTTGTAGATATTACATCAAAAAATTGGTCAAATAGAGAAAGAAAAGAATTAAATTTAAAAATTGACTAATTTAAATGAACTTTGATATTTACAGTGGGATTTAAATACCTTATACCAAACATAAAAATATGCACAAAAATTCAAAATATAACTATTAGGGCATATAAGAGCTAACAAAAACCACCAATAAAAAATGGCTGTTTTCAACCCAAATCCCCCATTAAAAATCAAAAAACCCACTTATTTCACATCAGGCTTGTCAGAGTTACATGAAAATCAATGGGTTTTTTCAGATAAATTAATTAAAGGATTTCAATGACTAAACCACACATCATTCCATGTCATAAAACCCTAGTTTCAACCTCACCTCCTTCCACCTTCAACCTCATTCAAAAAATTATACCTCCAAACTCATTGGAAAAATTTGATTTATTGCCCTTGTTGCTTTATTTCTCTCATCTCTTTATTGCTACCCTCATTTCTTCATCTCTTATACCCTTGTCACTTCATCACTTTCATCACTTTATTTATCTTGTCACTTAATCACTCTCATCAATCTATTTCTCTCATCACTTCATTAATGTCATTGCTTTATTGCTCTTGTCACTTCATCATTTTAATAAATTTATTTCTTTCATCACTTCATTACTCTAATCAATTTATTGCGCTTGTCACTTCATCACTCTCATCACTTTATTGCTCTCATCACTTCATCAATCTCATCATATTAACCCTCTTGTCAATTCATCACTCTCATAAATTTATTGCTCTCATCACTTCATCACTCTCATCACTTTATTGCTCTCATCACTTGCTAACTCTCATTGGTTTATTGCTTGCATTGCTTAATCCCTTTGTCAGCTTGCTACTATATACAGAGCAAAACTGTCAAATAGTAACACAAAATATGAAAAATAAGAATACCTCAATTAAAAAAGCAAGGAGTGAGAAATCCATAAATATTATTACAGGAATGGATTTCACACCCAAAATTAGGTAGGGTCACTCACTGACCCCACCCTTGAATTCCAAGTCCTTGTATTTTTAAAATAATTAAAAAGAAAAGTACTGGAAATTACTACACCTGTATGGCACTTTTTGGCCATTTTAATATTTCACACGTGTTGTCACGTATAGGGTTTACACATAAAATTCACTTAGAATTGAGGTGTTGTGTATATTTTAGGATTTATACGCAGAAATATGTTATGTCACAATTCCCGCACGCAGCCCTGCATCATTACATAACCCTACGTACTAGCAGCAACAGGATCCCGCGTACTAGAAACCTGCGCGCAGCTTATTCTGCCACGCACGAAGCGCATCCCACCCGCGCGCATCTGTACTAATGATCCCCGCGCCTGGATCAGTCGTGACTAATCTGACAACAAGGTACCGCTCAGAAGAGCTACAACCTAGTTGGGGTTGCCTAGTATATATAACAAACAGACATATGCATTAATAATGATCTAAAAAGATCAAAAATTAAATAAAATTAATGAAAATTAAGTTTTAAAAATTTTTTAATAATAAATCAAAGATCAAGGACTACCACGTAAACCACGGATCTTGATCTTTGAAGACCACAAAACACTACAAGAAGTGTTCATAAAAATTATTAAAAATTATCTAATAGATCAGAAGATGACGAAAAATAAGTAAACATCCACATTTGCACGCTTTAAAGCAAGATCAATATTAAAAATAAAGGATGAGTACAGAATGATCAAATTTACTCCATAACTAATTAACAGATCCTGTGGCTAAAATAGTACAGAAATCCAGCAGATCTAAGGACAGCTGATTGACAGCACCAAGTAGACGTGCTAATTTTTCCCTGACTAGCTTTCCAGCCTCAGCCCACGAGCAGAACCCTCTCTACATGCCCTGAGAAGACCAAAATCACCCCAAAAATGTGTTTCTACAGACCTCTTTGGATCCATTATTCAATCAGTTACCAGGAATTTATTTATTATCAATCAGACACTGTGTCATTGTTAATGAAGTGCTTATAAAAATATAAGCAAGTGATTTATGACTTAGTCTTCCATAGTATTATTTACCTATATTAACCAATCAACCATTGAAGTTTAGTCAAGCAATCTACCCCATCTGCTCTGAAACCCTTCCAATTATTCCAGGATTTTCGTGGTAAAGCGCTCAGAGTGAGTGTTACCCTTCCTGTTCAGGCTGCTTGTGCTGTTAAGCCCGGCCACTAGTGGAATAAGTCCTTTCTAAGGCACCCATTGTTATGCCAAGGTTCTGAAACTGCCCAAGGAGGCCCCTTGAAGAGAGGTTGCTAGTCTGTAAATATCCCCAGTACTATAATACTGAGGCCCCTCTTTTATATTATATTGAAAACCATCTACCACCAAACCAATTAAACCTTGCAACTGCTCTTATTAAATCATTTATTTGAGCTTCTAAGCTTTTATTATTGGAATCATAATTATTATTATCATTCCAGCATTTTTATCACTCTCTGTAGCTAAAGGACTGCAATGTTCCTGGTATCAGAGAGCTGACACCCTTCATCCCTGTTACCCTTGTCAAATGGAACCTCAGAAAACCTCCACCCGCAAGTCCACACAAAAATCCCATGCAACAAAGCAAACAGCCCCAAGGAACTCTACATCAAGCAATCCTCCCCCATTAGCTTCCAAAGGCTCAAGTCAGCTCAAGAGAACTGATCACATCATCGTTTTAAACTGGCTCAAAATTACCTCCAAATTTGATTCTTTCTTTGGATCCAACAATGAAACACAAGTTGGCCAACCTCCATCCTCTAAGGTTGAAGGTTATATTCTTATGGACAATGAGATAAAGAATAAAACCAAGGAATTGGCTGTGGATGCTCAGCCTAGCAATGATGATCCTGATTAAACATTTGAGAGTCCCCAATCTTATGTGGAGGAGGATATTCCAACACAACCAGCTCTAATCATGTCCACATCAGAATTGATCAACCCTTCAAAACTTTGCTTAGATCTGTTGGTAGAAGTAGAAAATTTGAGTAAATACAGCAGATTACTTGGTTTCTTGGCTTGCAAATATATTTAATGTGATAAAAATTTTTTAAATAAAAACAAAAAATCATTTTTGAGTAGGGTTTTTGAGTGTTCTTTTTTCATTAGTAATAGCAGGGAAAAAATACAAAGGTTGTAGTTTTTTTCTAGAACACACAACATTTTTGATAAACCCTTCTTTGGCCACTTCCAGAGATTTCAGAATTGCTCATTTGAGGCCTCTTTTTCCATGAGCCCTCTTCTTGCCACCTCTATTTATGTTTTTCAAACCATCTACTTCCATCTTGTTCCCTCCCAGGCACCTACTGTCCTTGGTGTGATGATCAAGAAGGGATTCAAATGATTGTATAAAATTTCAAGGGCAGTGGGAGAAGCATTGGAAGTGCACAAAAAGGGAGGAGTTAAAAAGAGCAAGGGTTAAAATGGGGGGTTGAGTTTAATGGAATAAAAAAATATTGATTAAAAAAACATCATCAGCAATTTAGAGAATCATTTGGGATTTGGTATAGTTTAGCAAATAGCTTTCTGCAAGTCACTCAAGGGGGAATTTAGTACTACGACTATTGATAAGATAGATGAACAATAAGGGTGTTTTTGAATTTCCTGCCCCTCTAAGTACTATATTAGTCTCACAAAAATAAAATAAATGAGATTTTTGGCTGATTTTCAGATAGAGTTGCTGATATAGTAATCTCTATCAGATCTAAAATCAAATTTGTCAGGATTGATAAGGAAGAAATGGTGGAACAGATATTTGAATGTGGCTATAGAAGTTGGGTAAGGGAAGAACCTTTTATGTTGTATTATCCTTTATATATTTTATCTTGTTTCATTGGTTAATAATTAACATTCCTTGATGTTACAGGTGATGATTTAGTGAGGTTGAAATGGTTGAGCCTATAGTCAATAAATGATGGTGATGGAGGTAGATGATGATAGTATGGGTGGATGGTTGATGATCATTGCATGGATTGATTATGATGACAGTATTGATGGATGATGGTGATGGAGGAAGGTGATGATGGTTGACAGTGAAGGTAAGTGATGATGGTGATGATTGATGATGGTCAAGGTAGATGATGAGGACAGATGATGATGATGATGGATGATGATAATGATGATGGATGATGATGATTATGATTATGATGATGGATGATGATGATTAATGATGATGAATGATGATTCTGATTGTGATGATGGATGGTGGTTGGTGGTGATGATAATGATGGTAGGTGATGATGATAATGGTAGGTGATGATGATGATAGTAGGTGATGATGATAATGGTAGGTGATGATGATCTTGGATGGTGATGGATGATGATGATGGAGGTAGGTTATGGTGATGGATGGGGTAATGGTTTGGTGATATTCAAGTTATGGAGAAATGGTGGTATTGTTCAAGGGTATGGGATATTGGTTTAATAATGGTGGTGATGGTGTAAGAGTCTCAAATCAGACTCTTCAATGAAGGAAATAATAGGCAGGGACAAAGCTACCAAGCTTTGGAGAGACAATTCTAGAACCTAAGAGAATTGGATTTCAAGCTAGCTCTAGCTCAGTAGAAAGGAAGGTCAAGGTCTCTTGTAAGTACAGTTACAATATGAGGTTCAGTTCCAAGGATTTTGAGAAGGAGGAAGGGGAGCTAACCTAGCTCAGTAGGAAGGAAGGTCAAAGTCTCTACTGAGCTAGGAGGGACAGGGGGAAGGTTCCCTTAAATAGTCTGAGGGGTGCCAATGTAAGCTGAGGTTAGGTTCTTGTGAAAGATCATGAAATGGGGTTTCACATTCTTCCCTCCTTTATAAATAAGGAAGGCAAAAGGACAGGAAGAAGGCTGGGAAAGGGGAAGGGAAAAGGTAAGGACAAGGAAAAGAGAAAGAGAAGAAAAGAAAAAAAAATAAATAAAAAGGGGTGGGGTGCTGCTGTGGGCCCAATTAGTCAAGGAGGTGGGGGGTGTTGCTGCGGGTCCTTGAACTTTCACAAATGGTACAGGTGTGCTTGCAGCGTGGCCAAGGTCATGTTTGACACAAAAGGGGGGGGGGGGGGGGGTAGAGCCCTCCGGTGGTACAACAGTTTGGGAGGAACTTACTTTCATGGGGCCTGTTGATGCCGGGTCCCTCTCTAAATAGAATGGCTTGATATTTGAAATGTGGAATGTTGATTGTCAGAGGTCACCCGCTGGCAGTTCAAGTACCACGTTCTGGTCATGGTTGAAGATGCGCATCACACAATACGGGCCTTCATATTGCTCCTTCAGCTTATCCACGCCAGCTTTGCATCCGGGCCAATTGGACAAATTGAGGAGGACCCACAAGCCAAGCTGGGGGGTTCCTGGGGTGCAATGGTGCTTTTTATGCTGAATTGATTGTTTGACCCTGCTCAGACAGAGGGTGTCCTGGAAATTTGCCCATGCTGCTTTGCGTTTCTCAAACCAGGTTTGGAGAGGGGGAGGTGCCTCTGGGGGCCCATCAGAGGAGGGAAAAAGCCTTGGCCGGCGCACAAAAACTAATTCAAACGGGCTGATGCCAGTTGCAACATTGACAGCTGAATTGATTGAAAACTTGGCTGCCGGCAGGGCGCCCCGCCATTTACCTTTTTTCTTTGCCGTGAAGGACCAGAGGATTTGACCCACCGTCTTGTGGCTCCGCTTTCTCCAACCATCTGCCTGGGGGTGGAATGAGGAGGACATGTGGAAGTTGATGTTCAACCAAGACATCAGGGCCTTCCAGAACTTGGAGCTCCATTCCTTGTCCTGGTTGCTGATGATTGATGCCGGGGCACCAAAGAATGCCATCCAACCACTAAACAGTTGGGAAACCATTTGTTCTTCTGTGTCCAATAGCATGACTGGGATGATGCAAGTGAAGCCAAAAAACCCACACGTGCAGGTCAGGACCATGTCATAATGGTTTGACAAGGGGAGTGGGCCAACAAAATCAATGTACAGGTCTCAGAGGGGCTGACTCAGCATGGGTGAAGTAAGCATTTTCCCCATAGGTGGTGTGGTTGGGGCCTCTGTGTGTTGACAGGTGGAGAAGCATTGGACAAAGTGGGCTACATCCTTGCTCATCTGCAGCCAGAAAAAATTGCGTCTTAGTTTGGTGGCTGTTTTCAGGTAGGCCAAGTGGCCAAGGCAGAGGTGGGCCTCCTCAATGAGCTTGGTGTGTAGGTCCTCTGTTGTTGGGATTACCAACTGCCCATTGACAAAAAATAGGCCATTGATCTAGGTGCAGTCTTCCTAGAGCAGTAGGACTTTTCAAAGAGAGGTTCAAAATTTGTTGTCCCTGTAACCCGCCAGGATACCTGACTTAAGGGACTCAGAGAGGCTTGTCCCCAGTTCTGTGAGGGCAGCTACACACCGGACTCATTCCATGTCAGGTACGTCTCCACCATCTTCAGAGTGCTTGCGCAAGAGTGGATCTGCAACCAAGTCATCCTTGCCTTTGACATACTTGAAATTCAGGTCAAAGTCTGCAAGGATCTTGGTCCATCAAGCTTGACGGCAGCTGAGATTCCGCTGCCTCAGGAGGTGAATCAGAAAATGATTGTTGGACATCACATTGAACTTCATCCCCAATAATAGAATCTTCCATTTCTGTGGGGTGTGGATTACAGCAAGCAGTTCTTGCTTGTGGACCAGATAGTTTTGTTTGGCTGGTGTCATCAGGTGAGATTCATATGCAATTGGGGAGGCTGAATTCCACTCTTTGCCCTGGAAAAGGGACGCACCCAGGCCCAAGCCGCTTGCGTTGGTGAAGAGCCAGAGCAGATCATTGGAGTCATATTGAATGGTCTTCAGACAATGCAGAAAGGTCATAATGATTTTGATGTTATTGAATGCTGTTTCTTTTGCATTTCCCCAGCGGAATTTCTTTGCGTCAAGGTTTGTGCTGGTCAATGGAAAAAATGTTGCTACATATTTCTGAAGGACCCAGATGAACTTATTCATACATTGAATGGTGCCAAGGAACTGCTTCAAAGCCTTTGCCAACCAGGGGGTTAGACAATTACAAATGTGGGCCACCTTGATCTAGGGCCACTCTGGCCTTGGATATTCAATTGCCCAGGAACTTGACACTATTGCCAAAGAGCTTGGTCTTCTTTGGGCTGCAGTATAAGTTGGCTGACCGGAGGCGTTCCAGAACTTGCTGTACGTGTGATTTGTGTTCCGTGAGGGAATCAGAAAAGATCACAATATTGTTGAGGTATGCAACACAGATGCTATTGATAAGTCCGCCTAAGGCCTCCTCCAAGAAAGCTTGATGGGTTTCTGGTGAATTTTTCAGTCCCATTGGCATCACTACCCATTCCATCAGCCCCCACGGTGTCTTCACTGCTGTCAGCAGGATGTTGTCTTCCTGCATCCTGGTTTGAAAGAATGCATTGGTCTGGTCCAGAATGGAGAATACCTTCCCCAATGCTACTGTGCGAACCAGTTTTTCAACATTGGGCAGGGGGGAAAAGTCCAGGACAGTGAATTCATTGAGGGTTTGGTATTCGCAGACCCAGAAGGGTAGAGCCGTTGGGTCCTTCTTTGGGATAATCATGCTGGGCAAGGAATATTGGCTGGATGATTGTTTTATCAGAACTGCTGCCAGGTGTTGGTCCAGCAGCACCTGCCAGGATTGAAGGTGCTTCATAGGATACAGGTACTGCTTCTCATTGATCACCACATTTATGTCTGTCAGGATTATCATATTTTGTACCTTTGAGCTCTCCAGTTGCATCCTTCCCAGGAGGGGGGGGGGGGGGTCAAGGGTTGGCGCCCTGTTGTCAGGCGCATTGGCTATTTCCAGGATATCCATTGGGAATAGGTCCCAGAAGTTGGCAAAGACACGTCTCTCCAGTTTCTCACAAGAGGAAGCTGCTGAGGCAGGGGACAAAGGTGGAGGCAGACCGCCTGGTTGTGGCATTGCACCGGTATGGAAGTCAAGTATTCTACAACCCAAGTGAGAGCAGGTTAGTGCTTGTTCAGAGATGGAAACAGACAAGCAAAATTGTGAGAGAAAGGGGATTCCTAGTATCATTTCATAATCCCCCTTGACCGCACCAACATTGAGTTTGAACTTTTCAAACAGTTGGCCGGAGGATGGTTTGCAAAAGGAAGCCACAAAAAGTGGTCCAGGACTATTGGTTGGGATGCTGAGTTGTCCAGTGTAAGGTGTACAACTGTCAGGGTGGGGGACTTCTGGAGAGATAACCCCACATGATCAGCTGTTTGTGAATAAATCAAATTTAGATTTGATCTGGTGTCAATCAGTCCACATAGTTCCTTTCCAGCGTGGGTGAGGCGGAAAATGATAAGCCTAGGGTCAGAATGATGGACATACTCTTCAGTATTTGCATGGAGGAGTTCCGCGTCCAATGCCTCTAGCGCCAAAATTGAGGCAGCATCAAGGGTTTTGAATAGCCCCTCTTTGGTCATGCCCGCCACCATTGCTGCTTGGTCTAGTTGCCCAGCTGCAATCTTACTGCTCTTCCTGCTGCCAGGGAGGAGCTCCCACAGGCATTAGGTGGTTTTTAATTGTCTGTTTGAGTGGGTTGTTGGAACAAGTCTGGGATTGTGAGGAAGGATCTATCATGTTTCCCGGTACAGGCGCTGTGAGTGCTCCCACAGGCTTTCTTACAGAAGTAGAACAGCCAAAGGGAATCCAGATATGACTGAACCCCCCAGATGTTCTCTTCACAGCTTTGTTGGTTCTTGCCTGAGGAGGGTTTTGGCGCCAAGGGGGGCATTTGCGTCTTGGTTGCAGTCTTGCGTTTCACAATGCCGTTCCAGAAGACCCCGGCTTGGATCTCAAATGTTCAAAACACAAAGGGGGTAGGGTGAAATTCAATAGATTGGCCTTGGAAAATGACCAGGGTTGCCCAATGTAGTTTTCCATGCTACTGGTGTAGAAGGCTAGAGTGTTTGTCTACCAAATAAGTCCGCCAAATATGCGTATCTTGTCATTTTCATGGGTCACCGCCTTGGTTGCAAAGAAGATCTGAACACCCTGGATCCAGCTAATGAAAGGCTCCACAGCTTGGAATGGCCCAGAATAAATTGGTCCGTTGGAGTTGTCCAATTGCTGGAGGTTCACATGATCCAAGTACGTTGGTTCAAGGGAGGGTCCCTTTGTCTCTGGCTGTGTGGAAACTGAGCAGATTGACTCCTCAAGTCTTGCAATACTGACCCCATCTTCTTTTCAGGCTTCTCAAGCTTCCAGAAGGTGGGAATTGGCCTGGTCAATACTCTGGTGTTGGAGCTAAATGACACCCTCCAAATATTTGTGTAGTCCAAGGGTATCAGGTGTCTTTGTTGTTGAAAATGGTTGCCTGTTGTGGCTGTTTGGTGCGGACGGATGAGGGGGTTGTGGGCTGGACATTCTGAGCAGGGTTTCCTTTGCAAGTGGCTTGGCTGTTTCTGGGTGTACGTGGGACTCAATTTGTGCTTTCTGGCGGGCTGCTTTGGCCATTCTGATGATGGTTTCTGGGTTTGTGGCAGGGAGGAGGGGCCCTGATTGCGACCGGGTGGTCATCAATCAGTGGGCTGTGCGGAAAAAAAGGAGTAGGTTCAAGAAAAAAAGAGTGTAAGAGTCTCAAATCAGACTCTTCACTGAAGGCAATAATAGGCCAGGACAAAGCTACCAAGCTTTGGAGAGACAATTCTAGAACCTAAGAGAATTGGATTTCAAGCTAGCTCTAGCTCAGTAGAAAGGAAGGTCAAGGTCTCTCTTTAGTAAAATTACAATATGAGGTGCGGTCCCAAGGATTTTGAGAAGGAGGAAGGGGAAATTACCTAGCTCAGTTTAAAGGAAGGTCAAGGCCTCTAATGAGCTAGGAGGGACAGGGGGAAGTTGCCCTTATATAGTCTGAGGGGTGCTGATGTAAGCTGAGGTTAGGTTCTTGTGAAAGATCATTAAATGGGGTTTCAAAGATTGTTGATGGTCAGAATGATGGGTTATTGGGTTGGATCATGGTCAAAAGTATGGGTAAATCATGATGGATGGTCAAAGTTAATGGTAGTGGTTAATGGTGGATGGTGATGATTGATGGTGATGGTGATGGTATGGGATGAGGGATTGATGATGGTCAAAGTATGGGATATGGGATAATGGGTTCAGGATGGTCAAATTATGTGGTAAGGATTCCTAGTAGGCATTGTGATCCCTGGAGGGGAGGATGGGGAAATTGATGGGACCTGGATGGGGGAGAGAGGCCCTCTATTTTTAGAAAATCCTGCCCTTGGGGCTGCCCCTGAGGGTCTTCCTACTACAGTGGGATACAGTTACATGAGCCATTTTTTCTGGTCAGAGGAGGAGGCTGTGCATGATTTACATGCATGTAAAACCTTGCATAAACTGCTATTCTGACCTGATACAGGTCCCCCCTGCATAAATTTCTTCTGTATAGTGGTGGTTGGTTTTTTGTTTGGTTCTTCATGCAGTGCCTTGCATATATTACTTCTTTATACTGCTGCAGAGGTTTCTTTGGTGCTACATGCAGTTCATTGCATATATTAATCCTGTATACTTATGCAAGAGTTTTTTTGATGCTGTATTCAGTGGCTTGCATATATTAATTCTGTATACTGCTGCAGGATTTTGTTAGGTGCTGCATGCAGTGTCTTGCATATATTACTTCTGTATGATTCTGCAGGATTTTTTTTGGTGCTGTATGTTTTTTAATGTATGTGGTATGTACTTGAAGTCTTCCTGGGTATGTGCATGGCCTTTCACTGATCTGTGAAAAATGGTAGGGGTATGGGTAGGCCAGAGTTGATTTGAGTTCTATCTTCTAATCCATGAGAGATAGACAGGTACTTTTTCTGAGTGACTAGGGGTTATTTTATGTGCGGAATCCATTTGTGAGCTCATTTGGAGCGTTGGAGATTTCATTATACCAGATACTTGAGTCTTATGATTGTAGCTTAGGCTTTGGAGTACCACAGCCATGTTATAATCAAGGTAGATGATGAACAAAAATAGAAAAAACAAATACCAGTCAATTGTCCTAACACAAAAAAAAATGTCAGCATCTTGGCTTAAAGAGGAGGAGGTGGTGGAGGGGAGTGCTATCAATTTATTGATTGTGAGTTGATTGAGCAATCAATTGGGAATTAATTTCTCAATTTATTGGAAATCCATCAAGAAATTGATTGCTAATTGATCACTCAATTTATTTGCAATCAATCATTCATCTGATTTAAAATCAATCAGGAAATTGATTGCTTGATTCACAATTGATCAATTGATTGATTGAAAATTGATTTGCAATTTATTTTTTGATTGATTGAAAATTTATTTGAAATCAATTGTTTGATTTATTTGCCATTGATTTGTGATTTATGGCTTGATTGGGGGAGGAGAAGGAAGAGGGGTACTAAACTTGGAACCCTTGGTTGATTGATTGATCAAGGATGGATAGAGGTTTGATATTTCAAAAAATTGATGGATGAGAAAACGATTGATTGATGAGAAACAGGAGAAGGAGGAGGGGGGTACTAAAAGGGATGAGTGAGTGATCAATGGGAAGCAGAAGAAGGAGGACTGTGGGGGGACTTTACAGTGGAGTTGGAAGGTGAGGGGGAGGTGGATGGTGAGGAGAAGGAAGTGGTGGACCAGTGGTTTGGTGAGGAGGCAGAAGGAGTGGACCAGTGAGTGAGCAGGGTGAGGTGGGTAGCTTAGTGAGTGGTGAGGTGTGAGGTGTCAAGTGGAGTCTTTGATTTTATTTGTTTTTCTAAGTCCATAAAAAAAATAAAATAAAATAAAATAAATAAATGCAGCCTAGGATTCTTGGTTGAAGAACCAAAAAAAGATTTTGAAGCTTTTTTCAAAAAATTCTGGTCAGAGGAGATGAAGATTTTGCCTTTCATACATAGGTTTGTGGAGAGTCTGTTTTCTTGGAACCATATATCAATTTTCCTATAAGGAATTTGAAGATAACCAATTTGATTCCAAATTGGAGTGTCAGCTGGCTACTATTCAGAACCAACTGACTAAAGCCTAAAAACAAATAAAATATAAATTAATAATAAACAAATACGGAAATAATAAAATAAAATGAAATTAAGGAATAAAACCTTAACTCGTAAAAAATCCAAGACTATTATAAAAAAAATGGATTCGTGGAGCCAATTCAGGTAGGGTGACCCACCGGCACCACCCCCAAAATCCCACTCCTTCAGGTAGAACTATGGTTCACCTGTGCACCCTCCCATCACATCCGCAAGTATAGGTTTCTGACCAAAAATTTGGTCAGAAACCCATAATTGTGTTTAGTTTAGGAGTTATGGAAGAAAACTGGTTTTGTCCATTACCCCGCGGGCAGCCGGTGGTAATTTTTTTGCAGCTAGGCGCGCAGCTCTTAAGAGCCACGGCACAACTGGCCCCGCAAGTAGTCAAGTGACTACCTCGCGCAGGACCAAAGAGGTCGCGGACAGGCAGTGGCCCCGCAAGTAGTCTCCCGACTACCTTGCACAGGCTCTAGGCGGCAGCTACCAACCATCCTTGCGGGTAGTCAAGCGACCAGCCATGCGGGTAGTTGAGCGACTACCACGCGAGGTAGTTGCCACTTACCAGCCCGCAGGTAGCCAAGCAACCACCTTGCGCGGCTGCCGCTACCTATTGCCGGCCCCGTGAGTAGTCGCCGGACTACCTCACACAGGCTCTAGGCGGCAGCTACCGACCAGCCTTGCGGGTAGTTGAGCAACCAGCCTTGCGGGTAGTTGAGCGACTACCACGCAAGGTAGTCACCACTTACCAGCCCGCAGGTAGCCAAGCGACCACCTTGCCCAGCTGCCGCTACCTATCGCCAGCCCCGTGAGTAGTTGACCGACTACCCTGCGCGGGCCCCTAGTGACCAACCAAGCCACCGCGCAAAGTGACTGGCTGGCTCACTGGTCAGCCCTCCCCTCTCCCAAAACGGAAACCGGGCTGTGGGGTACCTCCAATACACCCCATAGCCCTGTTCCACATCACATGGGGGCCAGAGACCGCCACCATGTGGTGGGGAATAGTATGAAAGGGGATAAAAAACCCAAAAATCCGGAAAAATGGGCCCTGCACCCTTTTTGGAACTATACCAAAGGGTTGTCAGGGCCTCTGTAAAAGGGCCTGTACGGAAGATTTGTACCTAAAAAAAGTATCTGTCAGTTACTGTAACACCCTGAGAGTATGTACCGAGCATAAACAGGGGCCTAGCTTCGTGCTAGATGGATCACAAGACACCAGGAATACATACAACACTCTCCATACCCCCTTATAATTAAAACTGTATGTAACTAGTCACAACTAGGGGTGTACTGTCCAATTAAGGAACTGTAAGACACCCCAATATGAGAAGAAGAGCCTCAGACTCAAAATTTCCTTGCAGCATAAGGTCCCCATAGCCTGTGTTCAAGGCCCTGGCCTCAGGAAGCCATGGCTTATATTTATAAATATTAATTGAATACAACCTCTTTGGTCAATACAGTGAGGTCATTAAGGGCACACAAACGTGTATCAAGCCCAAAGCATGATGACATAGGGCTTCCTGTACCTCTGTAGTGACTAGAGCCGGTCCACATAAACACACTGATGGCTCCCTGGCCTCAGCACTAGCCTGGGTCACCCTCCTTTGGTTGGTAAAAGGACTGTACCAAGAGGGGACCCAAACAATATAAATAAATGACCTTCCCCCAGCTTTTTCTACCACATTCATCCAGTTATATAGTCATTATTGCTTCAGATATTTTCTTCCTCAAGCCATCAAACTCTTATAAGAAATAAGTGTGTGATCCTGGACCAATTTTTGATAAAATCTTAGACCATAATTCCTGAATCCCTGTTTTTGGCCAAAATCAACAACCAACCATTCAGCCTGTCCCAGTACCAACTTCCAGCACCCTGAATCCTTGAATATTGACCCATTCATCAAGAATAAGTCCGGATCTAGACCTATTAAGTGATCCTGCTGACTTATACCCCTTTTTTGTAGGTTTTGCATAACCTATTCCCCAAGGAAATTACACACACCCTTCTTGAAAGGAATCCTTGTCAACCCCACAGGCACCACAATTGCTCCTATATTGTCCTTAAAAGACATATACCTGTGTTCCGGAGGGCTCAACAACCCCATTAAGGTCTTGGCCCCTCCATTTAAATTTATTTTATAAATATATAAATAAATTTAACCCTTTTAGCCAAATCATACACCTGGCATTTTATCCTATTTTTGATCCACACTTTCTATCAACTCTAGTAGCTAGGCGGAGTGAGGTCCTTGGCATCTAGTAGGCTGACAATTGGGGGTCTGGCCGGGAAATAATTGATATAATTATTGATCCTGTGCCATTTTTAATAATTTTTAATAATTTTTAAAAAATTAACCGAAAATTCCGAAAAAATCATTATAAATTACCAAACTTCAAAAATACTTAAAAATACAAAAAAAATCTGAAAAATTATTTTCTGATATTTTTCCGGACTATTTACTTTGCAGTGGACTTAAAGATCAACGCAGAACTTATTAAATACTATCTTAAACTCCCAAAACTCCGAAAAGAAGAGTATATCAAAAATTACAAACCAACTGATTGGGAACTTCTATCTCCTTTAGAACAGAAGAAATTGATTGCTCTCCACTCAAAACTCAGAGAAGAACAATAATTTGAAGAAACGTTTCGTTTTAACCTCATCTTGAAGTATCACAGATATTGGACTAAGACTCAACCCCCTGCTCATATCAGATTCAAGCTATTAAAAAGTGAGATTTTTCCGAAAATCTCTTTAAAATGTTTTAATTATAAACTAACTTATAAATCTTATATCTGGTACTTTCTAGTGTCTGGACCGCCCACTGCCCCATCACCTCCAACTGCTTCCACTAAAGAG
Source organism: Puccinia polysora (assembly GCA_025617555.3). Classification (NCBI taxonomy): domain Eukaryota; kingdom Fungi; phylum Basidiomycota; class Pucciniomycetes; order Pucciniales; family Pucciniaceae; genus Puccinia; species Puccinia polysora. The sequence continues at coordinate 28,129,800 of CM062634.1, read as the reverse complement.
GTAGCAGCTCCACCATTCACCACTCCAGTAATAGTTCCCAACTACCCTGTTGTAGAAGCTCCCATCCAACCTAGGTCACCAACTAGAGAGGAATCTGTGGCCACTCCCAACTCAGAGGGTAAGCCACATTATTTCACTTGTTTTAAGCATCTATATAATTTACTGATTGCTTTCAATAAAATATTTCTAGACTCAGAGGACCAGATGGACGCTTCACCTCTCTCACCCACTCCAGAGCCAAGCGGAATAATCCATCCGTTGACTATACAAAGAATGAAAGACTTGGGTATCCAGCCAATCCAGAGGATCCCATCCCCAGCTCCTCTTCCCAGCTCCTCCTCCCGAGTTCCTTCTCAAGGACTGCAAGAGGAGTCCTGGAAAATTCTGATCAAGGAACACATGTCCTTGTGGCAAAAGGTAGTACAAGCGGAGAAAGAGGCCAACATGAAGATCCAGGTCTTCTATTGCAGGCAGGCCCAGATCTCTCAAAAGGCTCTGCAAAAGTTTATAACCAAGAAAGAGCTAGAGGAGTATGTGAAGGGGTGGAATCCATGGGATCACCTCAAGAAGATCCAACCTCATCCCAACAAAAAGGGAAAGCAAAGGTCCTCCAATCACAGGAAACCAAAGGAGGATTTCAACAATCCAAAAATTTGGGCAGAAGTGAAAGCTCTAGCTCGAGCTTTAAAGGGGGCCTACAAGAGCTAGTTGTAGATAGTTCTTTTGCAAATAGTCTTAGGAATAACTTTAGTGCTTTAGACAATAACATTTGTTTGTGACTCCAAAAGATCCACCAATTGGAAGAGAAATTGGGCAGTCCTGAGTATCTCCTTGAGTTGAACATGGTAGTAACCACTGCCCTTATCAAAAATGGAGTTTCTTCTGATCTACAAGAAATTAAGACCCTGATCTTAGAGGATAGAACTAAGAACAGGATAAACTATGAGAAATCATTTTCCACCTTAAGAGAAAATGTAATTCAACACCAATCTTCTGCAAATAATGTTTCCTTTGAAAACATTTTGAGAGAACACAAAAACCAGTTGGATAATTCCATCAATGAGCTCAAAAATTGAATGGATATGCAGCTTAATATGATTAAGAATGATATCAGGGACGTGAAATTGTCTCAGATTTTGCAATCTGAATCTAATAACCATTCTGAGCGCCCTATTCCGCCTAGATTCCCCAACCCTAGGTTTAATTTTGCTCCTCCTCACCGGAATTATTCTCCTGACATGGAGAAAGCTATCAAATTGTTTTCCCCTATCACAGATTGGCCTAAGTTCTCTGGAGAAGGAGAATATGATCATATAAGTTTTATGAAATATATTGATCACCATATCATTTCTTCTGGTTTACCAGAAACAATAGCCCTAGTAAGGTTGCCCAGACTTTTTGAAGGGGTAGCTTTAGATTGGTTTATCTCCAAAAGAGAACTGGTAGGAGATGCTCCTTGGGAGGATTGGAAAGAACTGATAAAAGAACAGTTTGGTACCCAAGTTTGGAAAAAGAAAATGCTCAAAGCTTTTGAGCAGGATTTCTTTGATCCGGTTAGAGATCAACCTCACCAATGGTGTTTGACTCAGAAAAATAGAATTGACTGTGTCTATCGTCAAGATTCCGTAGAAGAGATCAATGATCAACTACTAGGAAAATGCAAAGGACACCTAGAACATAATTTCCTGTGTAGGATATTAATTGATGCTGATCTTCCCACTCTTATGGGAGTCATGGAAGGAATAATTGACATGATGGAACTTAATAAAAAGCCCAGAGACAGGCCCAGAGAGCTTGAAACCCAACCCAGAGAGACAAAAGAGTTCAGTAAGGAACTAGTGCTAGCTGCTCCCCAAGGGAATGCTGTTGTTAAAGCCAACCCCTCTCTTGAATGCTGGAACTGTGGAGAGAAGGGGCATAGACAACCTGACTGTCCTCATCCTAGAAAAAGGATAAATAATATCAATGGCAACTCTGATAGTGAGGAAGAAGGTGACAACTTAGACCTAGTCATCCAACAACACAAAGAAGAACCAGACTTGCGCCCTGTCAATGTCATCTCAGGAGATATAGGTTCTAGCATGGAAATTAATCATGTTAAAGGAGAGTCTCAACTACCTCAGAAGTGGGATGAATCCATGAACTTAGACCACATCCCTAAAGCCAAAACTTTGACAGTAAAACCAGTCACTGGCAGGAGCTACACTCTGGGTAAAAACTGCTTTGCCACTGGTTTGTTTGAAAAGAAACCGGTTATAATTTTGCTTGATAGTGGAGCTTTTTGCTCATGCACCAGCACTGATTTCTTAGATTGTCACTACCCTATGTGGAAAGAACACTTACTTCCTGTGCCCAAAGCCAAGTTCAGTAGTTGCAATTCAGCTATGGATACCTTAGGAGTCATAACTATGCCTATTGTTTTCCCACACAGTAAAGGATCCATAAGGCTTCAACTCAAATTTGTAGTCTTGAAAAATAGCCTATGTGATTACTTAATACTAGGTAATGACGCTTTCTGTTTATATGGGATAGATATGATCCAGAGCAAGGACCAATACTTCACCATTGGAGGAGAATGGAAAAGGAAATTCCAGATCTGTCACATATCAACCTCCAAAGAAAACAAACCTCTAGAGTCTTTTAAAAGTGAATATTTTTCTCAAGCCTCTCTTAATGATCAACTTACCTCTGATCAGCAAGACAACCTAGTCAACTTATGTTTTGAAAATATGGGTGCCTTTTGCACTAAAGATCACCCCATAGGTAATATCAAGGGACATGACTTGGTACTAACCCTGACCATAGAACCTCCTTTTCCCCCAATCTTGAGGAGAGCTGCTTACCCAGCAAGCCCTAAGTCCCGAGCAGCATTGGAAGAACACATAACTGAGCTCATGGATTTAAGAGTCCTCAGGAAAGTAGGGCATAATGAGCAAGTGGAAACCACCACTCCTGTCATCATAGCCTGGCATAACGACAAGTCCAGGATGGTTGGAGATTTCCAAATGTTTAACAACTACAATAAAGCAGATTACTACCCTATCCCTAGGATAGATCATTCCTTCCATAATCTTTCCAAAGCCAAGTACATTACTACAATGGATATGCTGAAAGTATTCCACCAGATACCCATTGAAGCTAAAAGCCAAAAGTATATGAGGATTATCTGCCACTTAGGCATCTATGAGTACCTGAGGATGCCTTTTGGGATAAAGAATTCCCCTTCCAATTTTGAAAGAATGATGGACACAGTCTTTGGAACTTTTATCCGGCAAGGGTGGATGATGGTGTACATTGATGATATTATCATCTAATCTGATGATTGGGAAACTCACTTAGAGAAGATAGGCCTGGTTCTGAAAACCGTATCAGACGTTGGACTAAAGATATCTATGAAGAAATGAAACTTTGGTTATGCTGAACTAAAAGCCTTAGGACATGTAGTCTCAGGATTGTCCCTAGCAGTAGACCAGAACAAAGTTGCTGCCGTAATCAATAGGCCAATGCCTCAAAATAAGACTGAGTTACTCTCATTTGTCTGTTTCTGTAGTTATTATTGGCAGTTCATACCCAACTTTTCTACCATAGCCAAAAACCTGTATGAGATATGTAACAAGAATTCTATATTCAAAATGACTCACAAAAGAGAACAGAGCTATGAAACCTTGAAGAAAGCCATGACCACCGCCCCCGTCCTAACTCAACCTGACTACTCTAAACCTTTTTGCTTATATATTGATGCCTGTCTTGACGAACTTTGAGCTGCTCTTCACCAATCCAAAGTAGAGAATGATGTACCTGTGGAAAAACCTATACTATTCATATCTAGACAGATTAAAGATACGGAGAAAAGGTATGGAGCAAGCCAAATGGAATGCCTAGCGTTGTTCTGGTCCTTAGAGAAACTTCACTATTACCTGGAAGGAAGTACCTTTGAAGTAATAACAGACTGCACGGCGGTAAGGACACTCATGAACATGAAAACCCCTAACCGCCACATGCTTACATGGCAAATAGCCATCCAGCAGTATAGAGGACAGATGACAATCATGCACAAACCTGGAACAAAACATCAGAATGCAGATGGACTCAGTAGATGGGCTCTCCCTAATGATCCTAGTAACACTGCATATGATCCAGATGAGAATGACATCTTCCCAATCTTGGGCATCCATGTTTGTGATCTAGATTTGGCGTTCTTTGATTCTGTCCGAGAGAGTTATGACCCGGAGCATCTTAAGTTGCTAGAGATTATGAAAAGAAAAAACCCTTCTAATGAGTTAATACAAAGTTTAGACAAGGAACTCTCTATTCCCTATAAAGAAGGAAGGTTTACAAGCTTAGATAGTCTGTTATACTTCCGTCATAAACAATCTAGTGTGACATTCCTCAACTCAGAACCCCACATTAAAACTATACTGCACGAGTGCCATGATAACTGCACTTCAGGGCACTTCTCATTAGAAAGGACTATTGAAAAGGTCAAGCAGACAGCTTGGTGGATTGAATGGAGAGAGCAAACCACTGACTATGTCAATTCCTGTGACAACTGTCAGAGAGCTAACAAACAAACAGGTAAGAGATTTGGTCTTCTCCAAAAGATATCAGAACCCACCAATAGATGGGACATAATAAACATGGACTTTGTCACCGGTCTACCGCCAGGGGTACCATACTCTTATAACTCTGTGGTAGTGATTGTAGACAGATTCTCCAAGAGAGCAAAATTTATACCTAATCACAAAGACGACACATCTATGGAAGTAGCTCTGTTGTTCTGGAACAGAGTCATGGCTGACGTTAGTATCCCCAAAATAATAATCAGCGACAGAGACCAAAAGTTTACTTCTGAATTATGGAGGAACCTCCATGATATTCTAGGAACAAAATTGGCTTTCTCCACAGCTTATCATCCCCAAACTGATGGTCTAGCTGAGCGCATGATCCAAACTTTGGAAGACATGCTAAGAAGGTTTTGCTCTTTTGGTTTAGAGTTTAAAAACCATGATGGGTACACTCACAATTGGGTAAGCCTGCTGCCAGCCCTAGAAATAGCGTACAACAGCAGCATGCACTCTACCACTCAAGAAGTTCCTTATATTCTAAAGAGGGGATGGATACCTAGGATGCCCAAAGAGAGTGTTAACCAAAACCTTTTCAATGTTCACCCAACAGCCCTGGACTTCAAGAAAATGTTGGACAAAGCTAATCATCATGCCCAAGAATGTGTACAGCAAGCTGTTGATTATAATAAAAATAGATGGGACAAAAGCCACAAGGAACCTGACTTTAAAGTAGGGGAAAAGGTCTTACTGTCCACGGTGAACTTCAACAAGCTAGGGGGTAATAAGAAACTGAAACCAGCCTTCATAGGCCCTTTCTGCATTAAAATGCTCCATGGAAAGAATGCAGTTGAAGTTATCCTCAGCAAGGAATTGTCCAAGAAACACCCAGTCTTTCCGGTTAGTCTGATTAAGCACTATAGCCCTAGGGAATCTGAAGACCCACCTGCCCAGAATATTCCCTTAGAAATCCCCCAGGAAGGGAGCAAGAACAAGGTAAGCAAAATCCTCAAAGAAAAGAAGGAAAGAGTGAATGGAAAGGATGTCAGGTTGTACCTTGTCAGATACAGAGGAGAATCAGCAGACAAAGATGAGTGGCTACCAGAAAATAACATACCAGATGGCCCCATCCTTCTGAGGAATTTCAGAGCTGCAAAGAGGAAAGAATAAAATTCTCCACCCCAAAAAACCTTTTTCTGGGTACACCAATCTTGGAAGTGGGGAATGTCAGCTGGCTACTATTCAGAACCAACTGACTAAAGCCTAAAAAAAAATAAAATATAAATTAATAATAAACAAATACGGAAAAAATAAAATAAAATAAAATTAAGGAATAAAACCTTAAGTTGTAAGAAATCCAAGAATATTATAAAAAAAATGGATTCGTGGAGCCAATTCAGGTAGGGTCACCCACTGGCACCACCCCCAAAATCCCACTCCTTCAGGTAGAACTATGGTTCACCTGTGCACCCTCCCATCACATCCGCAAGTGTAGGTTTCTGACCAAAAATTCGGTCAGAAACCCATAATTGTGTTTAGTTTAGGAGTTATGGACAAAAACTGGTTTCTTCCATAACCCCGCGCGCAGCCGCGGGTCATTCTTTTGCAGCTAGGCGCGCAGCTCTTAAGAGCCATGGCACAATCAGCCCCGCAAGTAGTCAAGCGACTACCTTGCGCAGGACCAAAGAGGTTGCGGACAGGCAGTGGCCCGACTACCTCGCACAGGCTCTAGGCGGCAGCTACAGACCAGCCTTGCGGGTAGTCAAGCGACCAGCCTCGCGGGTAGTTGAGCAACTACCACGCGAGGTGGTCGCCACTTACCAGCCCGCGGGTAGCCAAGCAACCACCTCGCGCGGCTGCCGCTACCTATGGCCGGCCCCGCAAGTAGTCGCCCGACTACCTTGCACAGGCTCTAGGCGGCAGCTACCAACCAGCCTTGCGGGTAGTTGAGCGACCAGCCTCGCAGGTAGTTGAGCGACCAGCCTCGCAGGTAGTTGAGCGACTACCACGCGAGGTAGTCGCCACTTACCAGCCCGCGGGTAGCCAAGCAACCACCTCACCCGGCTGCCGCTACCTATTGCCAGCCCCGTGAGTAGTCAACCAACTACCCTGCGCAGGCCCCTAGTGACCGACCAAGCCACCGCGCAACGTGACTGGCCGGCTCACTGGTCAGCCCTCCCCTCTCCCAAAACGGAAACCTGGCTGTGGGATACCTCCAATACACCCCATAGCCCTGTTCCACATCACATGGGGGCCAGAGAGCGCCACCATGTGGTGGGGAATAGTATGAAAGGGGATAAACAACCCAAAAATCCGGAAAAATGGGCCCTGCACCCTTTTTGGAACTATACCAAAGGGTTGTCAGGGCCTCTGTAAAAGGGCCTGTACGGAAGATTTGTACCTAAAAAAAGTATCTGTGAGTTACTGTAACACCCTGAGAGTATGTACTGAGCATAAACAGGGGCCTAGCTTTGTGCTAGATGGATCACAAGACACCAGGAATACATGAAACACTCTACATACCCCTTATAATTAAAACTGTGCGTAACTAGTCACAACTAGGGGTGTACTGTCCAATTAAGGAACTGTAAGACACCCCAATATGAGAAGAAGAGCCTCATATTCAAAATTTCCTTGCAGAATAAGGTCCCCATAGCCTGTGTTCAAGGCCCTGGCCTCAGGAAGCCATGGCTTATATTTATAAATATTAATTGAATACAACCTCTTTGGTCAATACAGTGAGGTCATTAAGGGCACACAAACGTGTATCAAGCCCAAAGCATGATGACATAGGGCTTCCTGTACCTCTGTAGTGACTAGAGCCGGTCCACATAAACACACTGATGGCTCCCTGGCCTCAGCACTAGCCTGGGTCACCCTCCTTTGGTTGGTAAAAGGACTGTACCAAGAGGGGACCCAAACAATATAAATAAATGACCTTCCCCCAGCTTTTTCTACCACATTCATCCAGTTATATAGTCATTATTGCTTCAGATATTTTCTTCCTCAAGCCATCAAACTCTTATAAGAAATAAGTGTGTGATCCTGGACCACTTTTTGATAAAATCTTAGACCATAATTCCTGAATCCCTGTTTTTGGCCAAAATCAACAACCAACCATTCAGCCTGTCCCAGTACCAACTTCCAGCACCATAAATCCTTGAATATTGGCCCATTCATCAAAAATAAGTCCCAATCTAGACCTAGTAAGTGATCCTGCTGACTTATACCCCTTTTTTGAAGGTTTTGCATAACCTATGCCCCAAGGAAATTACACACACCCTTCTTGAAAGGAATCCTTGTCAACCCCACAGGCACCACAATTGCTCCTATATTGTCCTTAAAAGACATATACCTGTGTTCCGGAGGGCTCAAAAAACCCATTAAGGTCTTGGCCCCTCCATTTAAATTTATTTTATAAATATATAAATAAATTTAACCCTTTTAGCCAAATCATACACCTGGCATTTTATCTTATTTTTGATCCAAACTTTCTATCACCTCTAGTAGCTAGAAGGAGTGAAGTCCTTGGCATCTAGTAGGCTGACATGGAGTCTGAATCAAAGTCAAATGATAATAAGAATTCAGTCAGCTTTCTTGATTTTTCAACTTGCTGCTGGGAAATTTGATTGGAAATTTTGAAAAAGACAGTGATGTGATGTGGGGTGATGAGATGATGGTGGGATGTGTTTGAAGCAATGTAGATGTGAATAAATGAAGCAAAGCATAGATATGTGAAGCAATGGAGAAAAGAAATGGAGATGGGATTGGTATGTATTTGCTGAGGTGGAGGTGTGGATGGGCGTTTTGCATGTGATGGATGGTGGATGGATAATGATGCATAAATGGCAGATTTGATTTTTGAAATCCTCCATTTCCATAAAAAAAAATTCAAAATACACCAGTTAGGGGGTACGTGTATTTCAGAAACCGGCCATTAAAAATGGCAGGTTTATAATGGTGGGTTTGCTAACTCTGATACAAAATATTTTATGAAGAGAATCAAAATATTCTGAAACATTCCAACAAAGAATTCATTAAGATCCATGAAAATAATAAATTAATGAAGAGATAATCTATTTCTATTAAAAATACTCATTGTTTTTGATGGAATGTATCTTTGATTTTAAAAAACATAAAAAAAACACAAAGAAAACATAAAAAAACATAAACAAAATGCCACATACACCTTTCTAAGGAGAGAAATTCAAATATAATTGAAAATTAAAAAAGAAAATGCATCAAGTGCAAGAATAACCAAAGCATTTCATAATTTTATCTTTTCAAGTAGAAATTAGGGCATATCAAAGTTAAGCAAACCCACCATTTTTTAATGGAAGGTTTCAACCCAAATCCGCCATTTTCTAATGATGTGTTTTAATCCAAATCTGCCATTTCAAACCCGCCATTAAAAATAAAAACCACTTATTTCAGATCAGATGTATCAAAGTTAACATGAAATAAGTGGGTTTTTCAAGTAAAGTATATAAAGGCTTTCACCACCCCAACCCATCATTCCACATCATCACCCCTGGTTTCAACCTCCAAAGTCATTGGAAAGATTCTACCTCCAACCTCATCCAAAAATTTGATTCATCGCTCTTCATCTCTTCATTGCTATACTCATCACTCAATAACTCTCATCCCTTAATCACTCTCATTGCTTCATCAGTCTCATCACTTTCTCACACATTATTGATTTCATCACATCCATCCTCTCATTACTTCATTGCCTCATCCCTTACTCTTTCTAAATGGCCCGTCAGCAATCCTCCCCCTGCAAGTCCATTAAAAAATTGAATGGCCAAAAGCAAACATCCCCCAGGAACTCAAAATCCAAAAATCCTCCCCTATCAGCTTCCAAAGGCTCAAGTCAGCTAAAGAGATCTGATCACATCATCCTGGTAAAATGGCTCAAAATTCCATCCAACTACAATTCTTGCTTTGGAACCAACAATGAAACACAAGTTCGCCAACCTCCTTCCTCTCCTCCCATCTTATTCCCTCCCAAACATATACTTTGATTGAAGTGAGGATCAAGAAGGGATCCAATTCATTGTATAAAAGTTTGAGGATTGCAAGCCATATTCTATCCATGTCTCTGTATTTTTTTCAAATAATCTACTCCCATCTAATTACCTCCCAGGCACCTGCTGCGCTTGGGGTGAGGATCAATAAGGCATTCAATTTTTTTTTAATATTTTGAGTGAGTGGCAGATTTATAAGCCAAAATTTCATTGCACACTATGGGATTTGAACCCATGACCTCAATACTGGTGAGTGATGCTTTAACCGCTAAGCTAAGTGTGCCATTGCCAGATGAGACAACTTTCCTTTCAAAGCCACTAAGAAAGCTAATAAACTGGAGTAAATTGATGGAAGGATGTGAGGCAGTAATAACAAACAATGAATGAATCTAATCATTATTTGGTGGGGGCTGGATGAGAACTAATCAATCTCCATAAACTTGACTTGTGATTAATCTTGACCAATCCCAATCAAGTTGAGATTTGATGGAAAGCACTTGGATAAATCAGAGGATCAAGGAGAAGAACCAATCCTAAACTGAGGTGGACGCTGGGATTAAAGCAAGATGGAGGGATGAGCCTGGACTCATGAGCTTTGGAGAAACCAATCGAGGTGGGACCCAGGACAGAGAGACTTAGGAGAAGATTGAGTGAATTTGAGTGAGGAGGTAGTGGGAGAGGAGGGAGTCAATTCATCAACCAAAGCTTATAAGGCACTGAGATCAGGTCCCAAGATGCAAATGACACCAGAAATTTAAGAGCCCTACTATCCAATCAGGATTTGTGCATTGCAATTTCTCTTGAGCCATCAATCAACCCATAAAGGCAGCAAGGCTAGTTGGTCTACACTGCGCTCTGCCAGCCTAATTCAGGACCAAACAATGATGAAGCCAATTCTTCTTTGTTAGAAATACTTCTCTTAGTCACTTTATTGGTGAAAACAAAATGCAAATCCTAGCCAGTTTGATAATGAGCTTGCTGGTCAGAACAAGCTCAAGGTTGGGATTTCCTCCAATCAAACTAAATCAAGCCCCTCCTTCCTCCCTTTCTGATCATCATGCCCCAAGAGATCTAACCTAGTCAGAGTCATAATTGACTGGTGCAACTTGCTTCTGCCCATGATTCCATCTGTTTCACTTCAATTATTGAGGAGATGGAGGATGGCAGGGTCTGAGAGAGAGATTCCCTAAGCTTAATGGAAAAAAATTGAGTTTGAGGAAGTGAGGGGGATTAGGAGAGGTTCAGCAAATGGAGTAATGTTTGGGTTGAGATGAGTGGTAAAAAATGAAGGATAATCAACCTTTGAGCGTCCTTGTAGACTAAGTTTTAAGCCATTGCCACAAAAAGCACTTGAATAGGTGATTTTCAAGAGTGGATCAAGACCCAGAACGCAACCCACTGTGATGGATGATCAAAAATTGCTTGAGCCACCATGAGCTTGGTTTTGTTGGGAGAAGTACAAGGGAACTATGAAGTAATGGAAAGTGTTCCAATCAGTAAAACAAAGCAAGAAGGAGGCACAAGAAGACTTGAATGGGAAGCAAAAAATTCACATTAGCAGTTTTCAGGATTTTTGTTTGGGCGGACATTGTGATAGTCAAGGGTCAAATGGAGTTGGAGAGAAAGGAGACAGTGAATTTTTCAGCCTCCTGGATTCCAAGACCCTTGCTATCCTTTAGCTACTAGAGGTGATAGAATAAATAATATAACTACTATTCAATAAATGCAGCAAAATATGTAAAATATTTGGATAAAGCTATTGAAAGGTTGATTGGTTTGGTTATGGTTTAATATTATAAATCAATATTAATAAATTGATTACTAAATAAATTAATAGAGGTGCCACAATAATATTGTGGACCTTTAACACCTCTCTTCATGGAATTCACTTTGATAACACCTATACCTGTTTACTTTGGAACCTTTAATTTATATCCTTAAACAAGATATTTCCCAAAGATAATATGTATATAAAATACACGGTGGAGTGGCAGGGATTTTTAACCAAGCTTCCATAACATAAAAAGGATAATAAAACTCACTTGTGCATTATTAAATCCTTTGGGTACCTGTTTGGGACGTGCACTGATGGGTTAAACCTGTTTACTGGGTTTATAAGGTTGTTCAGCAGTTTAAATTGATAAAAAGGGTTGGGGATGGATATTATTAATCAGAATAAAGCCATAAATCTCTTACTGATCTCTTATAATTATTTGATTACCTTGGCATGGTGTCTGGATGTAACTATAACTGGGTCTCTGGGTATCAATATCCTCAAAAGAGCTCTATATTTATAGATTTTTGAGTCCGAATTCTGTCCTTCTGAGGAATACAGGGGCTCAAAGGGATGGGTTCTAAGGCTAGTGGGGCAGCCAGTGGCAGCCTTTCACGTTTTCGTGGTGCTGTAGCAATTTTAACATCTAATCCCACAGGGTATGGGAATTATTCTACCTTTTGATTGATGTTTAGACATGTGAATAACACTAATCTGTCCATATGATTCATTATTTAAATGATTATCCTTAGTAAATATTCCCAGGATGTTAATAAGTCTTTCAGTAGAAATTCCTACGGGTAATCTGATGTCAAGTGGTTTCTCATTATGTAATAGCTGATTGGAGTAAAATCATGATATTGATTTTACTCCTGATGTTTGAAATTCTGTTGATGTACTTAAAATAATTAATAAAAAATATAATCTATGAGAACTATGTATCATTTTTACATCATCAGTCCCCTTATTATGTCACGGAAATACTGATGTTGTGAAGTTCTCAAAATTTTATATTTAAAGTATTTTAAGATATTTTGCAAATAGTTGTTATCTTATTTTCCACATATTTGGTATTTTTAATTATATTTTATAAAAAATACATATAAAGGTTATTTAAGTATTTTTATATACTTTTATGTATCTTTAGATTATCTAGTATCCAGGGGGACATTTATTACATATGTAGTATGTCCCTGTCTAGGTTGTAGCTTTTTTACGTGGTACCTGGGCTTCTCAAGCCGCCTGTCACTCTGTCAGGCCGTAGTCCCGCCGCTGCATACTTGTCAAATTCCCGGAGCTGCGTACATGGCTTGTCAGGGTACGCTGACAGGGTGGCAGTGCTGCTTCTCAGCCGCGCGCTGGTGTATTGTTTGCCGCAGCTGCATGCGGGAAATGTGAAAGAACACATTTTGGTGTGTAAATCTTAAAATATACACAACACCTCAATTCTGACTGAATTTTAGGTGTGAAACCTAAATGCAACAATGTGTGTAAAATATTAAATTTTTCCAAAAAGTCCCATAGTGTTGCCATGGTATTTTGGTCTTTTATTTCTTTAATTATTAAAAATATAAGGAGTTGGATTTCAAGGGTGGGGTCAGTGAGTGACCCTACCTAATTTTGGGCGGAGATTCCATTTCTTCAATTCTTAAGTTAAATTTAATATTCTTATTTTATGTCATTTCTGTTACTTTTGCAGCTTTCTCTGCAATAGTAGCAAGCTGACAGAATTAAATGGTTGAATGGAGTGAGAGCCACTGGTTCAGATCAACCTCTGAGAAGCATATGCTAATTTTGTGGAATGGAAGCCGGCAAAGGATGAAGGGTAGGAAAATGACAATGGGAGATATACCTGGTGGAAACTGCTGCTAATTGAGTCCAAAGGGAAAATGCAAGGATAGGGGTTCTGGGGAGGCGTGAGGGCTTGAGATGAAGGAGGAGTGTGGGTTGGGGGCTGTGGTAGCTGTGATGAGGTTCAAAGTTACAGGCAGACTGGGTTGCGCGCTGGGGTTGGTACACACGGAGTTGGTAAGGAGGGAAGCAGTCTTGGGCAAGGGTCTGATGAGCCAACTGAGGGGCGTAAGGAAAAGCTTGGAGGGTTGTATGATAATGGCAGTTTTGATGTTTTAAATCCACCATTTCCATCAAACCTGCCATTTTGAAGTACACCAGTAAGGGGGTATGTGTATTACAGAAACTTACCATTTTTAATGGCGGGTTTGGTCAAAAAAAAATGGCATGTTTCTAATGGCGGTTTTTCTAACTTTGATACACCCTATTGACATTTCTAATGGAATTTGAATATTATTTCTACAAACAAAAAAAATATAAACCTTTAAATGAAAATTTTAAATTGGAATAATTCAAAGAATTCATAATTCCTCAGCAAAGAATTGATGGGTTACAAGAATAATAGATCAAAGATAAAATATTAATTTATTTGAAATAGTTTTAATGTTTCTGCTGCAATCAAGATGAATACAGGCCAGATTAAAATGATCATTAAAACCCGCTACATGGGAAACTAAATTTTCCAATTATGCAAAAAATGAGAATTATCATTTGTTCTTATTCAAAGAAGTGATTTTTGGATATTTGGTTTTTTATTTTGTGAAATTGATGAATTTTTGATAGATAAATGATATAATTTGATAGATCATAGACTAGAAAATGAAAAGAAACACCAGGAGTCAAGAGGAGAACAAGTAACTGAGCAAGGACAACAAGTATGAAGAACAAGATGGAGATCCCCCCACCATGACAGGCTCAATAAGTATTCTTTGACCAGAGTAGTTGAACAAAGGCAAGGATGATTAAGGGGCAAGATGATAAATGAGATCAAATAGGCAAGTAGAGAGCAGGTAAAGAACCAAGGAACCACCTCTATGCACAACAGTTTTATCACTGGATAGCATTTGGACTCAAAGAAGGGAAAGCAGGAAAGAAGGTTATATTCAAACCAAACTGGATAAGTGGATTGAAGTATTGAAAGTAATTGATTTTTGAGGAATTGATGGAGAAGATGGGTTAAGAAGAGAATCAGGAGAGAGTAACAAGGTGGTAAGGAGAAGCAGAGGAAGAAGGTCAAGGAGGGATAGGAAAGGGGTGGAAAATTTTTACAAGCATCTATGTGTATGCAGAGAGCAAGATTCAGGGAGCAGATCAGATGTTTTTTGTAAAGACACAAGGAGCACTCCCCCAGGTAATGGCACAGGTTGTTTGGAAGCAGGGATGGAAGTGGGACAGGTCTTTGAAATTGAGATTAGCCTGCCAAAGATGCTTGGACAAGCCAGTCACTTATCTTCAACACCCCCCTCAGTTTGGGATGATAAAACAAAGCAAATCTTGAGGAGGGAGTCAAGAGAGTTCCAGGAACATGCTTTGGTGAGTCCATCAGCCACCATAGACTAGGAAGAAACAAGCTTGATATTGATTTCTTTTGCTTTGAACTTCTCTTGCTGGTATTTTGCCTTGATATCAAGGTGTTTAGTTTTTGAGTGAGATCCAAAATCTTTGATTTTGTCAAGCAGTCCAGAATTGTTGATGTGGAACAGGGTAGGGCTCAGTTTAATTTTCCAAAGCTCTTGAATGAGCTTTGTGATCCCTTCATTTTCCTGGTTGGCATCAGAAAGAGAATTAAGTTCCAATTTGGTGGAAGAAATTGCTATGTTTCTTTGGCTACCACTGTAACACAAGATGGGACAGGATTTCCAGAGACAGATATAAACCAACTGAGATTTTCTGGAGTGATGATCATCTACCCACATGGCATCAGAAAAATTTTGGTGATGGGAATATGTAGTACTCAATGGTTTGATTTGAAGTTTGAAATCTTTAGTACCAACCAGATAGCAGAAACAGTGTAATACCTCCTTCCAGTGCAACAGTCCCAGAGATTTGTTGTATTGCAATAGGATGGACATGGCAAGGGACATATCAGGACATTTACAGCAGGCCAGGAAATTTAGGATTCCTGTATAACACCTAGAGTTGATGTTGAGACAAGAGAAGGCTTCAAGATCTTCATCAGAGTCTTTATTGAGGCATACACTGGGCAAGATAGGAGTGAGAAATGATCTTGAATTGGCAAAGTTAAATTTTTCTAGAGTTTTATCAATCAGTTTTCTTTGATCAAGAGTAATTAATTCTTTGGCAATGCAAATTTCCATGCCAAGAATGGTCTCAGGAGAATGAGCCAAGGAGTTGGGAAATCAATAAATAAAAGCAAGGGAAAGGGATTCAACATCTCCTACCACCAGGATATCATGAACATGAAAGTAGAAAAAACATTTAGAGGAATGATTGATAAAGAGAAAGGGATCACTATCAGAGGAAAAGAAATAAACTTTGTTGAGAAAGCTGGTGAGAGTATCAAACCAGTTGGCTGGAGCTTGTTTCAGCCCATAGAGAGATTTTTTGAGCTTGAGAAAAGGAGAGGTGCGTTTGCAGTACTTGGGTGTTTTGATATAGATTTATTCTTTAAGGGGAGCATGTAAGAAGGGGGCTTTGGAATTGAATTGTTCGATTTTTAGCTTCTTGTTGCAGGAGAGGTTGAGTAAGGCAAGGAGAAAGGAAAATATTCCAGTGGGGGAAAAGGTGTCAAGGTAGTCCACTCCATGGACTTGTTGAAATCCCTGAATACAGAGTTGTGCTTTCTTTCTCTCTTTGCTGGATTTGGTGGCAGGTTTTGTTTACAAGACCAGAGTTGTGTTGATATATTTAGAAGGGGTGGTAGTAAATTCTTCCCAGACTTCTTGTTTCTCAATTTGTTGAAAATTTTTGTCTATGGTATCCTTACAGTTGTCCAGTTGTTCATTGAGGTAAGTCTACTTGATTGGTTTAACATTCAGATTTCTGTTTCTCAATGAATATCAAGAATCAGAGTTGTCAGCAGTGGGAATTGTTTTGGATAATCTTTGGTGTTAATTTTTTCCTCCTCAGCACAGATGAACTCTTCCAACAGAGATTCTTCAGTTTCAGCTTGACTCAGGTTTTTTTTATCTGTATCTTTCTTGAGATTTGAGGGGGAGTTGAGAAAGTACAAGGGAGGAAGTTGGGTGGAGATTTCAGGAGGATTATTTTCCAGAATAGATGATCTTGAGATAGGATCTGTTTTAAGCAGATTGAATTCCAGAAACTCAGAATGCTTGGTGTAAAAAATGTTTCTGCTTTCTGTCATGATTTGATAAGGCAAAAATTCTTTGTTTTAACCTACGAGTATTCCGGGGAATCCTTTAGGATAAGGTTTAGTGCAAGGGAGGCCAGGCAGAGCAAGGAAAATCAGATTGATACAAATGGGTTTAAAAAGGGAAAGAGTGATCTCTCTATTTCTAAAACGTTTGTAGGGAGAGGACAGACTTTTTGGGCAGGAATTTGATTAAGGATCAAAGTGAAAGAAAAGATCAGCTTGTGAAATAATTTTTTTTAATTTGAGTCCTCAATCATGCAGCACAGACTTTTGACAATGGTACAGTTGTATCTCTCTTCCAGTCCATTTTGTTGAGGCCTATATGGATCTGATTGTTCCATGCGTATCAGATTTGACTGACAGAAATCAATTAAAGGGGAGTAGATGAACTTAGTACCACTGTCCAAATGTAACACATCAGGAAAATATCTAAAGTGTTAAGCTTCCATACCAGGAAGGTGAGTGAGAACCTCAGATGCCTTTCTGTTCAGTCTACCTGCGATGGCGGAACAATATTGAGTGGTGCTGTTGAAAATGGTGATGAAGTATTTGTGTCCCTTTGTTGTTTGAGTTAGGGAAAAAAAAGATCCAGATAGATTTCTTGAAAGGGTTTTTTTGGCTTTGTTGTGGGAATGCTTGAAGCTAGCAAGGTTTCTTTTGCAGGAGGAAAAAATCTCACATGGTTTTTCCATTTTTATGGGAATATTCAGCTTATTGAAGATGCAATGATAACTCATGTGGCCAAGCGCTTTGTGAAGGAACTTGGAGGAGTAAAGGAAGGATTTTGAATTAATTTCTTCAGTCACAAGAGTGGGTAGATTGTTTAATTAGTATCCCTCATAAGCAAAATCTTTATTTCTGAGAATTTGAAACTTGGATTTCTCAAATTTAATGAGGAATCCATCCATCAGCAGTGAACAAGATAAGATAAGATTGACACAAAGGCTTGGTAAATAGTGAGAGTTTCTGAGAGAAATGGAGAAGGAGGCAAGTTTGATTTTTATTTTTCCAATTCCCTCAATCTTCAGATCTCCACTATTGGTGCCGGTCTTCACGTGTCCTATTTCTTTGTTTTAAAATGAAGTGAACAGATTGATGTTGGGAGACATGTGAAAGGAAAATCCAAAATCTAGAATAAACATGGTGGAAGATAGCTCAAAGGGAGTGTTTTATAAACAACTAATGGTTGTTGAAAATCCATTTTTCCTTTTTAAAAATTTGTCTCTAAGCTTGGGATGTAAATCCCAGAAATTTTCCAGAGAGTGGAACACACATGAGTTATGCTTGCCATTCAAGCATATAGGGGGATTGGATCTCTTTTCTATATTGAAAAGCGCAGACTTGAAGTTATTGTATTGCTCTTCTTTGATCTTTATGTTATTAAAGTGGATCTGGATATTCTCAAGGAAGATGTCCAGATTGATCAGATTGTGATTTTGTATGATTTGATCTTGGATGTTGGACATGGAGGTGGGAAGTTTGTGTATAGGCATATAGGCCAGGATATCAGTTGGTATTTCAATTCCTACTTTTTGCAGACAGCTGATGGCTATTTTGGAACTGGTTTTGAATCCCTGTATGTCCAAAGGGTTGAAGGAGAGATTCTGAAGATTGTCAAACATGCGTGCTCAATTAGATGCATCTGAGGAGGCAAAGAACTTGATGATGGCTTTCAATACCAGCTTTGAGTTTCTTTCATTTTTTGGGTTAATTATGTTTGCATGAATGGAGGAGTAAAGTTTTAGAAGTAATAATGGATCTCAGGTAGATTCCATTGGTCTTGGAAAGGTCAACGTTTTTTTCAAAAAGAGCATTCCTAATGCCTCAAATGTTGAGAATGTTGAAAACTCAGGTTCTCCACAGCAAAATGTTTTTTGGAGTTGAGCTGAGGAATTTATTTGATCACAGTCTTTAGGATGGTCTGTCATGGTGTCTACAGGAAGAGGTAGGAGTTCTTGGTCAGTTTGAATGTTGATTGTGATGGAAGACTGATATAATTTGATAGATCAAAAACTAGAAAATGAAAAGAAACACAAGGAGTAAAGAGGAGAACAAGAAAATCAAAAAGGATAGCAAGTATGAAAAACAAAACGGAGATCCCACCACTGTGACAGGCTCAATAAGTATTCTTTGACAGGAGTAGTTGAACAATGGAAAGGATGATGAAGGGGAAAGATGATAGTTGAGACCAAATAGGCAACTAGAAAGCAGGTAAAGAACCAAGGATCCAACTCTATGCACAACATTTTTATCAATGGTTTGAGTTTGGACTCAAAGAAGGGAAAGCAGGAAAGAAGGTTATATTCAAACCAAACTGGATCAGTGTATTTAAGTCTTGAAGGTAATTGATTTTTTAGGAATTGATGGAGAAGATGGGTTAAGAAGAGAATTAGGAGAAAGGAACAAGGTGTTAAGGAGAAGCAGAGGAAGAAGTTCAAGGAGGGATAGGAAAGGGGAGGAAAATTTTTATGAGAATCTATGTGTATGCAGAGAGCAAGATGGAGGGAGAAGATTGGATTTTTTTTGTAAGGAAACAAGGAGAACTCCTCTGGGTAGTGCACAGGTCCGTTGGAACCAGGGATAGAAATGGGAAAGGTATGTGAGATTGAGATTAGCCTGAGAAAGACAATTGGACAAGCTGGTCACTTATCTTCAACAAGTTTCTCTTTAAATTAATAATAACTTTTAAATTAATCTGATTAAATAGATTCATGAAGAATTATTTTTCTTTTGTAAAATGGTATATAAATTCCTTCAAAAGTATTCATTTTTATTAATAGAAATGGATTCTGAATTTTTTGATCATTTTAATGGTATTCAATGAATTATTTTTTTGAATATTTTAACAAAAAAGGGTGTATCAAGTTAAGAAAACACATAATTTTTGAATGGTGGGTTTCCACCCAATTCATCCATTTCAAAACTTCAATTAAAACTCAAAAAAAACCACTTATTTAACATCAGATGTGTCAAAGTTAACATGAAATAAGTGGGTTTTTCCAAGTAAAGTATATTAAGGCCTTCACAAGCTCAACCACACGTCATTCTACATCATCAACCCTGGTCTCAACCTCCAACCTCATCAGAAAAAATTCTACCTCCAACCTAATCCAGAAATTTGATTCATTGCTCTCATGACTTCATCAATCTCATCTCTTGATTGCTATCCTCATTTATTCATCACTCTCATCCCCTCATCACTTCATCACTCCCACCTTGCTTCATAACTCTCATAAGTTTATTGCTTTTGTCACATCCATCCTCTTACACTGCTTCCTTGCTTCATTGATTCATCACTTTTTCCCACCTTTCATCACATCATAACTCTCATTCCTTTGTTTCTTCATCATTTCATTTCTACATCACTTCATCCCTCTTACTCTTTTTAAATGGCCCCTCAGCAAAATTCCCCCTGCAATTACACTCAAACCAAGCAAAAATACCCCAGGAACTCAACATGCAACAATCCCCCCCGTCAGCTTTGAAAAGCTCAAGTTAGCTCAAGAGAGCTGATCAAATTATCCTTGTAAACTGGCTCAAAACTCTGTCCAACTATGATGATTTTTTTAGATCCAAAAATGAAACACAAGTTGGCCAAACTCCATCTTCTAAGGTTAATGGTTCTCTCATGATAGCCAATGAAATCAAGAATTAAACCATAGTTAGGATGGATCTTTCATCCAAAAAGATGTGGGAGAAGTTCAAGAAATATTGATCCAAGTACAAAAAAGCCCACTCCGTGTCAAACTCCACTGGCTTTGGCATAACCACCTTTGATAAAGCCAAAGGATTAACCTTCTTAGTTGATAAGTTGGCCATCATTTGTCCTTTTTATGTTCATATGGATGAAATCTTTGAAAAGAAGGCCAAAATCACCTTGTTAGCTGCTTTTTACCCCCAAAAATCTGAATCTATTGAAGCTGAGGACTTGGCTGTGGATCCTCAGCCTAGTAATGATGATCCAGACAAAACCTATGAGTGGCCCCAATTCAATGAGGAGTAGTATATTCCAACACAACCAGCTCCAATCATGTCTACATCAAAATTGACAAACCTTTCCTTGGAACCCTCACTTCCTTCTTTCAATTGCTCTCTTCCTGGGGTGGAAGAACTTAAAAAATTTGCCTATGAGGAGAAATTGATTCCTGTATTGCCACTACCATCAACATCTTCTCAAGTAAGGACCCAATTTCTTTTCTCTTCTGTCCCATTAATCCCAACTGATTTGGATTTTAATAAAACAGCCTCATCCATTCCTTATTGGCCAAAAACTCAAGCCAATCGGGCCTCCCACATCCCCTTCAAATGAGAGTGCCAATGTTCACACACAAAACTCCTCTGCAAAGGGAAAGAAAAAGGGGTCCAATTCCATCAACATCAACCCTAATAACCATAAAAAGAGGAGAAACAGTTCAAATTTTTCTGGATTTGTGGATGTTTTGTACAAGCAAGATTCAATTAATTCCATTGATTTATTCTCTTTGCTTTAAAAAGCAAGCCAATTCTTATTTGCCTTCTCCAAAAAACAGTAAAATCAAAAATTGAATCCAAAAAACATCAATTTGAAAAGGAGAAGTGGGTTCCTCAACTAGCTATGTATTTTAAAAAGTGGAAAGATGAGAGTTTTACTCATCAAAAAAAGTTGGATGCTGAGTGGCAGATCAAATAGGCTGAGCTGGAGTTTCAAAAAGAGGAAAAGTAGAAGGATCATGAGCAAGAATGATGCCAAAAGGAGAGGGAAAGGCTAGCCATGGAAAAGAAAGATAGGTTGTGGGTAGAAATGGCATGTATTTTTAGCATTAGAACTGTTAAGGAAATAAAGGAAATTACTTGATTGCTTGGATCTTAAATATATTTAAAAAATAAAAACAACCAAATCATTTTTGATTGCAACAACTTTTGAGATTATTTTTTAACACAACCAATTAAAAAATCTTTTTAAATTTTATTTATATTTTTTTCCCTAGGGTATATTCTGCCACTTGCCAAGTACTTGCTAGTTTTTTGAGTGGATTTGTTAATTTGCATGGACATGGTTATCCTGGTATGAGTGGCTAACTCCACAGAAGGAAAATTACAGTGCTTGTACTTATTTGCTGCCCAAACATTTTTACAATACCTTTATGTTTGAAATAAATCCCAAAAACCAAGTCAGGGAACAAAAATTGGCCATTGGATACTTGATATTCATCTTTTTTTTTCAATAATTTGTTGATTTGATTTTTTGGTTGGGACCACCAGTAAAAAGAAATAGGAGGAGACATCACCTTTGTAAATACGGGTAAAGTTCCAGAAGGAGTCTGAGTTGAAGGTGATATGAGGGGAGAAGTTGAAAGGATTGATGCCAGATTCAAATTCAAATCAGGAGAAGGAAGGGATCTTGTTTTTTCATCATAGCTTCACAGTTTGAATCAAAAGCAAGTTTGGCTGATTTTTGAAACA
The DNA here is from genome assembly GCA_025617555.3 of Puccinia polysora. Classification (NCBI taxonomy): domain Eukaryota; kingdom Fungi; phylum Basidiomycota; class Pucciniomycetes; order Pucciniales; family Pucciniaceae; genus Puccinia; species Puccinia polysora. The sequence continues at coordinate 28,107,807 of CM062634.1, read as the reverse complement.
TTTGGCCCAGTATTTGACAGACCTTGTCAGAACTAAGGTTCAAAAAAATACTCTTTGGTGGAGGATTTGACAGCAGCTTCCTTCAAATATTGTCCAAATAGTTCAGAAGGGTGCATCAATTTTTGCAATCCAATTGCCCACATTTTTACACCCCAAGATCTTGAGGGACCTATGGTGTTGACAAATTTTTTTGATTGGTGAAGGAATGTTTTTCCTGAGTTGATTTTCTCCTTCTCTTGCTCATACATTTCATTCAAAGGGAAAAATTTGATGATTGCAACCATAGCCTCATGATCTGATCAATCTTGAACATATAATTTTCCAGAGCTGAAGAAATTGAATGGTTTTATCTTATGTTTGTCCTGTTCCAACTCATCAGGGGGGGCTTTTGAATATTCTGAACAATGGAAGGATACAGATTCAAGGGAAAAAGTTTGCATGAAGAATAAACAACTTTTTCATTAATTGTTTCCTCAGTAACTTCCAATGCATTTTCAGGATCCTGCATTTGAGCCCTCCTTCTCTGGCAAGCCCTTTTCTTCCCACTTCTTGATATGTTCTTCAACCTATCTCCTTCCATCTTTTTCCCTCCCAACTGTATACTTTGATGGGGGTGAGGATCAAGCTGGAAATCCATTTGTTGTCTAAAATTTTGAGTTTGGTGGGAGAAGAATGGGCAGTAAAGAAAGGGTGGTCAAAGCAGTGGAATTCTGGATTGCATTGCATGGAATCAAAAAAAAAAACCAAAACCAAAACATTCATTAGTCTGGTATAATCAACATAGATTATCAAGAAACATAGAAAATAACAAATGATTACCAGTGAAATGTCCTAAAAAAGAAAAAAGAAAAGAAAAAATAGGAGCCAGTCCCCTTGCTACTCATGAGGCAGGAGGAGAAGGACGCCTGATTGATCAATTGATTTGTCAGGAGGAGGAGGAGGATGGTTGATTGATTCACCATTGGTTGACCAATAAATCACAAATTGATTGGTTGATCAATTTGCCAATAATCAAACAATTGATCAGTTGTTTGATGGCAAATTTATTGAACAATTGATAGCAAATAAAGTGACCAGTTGATCAGTCAATTGGGATGGAGGGAGATGGAAAAGGAGGAAAAGGAGGAGGGCTCTGGCTTAGCTAGAGGAGTGAGCAAGGAGGAAGGGTGGGGGGGGGTCCTAAACATGAAACACACAGACAATGAGCAAGAGATGAGGAGGAGGGAGAAGAGGTTCAGGGGGAGCTTACCAAGGGTTCTGACCAAAGGCGGAGGAGGGGGGGGTCCTGAAGTGATGGAATAAGGAGGAGTTTGATGGTGAGGTGGATGGTGGATTCTGAGGTTGGGGGTGGAGGGTGAGGTGTAGGTGGATGGTGAAGTGGATGGTGAGGTGGATGTTCAATGGTGAAGTGAATGGTGGATTGTAAGGTGGAGGTGGATGGTGAGTTGTAGGAAGGGTTGGACCAGTGGGAGTGGACCAGTGGTTTGGAAGTTTTGGTTCTGTGTTTTTTCCAAGTCCACCAAAAAAACAAAAACAAAATGAAGTCAGCCTATGATTGTTGGTTGAACCACCAAATTGAAAAAATTCAGTGTGATTTACCTATATAAAAACAAACTTCTACTCATAAAAGTGAGCAAGTGTGAGGGGTAGAATCTGCTCTCTCATGGAAGAAGATGAGGGACCAGATGAGACAGGGATGACTTGAGCAGGATCAGGAATATCATCTTAAAATATTTTGTTCCAATCATCTTTCATGTTGGCCAGAAGGTTGTGAAGGATTACACAAGTGATAATCCTGTTGATGAGGATATTCATGTCTTTCAAATTTTGAAGCTGCTTTTGCATTTCCTTTAAGCTGGCCCCTATATCCTTCAGGATTTGTATGGCATGCTCAATCCAAACTTGGGATTGAGAAAAATGATAGTTGAAATCCAATTGGGCTTGATTGTTGCATGAAACATTGTTGATGCTGGAACCAAATCTTTGCGGCTAGCATAATCTGAATTGGCCATAAGGTATTGATCTTGGTCAAACTGGTTCTCTGGTTGTTGGGCAATCCGCACCTGATTGAAAAAATATGAATTGAGAAATGAACCTGGAAGGCCAGCATGGAGGGACATGAAGTTCTTTTTTTTTATAAAAAACATGTTTCATTGCAACAGAGTATCTATACAAAAGGATAAACCATATTTGGTCAGTGGTTATCAAAGTTTTTACAAAGAAATGAATAAATTGCATTTTTTTCCAATCAAAATAGTGGTGGCCATCTAGCTTGGGTTTTTGACTCAAGGGGATAGTGGTTGCATCAGCAAAACCAATGCAACCAGGAAAGGCTTCAGTATCCATTACTTGAGATATCTCCCTGAATTATTCTTTGGTTGGCCAACAAAGGACTGAGAAAAGGAAAGATAGGATAGAAGTCATGACTTTTTTGGTGTATAAGTCAATGGATCCATGACTGATCAAGAAAACATTTTCTCATCAATGAATTGCAAAGAGCAAAAGCCAGTTAGATAGCTGGATTGCATTGAGGATTCCAAGAATTTTTCTGGAATATGCGGTGGTCTTCAATCATATCCAAAATTTTCATGAATGAAGGCAATAAAGTTTGGAACAGTTGCTGGAAGCTGAAGTCAGGGAGGAGATGAAGCTTCTGCCTTTCATACATATGGTTGTGGAGACTGTGTCTTTGTGGAACCATGTATTGCTTTTCCAATGGAGAATTCAAAGCTAACAAAGTTGATTCCGAATTGGAGTCTGAATCAGAGTATGAATCAGACTCCAATAATAAAAAAAGTTCTGTCAGCTTTTTTGCGTTTTCAAGTTGCTGATGGAAAGTTTGATTGGACATGTTGAGAAAGATGGTGATGTGATGTGGGGGGATGAGAGAGATGATGATGGGATGTGTGTGAAGTGATGGAGATGTGAAGTGATGGGGATGTAAAACAATGCAGATGAGATGTGTGTTGGATGTTTGAAACACGCCATTTTGAAGTACACCAGTTAGGGGGTATTTGTATTTCAGAAACCTGCAATTAAAAATGGAGGGGTTCATCAAAAAAATGGCGGGTTTCTTATGGCGGCTTTGCTAAACCTGATAAGCCGTATGAAAAATGGTGGGTTTGGCCAAAAAATGGCAGGTTTGCTAAATTTGATACACCCTAATTCAATTCTGTTCATAAAAAGAATTTTTATGTCTTTTTTTTTTGGTTCAAGGCATTTAAATCACACTTGAAAAATTAATTCTTGTTCACAAGGGTCAATTTTTTATGGGTAGTGTCAAATTTTCAACCCCAGGTTGCAAATGGGTTGCAAATGGGGGTTTGAAACCCATTAAAGTTTTTGAATGCCTTTTGCAAACCATTTGAGTCGTGAAACACTTTTTGCAACCCATTTGAGTTGTGAAGTGCCCCTTATGACCCATTCCAGTTGTGAAAAACACTTTTGGCCCATTTGGGGCTATTTTTACCCAAATGTTCCATCTTATTCCTTAATTACCGATACCTAGGAACTCCAAACTACATCTTTGAAAAGTTTTTTAGGCATAAGGGTCCCTTCAAAAATTTAATAAAAAAATTAACAAAATAAAAAAAACAAATTCAATGCAGTTTGATATCTTTCTTTTTGACTTATAAATTTTTTTTAGAAATTTCAGCTCTTTTTAAGTTTTTTTAAAAAAAAATGCGGAGCTTTCTAATATTTTTTTGAGATTCTTCAATTTATTCTGTTACCTTATCTGAACATTCATCCCAAAAATTCTAAAATTAAAGTTTTCCAACGGAGTAGGGGATCATTCTTTTTTCATTTTTGGTTAGTTTTTTTGGTGATTTAAGCTTATTTTAAGTTTATAAAAAATCAATGAAATTTCTTATAAGTTTTTTAGATTTTTTGGATGTATTTCTTTAGCTTAAAAAATTAATTCAAAAAATCAAAAAAAAACTTTAATTGGACTTTTGGATTCTTTTATTTGCCTTTTTAGTACATGTTTTTGGTTATTTAAGCTCCCAGGAAGTTTGAAAAACAACAAAATATATATCTATTTTTTTTTGCAGATCTTTTGGCTGTATTGTTTTGAATAAACAAATTCATTCAAAAAATCAATAAATTCAAAAAACAATCATTGCACTTTTGTTTCCTTTTTGCCTTTTTGATTATTTTTTTGGGTGATTCAAGCTCTCAATTCATTTTCATTCATTTTATTTTCAGTTAACTCTCTAACAACAATGAAGTTCTTAGTGGCTGTTAAAAAATCAGATCAGTTGCAAACAGCTGTGAAATGCGCCACAGGACCCATTTTGAGTTGTGAACAGGTTTTCACAACCCAGATGGGTTGCAAATGGCGATTTTCAACTCATATGGGTTGAAAAAGGCCATTCACAACTCATATGGGTCCCAAATAGCTTTTCAAAACTCATATGGGTTGAAAAAAGCCATTCATGCCTCAAATGGATTGTGAACTGTGTCACTTGACCAATTTTGAGTTGTGAACAGGTTTTAATGGGTTGCAAATTTAACATTGCCCATTTTTTATATTTAGTTTTTCTTTTTATTTTTTTTACTTGATAAAGAATTTCTTGTAATTTTCAAACATACTTCAATCCCCCTAACCAAAAAGTTATATTTTGAATTTTTCTATTATTTTTTTAATTTTGTGGTACAAAGTGATTTTGATTACATCAAAAATCTTGAATTTTTTTCAAATAAATATATTTGCAATATTTTTCATAACTATTTTTTCAGTTGAGTGTATTTTTGGGTGCATTTTGAAACATTTAAATTATCATCATCAAATAGGCATGTGTATCATTTTGTTTATTTCTTTTATTTTTGGTCCAAAGGTGTTTCAATTTCACCAGAAATTTCCAGTTTGTCTAAATAAAATGAATTCTTGATATGATTTGTCTTATTTTTATCATGCGCAACAAAGTGATTTTTTACAAGTCATAGCTCAGATCATAGCCCAGATTTAAATTTATCTAAATTTATATTTATTTTATATTTAAATGTCACATTAACTCCAGTAATGTAAATCATTGAATTATCCAAAAGATTCTGCCCCTGGTAGACCCCACAGGGGGTGTGGAGGCCTTAATTTAGCTTCCCAAGGCTTCAATCAATGTTTACATGGCTTTGGGGACCCAACACTCCCTCTAAAGGCAATTTCTCTCACCCCAAGAACCCTTTTGAACATTTAAAATGTTTGGAAAGCCTCAACATTCTTCTTTGAAACCTTTTTTATGTTGGCATTTTTTTAAGGTTTAAATTCCTGCCTGGAGTGATAGAAAATAAATTACTTTAATCAACTCAATAGGGCGTATCAAAGTTAACCAAACCTGCCATTTTTCAATAGAGGTCTTCAACCCGAATTCTCCATTTCAAACCTGCAATTAAAAATTAAAAAAAACCAACTTATTTCACATCAGACATTTCAGAGTTAACATGAAATAAGTGGGTTTTTTCAAATAAAGTAATTAAAGGCTTCTGCCACTGTCCACATCATCAAACCCCTGGCTTCCCCCTCCTTCTACCTCTGACCTCCTGACAAATTATTTTACCTCCAGTCTCATCATCAAAATATTCACCACTTTCATCAATTTATCACTCTCACCATCCCTCTCATCAATTTATCACCCTAATCACTTTAAGACTCCCCAATTTATTGCTCTCATTGCTTGATCACTCTCATCACTCTACCTCCAACAAGAACTTCTACCTCCAACCTCATCCAAAGAATCCAATCATTGTTTTATTGCTCTTATCACTTTATCTCTCTCATCACCTTATATCTCTCATCACTTTATCTCACTTGTCACTTTATCCCTCTCATCACCTTATCCCCCTTAATCTTTCCAAATGGCCCCTCAGCAAAACTCCCCCTGCAAGTCCACAAAAAAGTCAAACACACCAAAGAAAACATGGCCAAGAAACTCCACAACAAACAATCCTCCCCCATCAGCTTCCAAGGGCTGAAGTCAGCTCAAGAGAGCTGATCACATCATCCTGGTCAACTGGCTCAAAATTCCCTCCAACTATGATGCCTGCTTTTGATCAGAAAATGAAATACATGCTGGCCAACCTCCATCCTCTAACGTCAATGGTTATCTCCTGATGGCTAATGAGCTCAAGAACAAAAAAAAGGTAGGCTGGATCTTTCATCCAAACAGATGAGGGAGCAATTCAAGAATTATGAAGCCAAGTAAAAAGAGGCCCACTCCATGTCAATCTCCACTGGCTTTGGTAGCACCAACTTTGACAAAGCCAAGGGAATCAACTGGGTGGTTGATAAGTTGGACTCCATTTGTCCTTTTTATATCCAGATGGATGAAACCTTTGGAAAGAACGCCAACATCACACCTTTAGCCGCTTTTGATCCATAAACTCTGATTGGGGTGAGGAACACGATGGGATTCAATTGTTTGTGTAAAATTTTGAGGTGGGTGGGAGAAGAATACAACATTCACCAATAGCAGTTGAGGGATTCAAAAAAAAAACCAAAAAAAAAAACAGTCAGTCAAATGGACATCATCAGTGAATCAAGATTGGATCAAAAAAAAAAATGAAACCAAACCTGGACTTGATCCCAGGTTCACCAGAAATGGGATTACCAAAAAAAATGTACCAAAAAAAAAAAATTACCAAAAAAAAAAAAATCACATCAGCACCCAAAAAAAAAGACTTGGGAAAGAGTATCAAAATGAGATGTTTATCATCTGTGAAGACAAAGCAGAAGAACTAAAAAGAAGAAAAGAAAAAGAAAAAGATGTACAGGAAGAAATAGAAATAGCAAAAACAATTCAGTCAAGGCTGAGGACTTGTCTGGAGATTCTCAGACTAGGAATGGTGATCCTGAAGGAACATTTGGCTTGGAGTGGCCCCATCTAATGCCAAGGAGGATATTTAAACACCATCAGCTCTAATCAAGTCTACTTCTGTGTTGATTGATGTGGACCCCTCCCCTCCTTCTTTGGATTGCTCTCTTCCTGGGTTAGCAGATCTCATCAACCTTGCTGATACGGAAAAAGATACTCCTCAGTCTCTGTTACCCACAACATTGGTTCAATTAAGGAACCAAGCTCTTTTCTCTTCTGTCTTTTTAATCCTGACCTATTTGGATTGAAAAAAAAACAGGCTCATACATTCCAGAATAGCCAAAAACTCAAGCCAATGAGGCCTTCCACATTGCCTTCAAAAACTAGTGAAAAATTTCAGACTTGAACCTCCTCTGTCAAGGGTAAGCAAAAGGCCTCCAATTTCATCAATATCAACCCAAAAAGGCATCAACAGCGGAGAAACACTCTTGGTTTTTCAGGCTTTGAAGAAATCATGGAGATGCAAGATTCATTTAAGTCCATTGGTTGACCTTGCTTTCAAAATCATGCTCATTGCTTTTACCCTGAAAAAAACAGTCAAATCACAAATTTAATCTAAAAAAATCGAGTTTGAAAAACAAAAGTGGGATTTTAAACTGGCCATGGATGTTCAAAAGCAGAAAGCCAAGAGTTTGGCTCATCAACAAAAATGGGATGCTGAGTGGAAGTTGAAACAGGCTGAGCTAGAATTTCAAAAAGAGGAAAAGGAGAAGGATTGAAAGCAAGCACAACTGGAAAAGGAGAGGGAACATGTTTCAACCAAAAAAAAAAGGATAAGGTATCAGTAGCATTGGATTGCATTGGTAGCAGTAGAACAGTACATGAAATACAGCAGATAACTCAAATGCTGAGCTTGTAGATATATTTGCATGGGTGAAAGAAAAAAATCATTTTTGATTACAACGTTTGAGAGTATTCTTAAACCCAACAACATACAGATCCTTTTTTTTTATTTAAATTTTCTTTCTAGAGTAAATTTGGCCATTATTTAGGTCCCTAAAAGTGTTTGTAGTTGTTTTATTCATTTGGAGTGACCTGGCCATTCTGGTATGGGTTTCTCTTTCCACAGAAGCGCTTTGATTCAGAGGAAAGCTTGGCCAAATTGAAAAAGAAACTTCCTGGAATTTGGGATTGTCAGAAACCTTCAAAGATTTTTTGGAATCTCTCATTTGAATCCTCTTTTGGTGATGGTTCCTATTCTTCCCACCTTTCATTATTCATTATTTTGTTCAATCCATCTCCTTCCATCTTGATCCCTCCCATTCAAATACTCTGATTGGGGTGAGGAACTAGATGGGATTCAATTGTTTGTGTAAAATTTTGAGGCAGTTGGGAGAAAAATACAACATTCACCAATAGCAGTTGAGGGATTGAAAAAAAAACCAAAAAAAAAAAACAGTAAGTCAAATGGACATCATCAGTGAAACAAGATTGGATAAAAATAAATGAAACAAAACCTGGAATTGATCCCAGGTTCACCAAAAACGGGATCACCAAAAAAAAAATGTACCAAAGAAAAAAAGAAAACATCACATCAGAAGGCAAAAAAAAACACAGGACAGAGGATAAAAATGAGATGTTTATAATCTTTGAAGAAAAAGCAGAAGAACTCAAAAGAAGAAAAGAAAATGAAAAAGAAAAAGATGAACAGGAAGAAATAGAAATAGCAAACACATTCTCTTAGGAGTTGGCGCACCGCTGTTGACTTAGATTTGAAGTTTGGAAAGAATGTGACGAAGAGATTCATTGAGTTATTCTAAAAGCAATGGGTGATAATAGTTCAATGTGCGGCTGAAAGAACCAAGAGCTGGGGCATACAGTCTAGAGGAAGTTCTGAAAATCCAAACTGTACAAGAAATACAAATGGGATTCAAGGGCAAACAAGTGAGGCAGAGAATCAATGGAACCAATTACTTCCCAATTAAGTACAAGGGAGGAGGGGGAGCATGAGGGAAGCATACAATCATCACTTTAGAATTGTGTCCGACCAGGAAGATCTCAGTCAGGTTGATCTGAAGGACAAACACCAAACTTTGCTCTCCCTTACCAAAGTCTAATTTCAACTCTCCTGTCCAAAGATTCCAGAATTTGATTGTCTTATTGTACCTGGAAGGCAGAATTGAAGCCATCAGAAGGAGGGTAATAAAAAATCATGATGAATTTCTACAATCAGGGTTGACTCACAATCCCAAGACTAGTCAATGATGATCCAAATTGATGTCAAGCGTTTGAACCAGATCAAATTGGCCCAGAAAGGTAATTTGTGATCTACACTTGCAAGTCAAACAAGAATGGGATTGTGGGATTGTATAAGGTAGCGCAATGAGCTCATTGTGGGACCAATTGGAACTCAATTCAATCATGTGGGTGAGGCAAGCAGGAGACAAGGCTGACCTCTTCATTAATGTCAAACAACAATGCATCAGCTTGATTTATGAAGATTGATGGACCATAGTTGACTTTTTTTGACCCAACTTGGGGATTTTCTTATGAGTGGGTAAAGTTTGAAAGAACAAAACGCCTTGACCACCCTTGATGACAGTAGTAACCCTGAGAAACAAGGAGAAGATTCAAATTGAGTAAGCCGGATTCCAAGAGAGGAAATGATTCAATGTACTTGTTTGTATTTGAAACCACAAAATGATGAGGGACAATGGGATTCATTATTTGCTTTTTGATACTCCATAGAACATGACATTCCATGATGACTTGTTGCTGAGAGTCTCCTTGCCCAATCATTAAGTCTCTCATTGCCTGAATAGTCATTCCTATTCTACAAATAACTAGTTATTGGAAGCACCAGTCAAAAGAAAGGAACCTTCCACTTGTTTTTTCCTCTTTATATTGGTGACCAAGGTGATTACCTCTGATGGTTGCCAACCAGGGGTCATCCCAACCTCTCACTCGACCATTACTGACAAACTATTCAACTTGGGCTTGGATAGCAGGGTATACACAAAGTTGACTTGCTTGGAGACCCGGAAAATTGTACAGAAGAGGTCAAGATGAGCATGTGGAGGAGTGTTAGTGAAATAGGAAAGATTGATTGGATCAAATATAACTGACGCAAAATCTTTGATTTTGACTCGTCTCAAGTTTAGCGCCTCTTTCATCCACCAATACTGTGTGTTTCAATCCTGGTACTTGCTAGTTCTGTTTCAGCTTGCTAGTTGACAAGATCAACCTGTCAAAGCAGATCAAAAACAAAAAATAAATAAATAAAATTTGAAGGAGTATGAAATCCATATAAATTGAAACAGAAATGGATTTCCCACCCAAAAATAGGTAGGGTCACTCACTGACCCCTCCCTTGAATTCCAACTCCTTATATTTTTAAATAATTTCAGAAGAAAAAGACCAATAAACTACAACACCACTATGGCACCTTTTGGCCATTCTAGTATTTCACACATAATGCCATGTATAGGTTTCACAACCAAAATTCAGTCAGAATTGAGGTGTTGTGTATATTCTAGGAGTTACAGGCAGATTTGAGTTATGTCACAATTCCTGCGCGCAGCCCCGCATTCATATAGCAAGGGTGCACACGCCTGACACCCAGTATGTAGGCGCATGTCAAAAAACCTGCATGAAATATTACTGATGATGGATTCCCACACGCAGCTGTCAAGCCTGCGCGCGTCAACATCAGTCTTGCTAATTCCAACAGCCAGGTACCGCAAGAACATGCTTCAACTTGCATGCATACATCATGCATATGTAACAAGTTGACTGAAGGATATAGAGATGTTTGAAACCTAAGCAAATTGAATTAAAATATGAAAATAAAAACAATAAAGCAAATAAATTGTGAGAAACAATAATAAAGGTTGTCACGTAAATAGGATTGCCAAATCTTTATGAACCACAAAACACACCAAGAAGTCTACAAAAAAATTGTTAAAAATTACCAACATGCGCAGAAGATGGCTTAAAATCCACAAATACCTACTTCTACCCATTCAACTCAAAATAAAGTAATACAAACCAAGGAAATATGTCTGAACCATAAAAATACCAAATTAACATTTAAATACCTTCTGACAATTATTTCACATAGAAATATGACAAAGACAAGGCTAGCCAGTTGAAAGCACCAAAAATACCTTCCAAACTAGCCCTGGTTTGCCTTCTAGCCTCAGAACACAAGCATGACCCTCTCTACGTGCCCTGAGAAGATCTTATTACCCCGGAAAAGTATATAAACTAACCCTTTTAGATGGTTTTAACACCAGTAATTTTTAAGTAATCAATCCAGACCCCTTTCCATCCGTGATCAAGTGTTTATTCAACATAAAAAAGTGATTTATGGCCTCAGTCTGATAGTATAATTATTAATTCTAACCGATTGTTAATTCAATTGAAGAATATCAGCAATAATCCCCAACAATTTTCCTGAGACCCATTTAGCTGTGAATTTCTGCAAGTTTCTTGGAGTGTCTGCTAAAATTAGTAAGTTATCTCCTCCTTACCTCCAGGCATAAGTTCTGTGAGTCAGCCAGTCCACCCAATCCCCTTGAGTAAACCCCTTTTGAGTAATCACTTAGAACCTCATTGTCCCAAGATCTTTACACGGTTCAAAAGAGCCCCTTGAAGAGAGGTTTTTATCCAATAAAGATCCCCTGTTTGCACGAACTGTTGCCCCTCTTGAAAAATATATTTAAATCAATTTAATCCAACCAAACCACTCAAACTTTGCACTTGCTTCTAAATAAATGATTTGAGAATTTTACATAATTTTCTTGGAATTATTATTCCAACACCAATATCACTTGCTGTAGCTAAAGGACAGAAAAGTTCCTGGTATCAGTAAGCTGAATTTCTGAGTGCATGGGTAACACCTTTGATTTAATTGATGATTGGACATGCAAAATTGTAGGTCAGATAGATCTTCCACTTTTCACTGGATTGATTTAGATCAAAAGAGGTTAGATTGGCACTCTAGAATTGGGCGCAGATCAAGGTTGGGAAAAGCTTGACTGACCTGGTTTGATGATGGGGAAGAAGGTTACAAAAATAGATGACTGGATCCCTCAATTTGCGGTTAAGATCATCATATCAGATCTTGGCGCGTAGACACCACCTCAGACCTTTTGTGGACCCCTTCTTCATCTCCTCAAACCTTGAGAGATTCTCTTGGATATAAGAATCTTTCCGCTGGGATTGTTGGCAGGCCATCATCTGCTCTTTGATCTGTGGGTGGATGATGTTTCCCAAGAATGAATGATGACTACTTTTTGATATGATGAGAACCCAAGACTTGGGTAGTTGGGGTTGGGATCATGATCATGGATAGATAGATGGACTTACAACTTCTTGTTTGTTATCATCACAGTAAGTGTTTCCCTTGGTGATCATCTCAAGCGCATAATTGTACAACAAATCAAAATGATCAGAGGTATATGACAGTTTATTGCCCCTGACATCCAAAAGTTCTAGGTCTTGTAGGATAGCATCTTGAAACTCTTTTTAAGGATAGAAGAGGAGGCTGGATGAGATTATCAGTTTTGGGTTGAGGATCCCAAGTTGGATGAGGTTGATTGCTAAAACCTGTTCTTTACTTGGGTTTGTATCATCAAACCTGACAAATAATTGACCATTGTAGATCTTGGAGTAGTGTTGGTTGAGGATTGCAGCCTTCTAGTGACCAATGTGGAGGTACCCGGAGGGTTTGGGGGGAACCAATGTGGTGAACCATTTGGGACACCGTGGGAAAAGAATTAAAAAATTTTCCTTGCGCGCCGCTCATCTATCATCATCATCCTTGCGCGTTGCGCGTCCCTCATCCCCATTTTCATAGTCGCGCACCGCTCATCTATCATCGTCATCCTTGCGCGTTGCGCGTCCCTCATCCGCATTGTCATTGACGCGCGCCGCTCATCATTATCCTCATCCTTGCGCGTCCCGCGTCGCTCATCCATCATCGTTGCGCGTTGCTCATCCATCATTGTCGCGCGCTGCTCATCAGTCATTGTTGCGCGTCGCTCATCCATACCTTACCAAATCCATCCAGACCACACCTCCAAGCGCTTGTCCAATCCTCGGACCCATCAATCTCCCACCTCACTCAGTCTGTCAGTCGCCAATCTCAAGCCCGTCAGGATTTACTCAATCGCCTCGAGCAGATCTCCTATCCGCCCATCCACGCTCTAAAAAACTTCATCCATCACCCTTCCTGGGACTCTCCCACCCCCGTTCCATCTCCGGGTGGGGGTGGAGAGGGTTGACTACCGCCTGTGGACATCTGCAGCGGTCTTGTTCATTTTCCTTTCCCAACCCTTTCCGCCTTTGGACAAGGGGTGGAGAGTGTTGACTACCGCGCGCTGACATCCGTGGTGGTCTGGTCTAGTTTGTTTTCCTTTCCCACCCCGTCCGCCTTTGGACGAGGGGTGGGTGATTCTGGTATTTTCCCGCGCGCCCATCCACGGAAGGATGCAAGAGATGACATGATTTTCTTTCTTTTTTCCGCTCTATTTGTAGAATCCATTGTACATAGTCTAACAGGGCCTCCTGCCCATATAAGGAGGGACTCTCCCCTGCCTTTTGGATCATCATCCAGGATGGAAGGAGCATAATCCCATCATCACATTAGATATCTATGATTGCCCCTTTGATCCTTGAGCCTTCATACTCAAACCCCTTGATCCTTGAGCCTTATCACCAACCAATAGCTTTGCTGGTTGAAGAAGAATTTGTCTAATCAAATTCTTGAGTGTGTTACACCACTCCTGATCCTTTTATCTAACCATATTGGTCCTGGTCATCCTTTGATTATCTCTCTGGAACCAGTCTTGTTTGACTGAAGAGGTTTTATTAAGCTTAAAACCTGGAGTGTTAAACCTTGCTTCCCTTCTTTTGAAGTAGAATTCTGCCACGCTACTCTTGAGTCCCTTGAGAAGTGTTGGGTTATTTTTGTTTGAATCAGTCATTGTTTTGCTTCTAGAGCTTCTTCAAACAATTAGATTTGTCTTGTGCAGCCACCCACAGTTATCTGGTACCCTTCAAGCGCTTTATTGCGGAGAGTTGGGCAGGTTCATTGAGAACCTGGAGGTTGTTTGGGATTGAGTTGATCTTTCCTAAGCTCCTGCTGACTACCAGAGATATTAGCTTTTGGGCGTTGCCACTCACAATTGCCTTGTCTTGTTGAACTCTGAACAACTCTTGACTCATTCTATTCAAGTGTTCCCCAACATCATCTTGCCTCAGATAGTGTTGGCTCCCAGCTACCGACCACTACAATCTTTATCCTCTTACTTTTGGTTCCCCTTTTACCAGGTTCTGGACTTTGATCTTGGTTACATTTAAATAGTTTTTTAACACTCAGGAGGGCAGCCTAAATAAGCACCTATCCCCTCCACAGAACTGCCAAACGCCCTGTGCCGTTTGGAGTCTTATACCAGGTGACGACTCAAGTCTAAATGGCATTTGGCAGGCGTTGGTCAAAGTTGATGGAAGCAAAAATGGCCTTGGAGCAAGCCTTGAGGGATTGCTTGAGGTGATTGTTTAGGCTGACAATGGCTGCTTGGCTTTCCTGGAAGGAGTCAAGACAATCAAACCACCTCAAGAGATGAGGGTGGGTGGGGGATTGCCTGAGGAGGATGTTGAAGGTACTCAAGGATTTGATCATACCCCATAGATCCCAATCCAAGTAAGAGATTTGATGATAGAGTAAGTAGGTATGTAGGGTGAGATGGTGATAAATTTGATTGGCAATTGAGGTGAGATGGTGAATATCCTTGGCTTGATTGGGATCCAAGACAAGAGGTTGGATGATGGTACACTTCAATTGATCTCATCAATCTTGATTGTCTGAGGAGGGTCTTGATGGAAAGGTGGATAATGAGCATGATGGGTAGCATGAGGTAAAGAAGGAATGGAGCCACTCTCAAGCTTCAAGGTTGGTTTCAAAGTTCAAGACTGATGATGATCAAAAATTGGATTGGGTTGAGGAGAGGAAGTAGTCAGATTCAATAGAGGGTTTGTTGGGGTTGTGAGATTGGTGGTGGTGGTGGTTTCGATGATGGATGAGGAGGAGGGGGAGGAGGGGATGTGAATCAATGATTTTAAATCACCCAATAGTTGACTCAGCCTACGAGCAATTTTAGTGTTGCCTGAGCCAATGTATCAATAGGATTCCATACTATTCTGCCTCGAGAGTGTGGGGAGTGGAGAATGAGGTAGGGGGACGGGTAAAGGGGTAGGGAATGAGATGGGAGGATGATGGGAGGGGACAAGGGAGGATTGAGAGGATGGTTGAGGATCTTGTAAATTGAGTGAGGTGATGGAGGATTCTTCCAAGATTTGATTCAATGTGTGATTCAATGGATGGTACAGATGGAGGTGTGAAAATAAATAGAGATGTGAAGTGATGGAGATGAGATGTGTGGGATGAAATGGAGATGCGACCAGTATGGATTTGCTGATGTGGATAGGTGTTTTAGATGTGATGGATGGTGGATGGATGATGATGCATAAATGGTGGGTTTAATGGCTGGTTTGATGTTTGAAATCAGTCATTTTCATGAAACCCGCCATTTTGAAATACACCAGTTAGGGCGTATGTGTATTTCAGAAACCCGCCATCTTTAATGGCAGGTTTTGTCAAAAAAATGGCAGGTTTCTAATTGCAGGTTTTCTAACTTTGATATGCCCTAATGAAAATTTTTTTCAAAAAAGGTGTCATTTTAGTACTTTATTTTAAAAAAATTAATCCTGGGCTGATGAAATATCAAAAAAAGATAAATGATAGTAGTTGTTAAGAAATATAATTAGTAATAAAATATGGAGTATCAAAGTTAAACAAAACCGCTATTTTTGCATGGCAGATTTCAACCCAAATGTGCCATTTCAAACCCGCCATTAAAAACCAAAAAAACCCACTTATTTCACATCAGATGTGTCAAAGTTAAAATGAAATTAAGGGTTTTTTCATATAAAGTATTTAAAGGCTTTGGCCCCCTGTCCACGTCATCCACCCCTGGCTTCCCACCTCCTTCTACCTCCAACCTCATTGGCCTCATCATAAAAAGATTCACCACTCTCATAACTTTATCACTCTCATCATCACTCTCAGAAATTTATCACCCTAATCACTTAATGACTCACCACATTATTGCTCTCATTTCTTCATTGCTCTCATTGCTTCATCATTCTCATTGCCTCATCACTCTCATCACTCTACCTCCAACAAGCACTTGTACCTCCAACCTCATCCAAAGAATACAATCATTGTTTTATTGCTCTTGTGACTTTATTGCTCTCATCACTTCATATCTCTCATAACTTTATCTTGATTTTCACTTTATCCCTCTCATCACCTTATTTCCCTTACTCTTTTCGAATGGCCCCACAGCAAACCTCCCCCCACAAGTCCACACAAAAGTCCAACACACCAAAGCAAACATTGTCAAGAAACTCCACAACAAACAATCCTCCCCCATCAGCTTCCAAGGGCTCAAGTCAGCTCAAGAGAGCTGATCACATCATTCTTCTCAACTGGCTGAAAATTCCCTCCAACTATGATGCCTTCTTTGGATTGGACAATGAAACAAGTGTTGGCCAACCTCCATCCTCTAAGGTCAATGGTTATCTCCCAAAGGCCAATGAACTCAAGAAAAAAACAAAAGGTAGACTGTATCTTTCATCCATAAAGATGAGGGAGTGATTCAAGAATTATTGAGCCAAGTACAAAAAGGCACACTCCATTTCACTCTACACTGGCTTTGGTATCACCAACTCTTACAAAGCCAAGGGAATCAACTTGGTGGTTGATAGGTTGGACTCCATTTGTCCTTTTTATATTCAAATGGATGAAATCTTTGGAAAGAAGGAAAAAATCACCCCTTTAGCCACTTTTGATGCCCAAAAATCTGATTCAGTTGACACTGAGGACTTGGCTGGGGATGCTCAGCCTAGCAATGGTGATCCCAAAGAGACCTATGAGTGGCCCCCATCCAATTCCAAGGAAGATATTCAAACACAATCAGCTCCAATCACGTCTACTTCTGCCTTGATTGATGTTTCAAACCATACCTTGGACCTCTCCCCTCCTTCTTTTGATTGCTCTCTTCCTGGGTTAGCAGATCTCATCAACCTTGCTGATGCAGAACAAGATAATCCTCAGTCTTCATTGCCCTCAAAATTGGTTCAAGTAACAAACTAAGCTCTTTTCTCTTCTGTCTGGTTAATCCTGACTGATTTACATTGTAAAAAAACAGGCTCATCCATTCCAGAATGGCCAAATCCTCAAGCCAATGAGGCCTCCCACATTGCCTTTGAACACTAGTGACAACTTTCAGACTAAAACCTCCTCTTCCAACGGTAAGCGGTAAGCAAAAGGCCTCCAATTCCATCAATATCAACCCCAAAAGTCATCAAAAGAGGAGAAACACTTCTGGTTTTTTGAGCTTTGAAGAAATCATGAAGAAGCAAGGTTCATTTAAGTCCATTGGTTGAATATCCTTGCTTTCAAAATCATTCTCATTTCTTTTCTCCTGCAAAAAACAGTCACATCACAAATTGAATCCAAAAAACTTGAGTTTGAAAATCAAAAGTGGGATTTTCAACTGGCCATGGATGTTCAAAAGCAGAAAGCAGAGAGTTTGGCTCATCAACAAAAATGGGATGCTGAGTGGAAGTTGAAACAGGCTGAGCTAGAGTTTCAAAAATAGGAAAAGGAGAAGGATTTACAGCCAGAACAACTGGAAAAGGAGAAGGATTGACAGCAAGCACAACTGGAAAAGGAGAGGTAAATACTTTCAACCAAAAAAAGGGATAAGGTATCAGTAGCCTTGGCTTGCATTGGTAGCAGTAGAACAGTAGATTAAATAAAGCAGATAACTCAAATGCTGGGCTTGTAAATATATTTTCATGGGTGAAAGAAAAAAAAATAATTTTTGATTACAACGTGTGAGAGTATTTTTAAGCCCACCAACATACAGATTTTTTTTTATTTATATTTTTTTTCTAGAGTAAATTTGGCCATTATTCAAGTCCCTACAATTTTTTATAGTTTTTTTATTAATTTGAAGTGACATGGCAATTCTGGTATGGTTTGCTGTCTCCACAGCAGGAAAGGTACAGTGCTTGTACTTATTAGCTGCCAAAACCATTTTGACTATACCTTTTTGCTTGAAATGAATTCCAAATCCAAGGTCAGGAAAAACAAATTGGCCATCAAACAATTTATATTCTTCCGTGTTTTCAAGAAGTTGACCATTTGATTTGTTGGTTGGAACCATGAGTAAAAAGGAGTATCCAGAGATGTTTCCTTTTTCAATATGAGGAGAGTTGTCAAAAGAATCCAAGGTGAAAGTGATGTGTGGGAAGAAATCAAAAGGTGTAGGCTTGGAACCAAATTCCAACAAGAGAAAGAGGGGATGTTGTTGTGCTTCATGGTATCACGGTTTGATTTAAAGGAAAGTTTGGCCAAATTGCAAAACATTTGTCCTAGAATTCTGGATACTTTTTTGGCCTTAAGGTTGAAGAAAGCATACTCTTGAGGAGAATATCTAATAGATGATTTCTTCACATAAAATCCAAATAACTCTGAAGGGTGCATCAATTTGTGCCATCTAACTTCCCAAATTTTTCCACCCCAAGATCTTGAAGGACCAACTGGGTTGAGAAATTTTTTGAACCATGAAGGAAAGTGGTGAAAAAGTTCATTTATGTCATATCTTGCTCTGAGAGTTTATCCAAGGGCAAAAATTCAATTATTGCAACCAGGGCTTGATGATCAGATCAATTGAGGACAATTAATTTTCCACTGTGGAAGAAATGGAACTGTTTGATTTTTTGTTTTGCTTTCTCAAACTGTTCCTGGGTGGGTTTCTGACTATTCTTTTTCTTTTTGGAAACAATTGAAGGGTACAGATCCAAATGACGCAGTTTCCAACCAGAACAGACCACCTTTTCATTGATACCTTCCTCAGAAACCTCCAAAGATATTTTGGAATCTCTGATTTGAATCCTCTTTTGGTGAAGGGCCCTATTCTTCCCACCTTTCATTATGTTGGTCCACCCATCTCCATCCATCTAAATCCCTCCCATCCATATAATCTGATTTGGGTGAGGAACAAGATGGGATTTGAGTGTATGTGTAAAATTTTGAGGCAGGTGGGAGAAGAATAGGACATTCCCCAATAGCGGTTGAGGGATTGAAAAAAAAAAGTCAGTCAAATGGAAATCATCAGTGAAACAAGATTGGATCAAAAAAATGAAACCAAACCTGGACTTGATCCCAAGTTCACCAGAACGGGGATCATCACAAAAAAAAAAATGTACCAAAAAAAACAAAAAAAACATCACAACAGCACCCCCAAAAAAAAAAACTTACTAGGGTGTGAGGGAATTGGGACAAGCCTTTAGGTTGGGTTTGGGTTGGGCCGAGCAACCAAAGGAGGGGGGGCTTGGCCATTTGTTGGCTGAAGGAGGGGAGGGGGCCGGCGGCGTTGGCCAAGCAACCAAAGGAGGGGGGGGCCTGGGTGTCAGTTGGCCAAAGGAGGGGAGGGGGCTTGCGTGGGTGGCCAAGCAAGAGCAGGAGGGGGGGGGGGCAGGCTTCAGTTGGCTAAAGGAGGGGAGGGGGTTGGCAGGGTCAGACGAGTGATCAAAGGAGGGGGGGCCTGGACGTTGGTTGTCCAAAGGAGGGGAGGGGGCCGGGGGGTTGGCTGAGCAAGAGCAGGAGGGGGGGGCTGGGCATTGTTTGGCCAATGGAGGGGAGGAGGCCTGCGGGGTTGGCCAAGCAAGAGCAGGAGGGGGGGGGCAGGCGCAGTTGGCCGAAGGAGGGGAGAGGGCCGGCCGGGTTGGCCAAGCAATCAAAGGAGGGGGGGGCCTGGGCATTGGTTGGCCAAAGGAGGGGAGGGGGCCGGCCGGTTTGACCAAGCAAGCAAAGGAGGGGGGGGCGGGGCGTTGGTTGGCTGGAGGGTTGGCCAAGCGAGCAAAAGAGGGGGGGGAAGGGTTTGCCAAGCGAGCGAGGGGACCGGAGTGAAAGCAAGGGGGGGTGGGGCTGGCAAGTGGAGTGAGATGGTAGGGAGACCAAGGGAAGGGGAAGAGGGAGGAGGTTGGTGAGTGAGTGAGAGGGAGTGAGAGGGGGTGAGAGGGAGTGAAAAGGGGAATGAGGAGGAGGGAGGGGGGAGCTTACCTGGGGAATCAACCAAGGGGGTGGGGGGCCTGAAGGGGGATGGAGGTGGATGAATCAAAGGATGAGCATTGGATGATGGGGAGGAGGAGGAGGAGGATGAGGAGGAGGGGGGGGAAGCTTACCAGGGGTGCCAACCAAATGAGGAGGGGAGGTGGTGGGTAAGGTGGAGGTGATGGGTGAGGAGGAGGTGGTTAGTGAGGAGGAGGAAGGAGTGGACAAACCGGTGGTTGGGTGGGGGTGAGGTGGGGGTTTGGAAATTTTGAGTCTTTTTTGACTAAGTCCACCCCACCAAATGAGAAAAAAAAGGGACTCAGCCTAGGAACCTTGGGTGAACAACCAAAACCAAAAAAATTTGGTGAAGGTATTTTTTACCTAACTTGAAATCAAACATTACTCATCAAAGCTAGAAAGGGTGAGAGGAAGAATCCATTATATCATAGAATAATATGAGGGAAAAGATGAAACAGGGATGACTTGAGGTGGATCAGGAATATCATCTTCAAATTTTTCATCCCATTCATCTTTAATGTTGGCCAAAAGATTGTGAACAATTACACAGGTGGTAATCTAGTGGATGAGGAACTTCATGTCTTTGGGGTTTTGAAGCTGGTTTTTCATTTACCTTAAGCTGGCCCATATTCCTTTCAGAACTCATATGGCATGCTCAATCCAAACATGTGATTGGGGAAGATGATAGTTGAAATGGGTTTTTCCTTGATTGTTAGATGAAACATTCTGGTATTCTGGAACCACATATTTTCCACAACAATAAGCTGAATCGGCCAGAAGGTATTGATCTTGGTCAAAGTAGTTCCCTGGTTGTTGGGAAATTTTCATCCAATTGAACATGTATGAATCATGACAAGAACCTGGAAGGCAAGAACGGAGGGATATGAACTTCTTGTTTTTAGCAAAAACAAGTTTCAGGACCACAGAGTATCTAAACAAAAAGATGAAACATATTTGGTAAGTGGTGTGATCAAAGGTGTTATCAAATTCATTGTAAAAGAAATGAATCAGTTGCCTATTTTTGCAATCAAAATAGTGGTTGCCATCTAGCTTGGGCTTTTGAATCAAGGGGATGATGGTTCCATCAACAAACTCAATGCAACCAGGAAAGCATTTGGTCTCCATTACTTGAGATATATCCTTACATTCTTCTATTTTTGGCCAAGAAAGGAATGATTAATGGAAAGATGGGATAGCAATCATGACTCTTTTGGTGTATGATTCAATTCTTCCATGACTGACTGAGAATGTATTTTCCAATCAACGGATTGCTGCTCAATTTCCATTTGATCTCAATCTACAAAGAGAAACAGAAAGTTGAATGGCTGGATTGGGTTGAGAATTCCAAGAATTGTTCTGGAAGATGTGGCAGTCTTCAATCATGTACAAAATTTGCATGAATGAAGGAAACAAATTTTGGAATAATTTCTGGAAGCTTAATTTGGGGATGAGATAAAGATTTTGCCTTTCATACATAGGTTTGTGGAGGGTGTGTATTCTTGGAACCATGTATTGCTTTTTCAACAGAGAATTCAAAGCTAACCAAGTTGATTCCAAATTGGAGTCTGAATCAGAGTCTGAATGGGAGTCAAGCAGTAGCAAAATTTCAGTCAGCTTTTTTGCATTTATAACATGCTGGCCAGAAGTTGGATTTGAAATGTTGAGAAAGGTGGTGATGTGATGTGGGGTGATGAGATGATGATGGGATTTGTGTGAAGATGGAGAAGTGAAAATTGATAGAGATGTGAAGCAATGGAGATGAGATGTTTGTGATGCAATGGAGATGGATGTGGGGTGGGGTGGTGAGATGATGATGGAGATGTGAAAATCAATAAAGATGTGAAGCAATGGAGATGAGATGTGTGTGATGCCATGGAGATGCAACAGTTATGGATATGCTGATGTTGATGGGTGTTTTAGATGTGATGGATGGTGGATGGATGATGATGCATAAATGGCTGGTTTCATGGCGGGTTTGATGTTTGAAATCCTCCATTTTCATGAAACCCGCCATTTTAAAATACACCAGTTAGGGGGTATGTGTATTTCAGAAAACCTCCATTTTGAATGGCGGGTTTGGTCAGAAAAAATGGCGGGTTTCTAATGGCGGGTTTGCAATATTAGAAATTATTTTCATCAATAAAAAAGAACTGATTAAGATCAAAAATTGAAAAAGGAAAAATATAATTGAAAAATCATGGAAGGAGTTGAAAAATTTTAAATAGGGCGTATCAAAGTTAGCCAAACCCCCATTATTAACACACCATTTTTTTGACCAAACCCACCATTTTTAATGGCATTTTTCTGAAATAAAAATATCCCTTAACTGGTGTATTTCAAAATGGCTGGTTTCATGAAAATGGCAGGTTTCAAAAATGAAACCTGCTAGTATAATCCATGCACCATCCATTGCATGCAAAAAACTCATCCACACCTCCACCTCAGCAAATCCATACCAATCCCATCTCAATTGCATCATGCATATCTCATCGGCATTGCTACTCATCTCCATTACATCACACACATCCCATTGCATGCAAAACACTCATCCACACCTCCACCTCAGAAAATCCATACCAAGCCCATCTCCATTCCACCACACACATCTCATTTCCATCACATCACACACATCCCATCACCATCCAATTGCCACATATCAAATCACCATGTTTCTCAAAATTTCCAATCAAACATCTGGGCAGCAAGTTGAAAATGCAAAAAAGCTGACTTAAATTTTTCTAATATTTGAATCTAATTCAGACTCTAATTCAGACTCCAATTTGGAATCAACTTGGTTAGATTTGAATTCTTCATTGGAAAAAAATACATGGTTCCACAAAGACACACTTTCCTTAAACTTATGTATGAAAGGCAAAACCTTCATCTACTCCCTGACCTAAAATTCCAGCAACTGTTCAGAACTTTATTGCCTTCATTAATTAAACTTTTGGAGATGATTGAAGATCACCTCATCTTACAGAACAATTCTTAAAATCCATGACCCAATCAAGCTATCCAACTGGTTTTTGCTCTTTGTAGATCAAGATCAAATGGAAATGGAGCAGCAATTCATCAATTAGAAAATATATTCTCAGTTGGTTATAGAAACATTGACTTATACACCAAAAGAGTCATTATTGCTATCCTATCTTTCCATCTCTGTGTACTTTTTTGTCCAACCAAAGAAGAAAACTAGGAGATTTATCCCTTAATGGATACTGAAGGCTTTCCTTGTTGCATTGTTTTTGTTGATGGAACCACTATCCCCTTGAGTCAAAAGCCCAAGCTATATGGCAACAAATATTTTGATTGGAAAAAAAGAAAATTGATTAAATTCTTTTCCAAATCCTTTGATAAAAACTTTGATAACACACTGAAAAAATATCTTCTATTTGTTTGTCTAGATACTCTGTGTCACTTCAAATTGTTTGTGATAACAACAAGAAATTCATATACCTCCACGCTGGCCTTCTGGGTTCTTGTCATGATTTATATTTTTCAATAGAATGCTGGGTGCCCAACAACCAGAGAATTACTTTGACCAAGATCAATACCTTCTGGCTGACTCGTCTTATGCTGGTGGGAAATATGTGGTTCCAGCATACCACAATGTCTCATCCAACAATCAATCCAAAACTGATTACAATTATCATCTTTCCCAATCACAAGTTTAGATTGAGCATGCCATAGGAATCCTGAAAGGAAGATGGGCCTGCTTATGGGAGATGCAGAACCAGCTACAAAATTTCAAAGACATGAAGTTCTTCATCAACTGGATTATCACTTCTGTAATTCTTCACAACCTTCTTGCCAACATAAAATATGAATGGGAAGAAATATTTGAAGAAGATTTTCCTAATCCTCCTCAAGTCATCCCAGTCTCATCTTGTACCTCATCTTCTGCATTGAGAGAGTGGATTATAAATTTTAAACTGGTTCACTTTGAAAAGTAGCATTTGGTTTTGAAATATGTGAAATATGACATCACAGAATTTTTTTGTTATTGGTTGCTCAAATCCTAGGCTGACTTGTTTTTTTTCTTTTATTTTAATCCTTTTTTTTTGTGGACTTAGACAAAAGAAAGAACCAAAACTTCCAAACCACCCAGCTTACCCCAACAAACCACTGGTCCACTCCTACCTCCTCCTCACCCACCACCACCACCTTACCACCCATCTACACCTCCAAGTTCACCCAGTCATCCTCCTCCTTATCCAGGTACCATTGTCCTCTGCTCAGCTCCCCAGTTAAGCACCCCCCTCCTCCTCCTTGATTGATTGGTGCTAATCTCCCCCCTCCTCCTTGATTGATTGGTGCTGACCTCCCCCCTTCTCCTTGATTGATTGTTGCTTACCTGCCCCCTCATCCTCTTCCTTTTAGAACCTTGTTCCTTGCTTGTTCCTTCCTCATTCCTGGCTTGGTACCTCTTGTACAGACCCTCCTCCTCCTTGTTAATTGGTTGGAAAGCCAAAGTTTGTTTGCTTGCGGTTTGATTGATAAATCAACTGGAAAGCATGCAGTTGGATCAATCAATCAAACAGCAAACAATTGATTGATTTATTGTTTTCCGTTTTATCAATTGCTAGATTTTTTGGAAAAAAATTGATTCCACTGCCCACCCTTCACTATAACCTCCTCCTCCCTTATTATTAAAAAGGGGAATGATGTTTTTTGTTTTTATTTTTTTGTAGGAAAAATACCTGGTATTTTTTTTGATTTTCTATGTTTGTTGATCATGTATGTTGATTATACCAGACTAATGAATGTTTTTTTTTCTTTTTGATTCCATTTAATGCAACTGTTAATTCAACCTGTTGCTCCATCTTAAAACACCATTTTTCCTGCTGTCCAATTCTTCTTCCACTAAACTCAAAATTTTATACAATCATTTGAATCCTTTCTTGATACTCACACCAATTGAAGTATTTGGATGGTAGGGAACAAGATTGGAGGGAATTATTTGATAAGCATACAGAGAGGTGGCAAGAAGAGGGCTTGTCATCAAAAGAGGGCTCAACACAAAGATTCCAAAATCTCTTTGGAGATAAAATTGGTTGGGATCAATGAGCCAGTTGTGTGGCCAGAGAAAAAAAAAAACTTTGGATCTGTATCCTTCCATCACTTCATAAAAAAAACCATCAAAAACCCTCCCCTGAAGAGTTTGAACAGGCCAAACTGAAGATTCAACACTTACATTTCTTCTTCTGTGGAAAAATTTACTTTCAAGAGCAATCTGATTGTGAGGCTCTGGTGGCCATGATCAAACTTTTCCCATTGAATAAAATATCTGAGGAAGAGAAGAAGAGCTTCAACCAAGTCACCACTTTCCTTCACCAATCAAGAAAATTTGTCAAAAATGTTGGTCCCTCAAGATCTTGGGGTGGGAAGAAGTGGGCTATTGGATGGCAAAAAACCAATGAACCCTTTGAAACTCTTTGGAAAATATTTGAAAAATTTTGCTGTTCACAATTATCCTCAAGATTTTTATTTTTTGAACCTTAGGGCTGACAAGGTCTCTAAAATTTTAGGCCAAATGTTCAGAAAATTAGCCAGACTGGCCTTTGAATCAAACTGTCATACAATGAAGGACAACTCCATCTCCTCCTTCTCTTCTTCAAAATTTTGATCTGAACTCACTGATTTCAACTGCTCACCACATATTACTTTCACATCCAATGTCTTCTACAACTCTCCCCATGTTGAAAAACGCAATCTCTCCTCCTATTCCTTTTTAATCTTGTAGAGACTCCTGTGGTATTATATAAATAAAGTAGAAAATAGCTTGCTGGAAGTCCTTGATGTTAAAATATGTATGCACTTACGCGTGTGCTATGTATAAGTGTAATCCAAATGGGATGCACATATGGGCCTCTCCGGCCCATTTGACACTCACACAGACCATACAGGCCTGTGTGGATGTCATGTATTTGTGGAAACTGGCCTCAAAAGGGGTTAAACAGGCTCATTGGTACACGCGCCTGGTGAGGGATATGGGCAAATACAGCCAGATGAGCTTTTATGGGCATAATTGGGCCCAAGGTTTATTTTGGACATACTCGGCAAGACGGGCTGGCCTGCCAAAGTGTGTTTGTTTCAGGTTTTGGGCTTGGGGTGGCCCATTGGGGCCAACACCTGTGTCCCAGCCCAGTTGGGGCTACTTCCCATACTGCGGCCCGCTTGGGGCTGCTTTTATCCTTTGGTTTGGCCCACGCAGGGCCCAACGGCCCGTGCAGGGCTGTTGTGGCGGCCAAGGGATCCCCTGTGGAGCAACGCCACACGGGTCTGGCTGGTTGCAAACGGCAGCCACTGCCACAGGAGCAAGGGCAAGTGGCCCTGGGTCCCTCCCCCTCCCCTTGCTTGCCATTGCAAGGGGGAGGGGGTGGCTGGCTGGGTTGAATCAGCCAGCAACCAGCCGCAACAAGGCAGTCGGTCAGGGCAGGGGGGATTTAATCACCCCCTTGCCCAGGGGATGAAAATGCCAGCCGCAGAGAGAGCAACCGGCGGTGGGGGGGATCTGATCACCCTCCCACCAGCAAAGAAAGACAAGAGGGGCGCTCTCCCCCCCCCCTTTACCAAAGGGGAGGAGCAACGGGCTGAGGGGATCTGACCAACCCCCAGCCCACTATTCTGGACAACGCCCTGGGGGTATCAACCCCCAGGGCCCCTGGTGAGGGGATTTGACCCCCCCTACCAGGGATTTGAGAGGAACAGGGGGGGCGGCATTTCCCCCCGGTTAAACCCCCCCAAGTGAGGTTGAGACCGGACCTAGGTGAGTCCTGGGTCCCACCTGGCCCATATGTGGGGCCAGGGGCTGGCTGCATGAGGAAACCAGCCTGTAAGTAAGGAAATAAGAGTAACTGGGCTGGTTGTAACGGACAACCAGCCAGGGGATTGAACAACAAAGGAGCTTGTTCAGCCCTGTAATGGTGGAAACACCAGAATGGAACGGACCAGGCTGGTCATAAGGGTACAGGGACTGATGCCATGTGGGATGACGTAGCCCAAACCAAGTAACAAGGCCTGTATAGCCTGTAGAGCTCCTTTGGAGCGGAAAATTTTCCTATTGGCTTGTTGTATCATGGGCTCACAAGAGGCCAATCTTTTGTACTTAAGGAGCTCTTCTCCCTGCTGTTTTCCATCATTCATTTATCATCCAATTGAATTCATCAAGGATATCATCCAACGTAATGCCCCATTGTGAGAGCCCATCAAGCAATTATTGACACAAGGTGTCCAGCATTTCTTTTGCTTTAAATACTACTCAGTTGCCTAAGCTAATTGATGGCCATAATTATAACACTTGAAGGAGAATTTAGTATTACTCCTACTACTTTAGAGTATTAGTAAGACTAAGTTAGTTTTGAATTTCCTGCCCTTCCAGCAATATAGTAATTCTGCACAAAAATTTATTTAAATTAATGGCTTGTTTCTTTGATACTTAGAATAGGTCTCAGATCATACCTAGATTAGTTATTACCGTTATTGGTAGGATTTGTTGAAGAATAGACCAGATTTATGGGATTATTGGTTAGTTATTGATCAGATATATTTGATCTTAACCAATATCCCAATATTCAAGGGTTCAAGGGTTTATAAAAATGGATTTTTCAGGAGAGTACCCAAGGATGGGTTTACCCACAGGGGGCTGGGTAGATGAAAATTTGGTATTTTATTTTTGTTGTGCTCTCTTTCTTTGTAAGGGTTATGTATTGATTAATGGGTGGTTTTTCTTTCATCTGGTGCTGAATATTTAGGTCACAGAAGAACCCTTATCCAAGCACCTTTTAGATGGTTTGGTTGGTTAAAGGTGTGTTATAAATTGGTTTCTGATTTCTGGTTTCCTTTATAATGGGTTCACTAATACTATTTATCTGGCAAAGAGGGCCTTATCTGTGAGGAGGGGGGGATGATATGCTTGGGTGAGCCAGATGGCATGAGATGGGATGGGTGATACAGCATGAATAGGGCAGAGAGGCCCTCATTAAATAGAAAATTCCTTCCCCCAGGGGTGCTTAAGGCTGCCCATGAGGGTTCTCCCTGTTCTGGTGAGGAAACATAAGATAAAATTACATGAGACATTTTTGCTCTTTGGAAAAAGCTTGTACAGTTACATGAGGAATTTCTGCTTGTTGGAAAAATCTGGTACAGGGGTTTCATGCATTCACAGACCTGCATAAACTTCTTTGAAGTGCAGATAAAATATAATCCTGTGAAGTAATGGTTGTTGCTTTGGTGCATCTTGACTCTTCCTACATATATTGATGGGTAGTACTGGTGGTTTGTTTGATGCTGCATGGTCTTGACTGCCTGTATATATTTCTGGGTAGTACTTTGATACTTTTACTGGTGGTTTGTTTGGTATCACATGCTTCTGATTACATAAATTTCTGTGTGGTGCTGAGATTGTTTGTGCTGCATGTCTCTGGCTGCCTGCATATATTGCTGGGTAGCCCTGTGGTACTTGTACTGGTGGGTTGTTTGGTATCACATCCTTCTGACTAAATAAATTTTTGTGTTCTGCTGAGATTTTTTGGTACTGAATTTTTATGGTTGAGACTGGTTTCACTTCCTCCTGCCTATAGTGTCCTGTATACTTCTGAATAGACTTGTGTATGTATATTTGCTTGTTTTTTTGGTTCTGGTTGAGGCTGGTTCCACTTACTCCTGCCTATACTTTCCTTTATACTTCTGCCTAGCCTTGTGTATGTTTATTTGATTGTTTGTTTGGTTCTGGTTGAGACTAGTTCCACTTCCTCCTGCCTTACTGTTCCTGTATAACTCTTCCCTAACTTCCGTATAACTCTTCCCTGCCTTCTGTATTTATATTTGAATGCATTCTGGGTGAGGTGACAGGAGCTGAAATAGTTGCACTGCCTCCTGTTTCTGTATTTCTGTATTCTGGCTGAGGTGACAGGGTTAGTGTATGGTTCTGGTGTTGAGGGTAAGCTATTATGGGTATGTACTTGAGGGTTTGAAAGGTATGTCTTTATGCCTTCCACAGGGCTTTGACACCTTGTTGGTTTGAGTTTGCCACAGTTCAAGGGTTCTTGGGCTGTATCTTCCAATCCATGAGTGATAGGGTGGTACTTTAGAAGAGTGACTATAGGTTATTTTGCATTTAGAATCCATTTCTGAGGTTTATTTAAGGGTTTGAGCTGTTTTTATATTACAAAAGTGAGTCAGATGGCTATAGGACAGGTTTGGTCTACCACATTGTGGTTCCAACCAAAAGATAAAATGGACAACTTATCAACAATGAGGACTAATATCAAGAATCTGGCAGCAAATTAATGTCTCCCTACTTGAGTTTTGGGATTGATTTAAAAAAAAGGCAATGTTAAAATGGATTGGTTAGAAAAAAAGTACAAAAACTGTTCTTTTCCTGCTTCGGAGGCTGACACTCATACAAGAATCAAAATGTTTATTCAAATCAACAAAACAATTCAAAACACTTTCAGGTACTTGGAAATTGGACAAATATATTCTAGAAAAAAAATTTAAACAAAAATAAAAAATATTTTTTTACTGGTGGTGTTAAAAATAGTCTCAAAGGTTGTTGTAATCAAAAATAATTTGTTTTTTTTAAACGTTATTTTTATAAAAGTGAATTTGATTACAGACCAAGCAATTGAGTGATTTCCTTTATTTCATCCACTGTTCTACTGCTACCAATACAGCCATGGCTACAAATAACCTGTCCTTTTTTTCTATGGCCACAATTTCACTTTCCTTTTCAATTCACTCTTCCTGTCCATCGTTCTCCTTTTTTTCTTTTTGAAACTCCAGCTCAGACTTTTTCAGTTTCCACTCAAAATCTAAATTTTGTTTGAGAGTCAAAACCTCATCTTTCTGCCTTTGAAAATCCATAGCCAGTTGACAACCCCACTTTTTCCTTTTCAAATTGAATTTTTTCAGATTTAATTTGTTATTTCACTGTTTAATGGAGGAGGTGAATACAAATAAGCTTGATTTTGAAAGCAAGGAGAATCAATCAATGCAATCAATTGAATATTGATTTGGCATGATATCCTTGTTAAAATACGTACGCACTTACGCGGGTGCTACGTATAAGTGTAATCCAAATGGGATGCACAAATGGGCCTCTGAGGCCCATTGGACACACACACGGACCATACGGGCCCATGTGGATGCAACAGAGTTGGGGAAACTGGCCTCAAAACGCGTGAAATAGACCCATTGGTACACGGGCCCTAACGGGCCCGATGGGGTATATGGGCAAATACGGCCAGATGGGCTTGTATGGGCATAATTGGGCCCAAGGTTTATTTTGGACATACTTGGCCAGACGGGCTGGCCCGCAAAAGTATTCTTTTCTCACAATTCGGGCTTGGGGCGGCCCATTAGGGTTGCCGCCCGTGTCGCGGCCCGCTCGGGGCCGCTGCTCGCGTCGCGGCCCGTTCGGGGCCACCTGTGTTCCTCGGCACGGCCCACGCGGGGCCCGACGGCCCGCGCGGGGCTGTTGCGCGGCCAAGGGATCCCGCGCAGTGCGATGCCGCGCGGGCCCGGCTGGTCGCGACCGGCAACCAGCGCCGCGGAGCCGGGGCTCGCGGCCCCGGCTCGCTCCCCCTCCCCTGGCTCGCCGTCGCGAGGGGGAGGGGGCAGGCTGGCTGGGTTGAACCAGCCAGCGACCGGCCGCAACGAGGCGGTCGGTCAGGGCAGGGGGGACCTGACCACCCCCTTGCCCAAGGAGGTGGCGGCGCCGGCCGCAAGAGTAGCGACCGGCAGGTGGGGGGGATTTCATCACCCCCCCACCATTGATTGGTCAATGCGACCAAACCAGATAGGGGCGCTCTCCCCCCCCCTTTACCGAGGGGGAGGAGCAATGGGCCTGGGGGGGCCTGATCACCTCCCAGGCCAATTTACATGACGACGCCCTGGGGGTATCGACCCCCAGGGCCCCTGGTGAGGGGATTTGACCGCCCCCACCAGGGATTTGTAAGAGATAGAGGGGGGGACAGCATGTCCGCTGGTCACACCCCCCCATGTGAGGTTGAAACCGGACCCAGGTGAGCCCTGGGTCCCACCTGGCCCATTTCAGGGGCCAGGGGCTGGATGCATGAGGCAACCAGCCCGTAACAGGGCTAATGATGCCATCAGGGCCGGTTGTAATAGAAAACCAACTAAGGGACTGAACAGCAATTGGCTGGTTCAGCCCCGTAACGGTGGAAACACAAGAATGGACCGGAATAGTCTGGTTGTAAGGGTTCAGGGACTAATGCCATGTGGGCTGATGCAGTCCAAACCAAGTAACAAGGCCTGTAGAGCCTGTAGAGCTCTTTTGGGGCGGAAAATTTGCCCTTTGGCTTGTTGTATCATGGGCTCACAAGAGGCCAATCTTTTGTACTTAAGGAGCTCTTCTCCCTGCTGTTTTCCATCATTCATTCATCATCCAATCGAATTCATCCAACATATTGCCCCATTGTGAGAGCCCCATTAGCCATTATTGACACACAGTGTCCAGCATTTCTTTTGCTTTAAATACTGCTCATTTGCCTAAGCTAATTGCTGGCCATAATTATAACACATTATCAGTACCAACATCATCATTACTTCCAAGCCATCTAGACCTTTGTACCTTACTTTGGAGAACCTCAAAGACCTCAAGTTTTCCAAGAAGATGTCCTATATCCCTGATGTTAGCTCTACCAAAATAGTTCTGAATAGTCAGAACTATAATGCTTGGGCTGTCCTTATGGATAGTGAGCTGGATAACATCTGCTGTGGGGAAATTATGGATGCAGATGACACTCTGATCAGTTCAGAAGTGGAGAAGAAGTCTTACCATCTGATCCTTAGGCATCTTGATGAGAATCATGTGACATGGGTTGCTGATACTCTTAGGGAAGATGAGAGGAGGAGGGGCAGCATCCTTTGGAAGCTGCTTAAGTCCAAGTATGCTGGTGATTCTGTTCACCAGAAGGGTATAGCCTTTAATAAACTGTTCAAGTTACAATATTCAAATTGTAAACAGTTTGTGGCAGAGGCTAGGTCTAGTATAGCCAAGTTCACGTCATCTGGACTTAACATGGATCCAGATTGTTTGTCACTCTTAATCCTTCAAAAGCTGCCAAAAGAGTTTGATTCCTTAGTCCGAATCATTTCTCAATTGGATCCTCTTCCTGGGGAGGAGGATGTGCTTAAAAGGATTGAAAAGGATGACCTTCAATTCAAGATGAAGGGGGGTTCTGGAACAGCCCTAGTTGGAAAGACTGGAAAATCTCGCAAGAAGGCGAAAAAGGATTTGTCCAAGGTCTTATGTTACAATTTTCAGAATAAGGGTCACTATGCTAAGGACTGCAAGGAGGCCAGGAAAAGGAAGAAGTCCGAAGGAAATGACAAGGAGGTCAATCTCACAACTGAAAACGTTGCAATGGTGGCATTGGATGCTCCAATTGAAGAGGCTGTTGTGGAAGAAGGTCCCAACAAGAAGGCCAAAATCGATGAGGATCAAGAAATGGACTTGATTGATTATGAAGTGAGTAATCTTAACCTCAAAGATAAGAACTTATCAGTGAATGATAAAGCTTCTTTCCTACTAGGAGGATTGAAGGAGGATGTTCTTGTTTTGATTGATTCTGGTTGTACAGATCACATGTTTTTTTGAACCAAATTTATTTTCAAATCTTAGTGATTATGATGGGGTTGTAAATATTGGTCAGAAAGGCAGAACAACTCAGATTAAAGGAATTGGAAAAGTTATTCTTGCAAATCAACTGGGTTTCCAAATTACTTTTGATAAAGTGTTCTATGTACCAGAGTTGCCTTACAACCTTGTGTCTCTTGGGGTGTTATGGAAAAAAGGTTTCCAAATTCGTTATCTTAAAGGAGATAGGTTTGTTATTGATATGAATGGGAGAACTGTTCTTAGTGGACAAGTTCGGAATAAGCTTCTGTGTGCAAGCTTGTTCCAATTCTCAGCTCTGAGCACTGTTTCTCACAATAGAAGTGGCCATAAGGTAAAGGACAGCAACTGTGAGAGTTGTACCTTGGGGGCTAAGACTAGAAATGTGTTCTCTAAGAGTAGAGATCACACAGATGTTCCTAGAGAGGAATTTTCCATTGATTTGGCAGGGCCATTCACTCCAGAGTCCCTTGGTGGGGCAAGATACTTCATCAATTTAGTTGATACTGCAACTAATTATGTTTGGGTTAAACCAATTCGATCTAAGGATCAGACCACAGAGGAGGTTTCTGTAATCTTCAAAGTCTGGAAACAGAATGGTCTGATGAAGGAGATCAAGAGGGTTATTACCGATGGAGGGGGTGAATTCGTGAGTAAAGATTTTGGGAGGCTGTTGAAAGATTATGGTATCATTCATATAGTCAGTACTGCAAGTACTCCACAAAATAATGGAATAGTTGAGAGAATGAATAGGACTTTACTGGACAAAGTCAGAACTATTATGTCTCAATCTGGTCTGCCAAAGTTCTTATGGGCTGAGTTGATGTGCACGGTGTGTCTGTTGCACAACATTATAAGTGTTAATGGGAAGTGCCCCCATTATCAGTTTTGGAAGTTGTACCCCAAAACATCACACCTAAGAACAATCGGTTGCTTGGTGTATTATAGTGTCCACCATAATGAAATGGTCGGAAAATTAGACCCTAGAGCCAGAACAGGGGCACTTGTAGGCTATGATTTAATAAGTAAATCTTATAGGATCTATTGTCCAGGGACAAGAAAGGTTATCCGTAGCAGGGATGTAAAATTTGACGAAAGTACCTTTCCACTCAAAAGGAGTGAAGATGTCGTTGTGATTAAGCCACAACAAGAAATAGAATTAGCACCTATTTCACCAGCAAAAGCTGTGGAACATGTGGTTCCAGAAGATGAAGAGGTTGCAGACGTGCCACAAGAGGGTTCAGTACCCGCTCCAGGTGATTCTGTGGAATCAGAACCTGATGAGCCTCCACCTCCGGTTAGAGGGAGTGGTAGGGTTAGAGTACCGGTTGACAGGTATGGGGAGTGGAGATCCCATTATGCTGCCGCAGGATATGAGGAAGATACATTTCAGGAACAGTGTATGCTCAATGAAGTCCTGGAGTTGAGTTCAGAAATGGGTAACAGGGTTAACCCAAATAGCTTTGGCCAAGCTATGAATTCTGATGAGAGAGCCAACTGGAAGAGTGCTATTTTTGAGGAATTTGATTCTCTAGAGAATAATAGTGTCTTTGAAGTGGTTAAGCGGGATTCTGTTCCAAAAGGAAAGACCATTGTGGGGTCTCGATTGGTGTTAAACAAGAAGTTTGACACAAATGGAGTTTTGAAAAGGTTCAAGGCTAGATGTGTTGCACAGGGCTTCAAGCAGAGAGAGGGTATTGATTACCAAGAAACTTTCTCACCAACTGGAAGGCTGTCCACCTTCAGGTACATCATTGCTCTGGCAGTGGAGTTGGGTGAAGAAATCAGACAAGCTGATTTTGTAACGGCATACTTGAATGCAAAACTTGGAGAGGAGGAGACTGTTTATATGTTGATTCCTGATGGTTTTCGTGAATGGTTAGTAGAGACTAAACCAGAAACCATGAAGAAAATCTGTGTTAGAACTTTTCTTTCGGCAGATAAAGGGGAATATGTCCTCAAGCTGTGTAGATCCCTGTATGGATTGAAGCAAGCAGCTAGGTCATGGTATAACACCATGAGTGAGAAACTGATAGAGATTGGTTTTAAGACGTCTGAGGCCGATCCTTGCCTTTTTGTGAGAAAGGATGCAATTTTGTTTGTATGGGTCGATGACATTATCATTATTGGTGATGGTAAAGAGAGAGTCATGGAGACACTCAAAAAGGAGTTCAAGATAAAAGATCTTGGTCTGGCACAACAGGTGCTAGGAATGAAAGTTAGTAAGGGCAAGAATGGTATTAAGTTAGACCAAAGCCATTCCGTTGAAGCTCTTCTTAAGCAGTATGGCTTAGAGGATGCAAAGGAGTTTGGTACTCCCATGCAGTCAAACATTTGTTTAGAGAAGTATACAGATGAGGAGTATCTGGAGTTTGTTCAATCAGGGAATGACTACAGGTCAGCTGTTGGATCGCTTAATTATTTGGGGCAGTGTAAAGGCCCGATATTGCGTTTGCAATTGGGGTCTTGTTGCAACACTTAGAGAAGCCAAGCATGAGGCATTGGTCAGCGTTTAAGAGAGTTATGAGGTATCTTAAAGGAACACACAGTCTGGGACTGTTGTTTACAAAGTCAGCAAACTTTGATTTGGTTGGTTATTCCAATGCAAGTTGGGCAGATGGTAACACTAGGGAATCAACAAGTGGTTTTATATTCTTTTTAGGTAAGAATCTGGTGTCATGGATGTCCAAGAAGGTGTCGGCAATAAGTCTTTCATCAACAGAGGCTGAGTATAGAGCTTACTTAGCAGCTTCACAGGAAGCAAAATGGTTGAGAAAAGTCTTAGAGGATACACATAAACCACAAGGGTTTGCGTTGTTGTATTCTGATAACCAGAGTGCCATTGCGTTGGCACAAAACCAAGTGTTCCATTAAAGAACAAAACATATTGATGTTCACTATAACTATATTCGTGATGCAGTTAACTGCAATGAGATTGTGTTGAGGTACATGCCCACTGGAGCAATGATTGCAGATATCTTGACTAAGGCATTAGACAGAAACAAGCATCAAGGCTTTGTGACTAATATGCGGATGTCACCCCTTTTGGATTAAGGGGGTGTGTTAAAATACGTACGCACTTACGCGGGTGCTACGTATAAGTGTAATCCAAATGGGATGCACAAATGGGCCTCTGAGGCCCATTGGACACACACACGGACCATACGGGCCCATGTGGATGCAACAGAGTTGGGGAAACTGGCCTCAAAACGCGTGAAATAGACCCATTGGTACACGGGCCCTAACGGGCCCGATGGGGTATATGGGCAAATACTGCCAGATGGGCTTGTATGGGCATAATTGGGCCCAAGGTTTATTTTGGACATACTTGGCCAGACGGGCTGGCCCGCAAAAGTATTCTTTTCTCACAATTCGGGCTTGGGGCGGCCCATTAGGGTTGCCGCCCGTGTTGCGGCCCGCTCGGGGCCGCTGCTTGCGTCGCGGCCCGTTCGGGGCCGCCTGTGTTCCTCGGCACGGCCCACGCGGGGCCCGACGGCCCGCGCGGGGCTGTTGCGCGGCCAAGGGATCCCGCGCGGTGCGATGCCGCGCGGGCCCGGCTGGTCGCGACCGGCGACCAGCGCCGCGGAGCCGGGGCTCGCGGCCCCGGCTTGCTCCCCCTCCCCTCGCTCGCCGTCGCGAGGGGGAGGGGGCAGGCTGGCTGGGTTGAACCAGCCAGCGACCGGCCGCAACGAGGCGGTCGGTCAGGGCAGGGGGGACCTGACCACCCCCTTGCCCAAGGAGGTGGCGGCGCCGGCCGCAAGAGTAGCAACCGGCAGGTGGGGGGGATTTCATCACCCCCCCACCATTGATCGGTCAATGCGACCAAACCAGATAGGGGCGCTCTCCCCCCCCCTTTACCGAGGGGGAGGAGCGATGGGCCTGGGGGGGCCTGATCACCTCCCAGGCCAATTTACATGACGACGCCCTGGGGGTATCGACCCCCAGGGCCCCTGGTGAGGGGATTTGACCGCCCCCACCAGGGATTTGTAAGAGATAGAGGGGGGGACAGCATGTCCGCTGGTCACACCCCCCCATGTGAGGTTGAAACCGGACCCAGGTGAGCCCTGGGTCCCACCTGGCCCATTTCAGGGGCCAGGGGCTGGATGCATGAGGCAACCAGCCCGTAACAGGGCTAATGATGCCATCAGGGCCGGTTGTAATAGAAAACCAACTAAGGGACTGAACAGCAATTGGCTGGTTCAGCCCCGTAACGGTGGAAACACAAGAATGGACCGGAATAGTCTGGTTGTAAGGGTTCAGGGACTAATGCCATGTGGGCTGATGCAGTCCAAACCAAGTAACAAGGCCTGTAGAGCCTGTAGAGCTCTTTTGGGGCGGAAAATTTGCCCTTTGGCTTGTTGTATCATGGGCTCACAAGAGGCCAATCTTTTGTACTTAAGGAGCTCTTCTCCCTGCTGTTTTCCATCATTCATTCATCATCCAATCGAATTCATCCAACATATTGCCCCATTGTGAGAGCCCCATTAGCCATTATTGATACACAGTGTCCAGCATTTCTTTTGCTTTAAATACTGCTCATTTGCCTAAGCTAATTGCTGGCCATAATTATAACAATCCTCAATTCCAGAAAAACTTGGAGTGTTTGTCCTCTTTTGAAGGCTATTGGGGTTGATTTTGATAAAATTGGAGGCCTTTTTCTTTCCCTTTGCCAAGGAGTTTTGTGTGGGATTGTTTTTTCTCACATTTAAACAGTATGTGGGAGGCCTCATTGGCTTGAGGTTTTGGCCATTCAGGAATGAATGAGGCTGTTTCTTTGCCATCTAAATCAGTCAGGATTTAATGGAAAGAGGAGAAAAGAACTTTGTTACTTACTTGAGCAGATTTTTATGTCAATAGCAATACAGGAATAAGATGCTCCTCATCACCCAATTTCTCCAGTTCTTCCACCCCAGGAAGATAGCAATTGAAAAAATGAAGTGAGGGCTTCAAGGAAGGGTTTTAACTGTTGATCAAGGCTTATTTAGACATGATTGGAGCTGGTTCCGTTGGAATATCTGCCTCCACATCAGATTGGGGCCACTCATAGTTTTTTTTGGATCATCATTGCTAGTCTGAGAATCCAAAGCCAGGCCTCAGAATCAACTCAATCTGATTTTTGGGAATCAAAGGTGGCTAAAGAGCAATATTGGCCTTCTTTCCAAATATTTCATCCATTTTAACACAAAAAGGAAAAATGGAGTCCAACTTATCAACCACCAAGTAGATTCCCTTTGCTTTATTGCAGTTGGAGATACCTAAGCCAGTGGAGATTGAAATTGAGTGGGCTTCTATTTACTTGGCTTGATAGTTCTTAAATTTCTGCCTCATCTGTTTGGATGAAAGATCCAGCCTACATTTGGTTTCATTCTTCAGTTCATTGGCCATCAGGAGATAACCATCAACCGTAGAGCATGGAGGTTTACCAACTTGTGTTTCATTGTTGGATGCAATGTAAGCATCATATTTGGAGGAAATTTTGAGCCAGTTTACCAGGATGATGTGATCAGCTCTTTTGAGCTGAATGGAGCCTTTGGAAGCTGATGGGGGAGGATTGTTGGATGTTGAGTTTCTGCGGGATGTTTCCTTTGGTACATTGGATTTTTTAGAGGACCTGCGGGGGAAGGTTCCCTGAGGGGCCATTTAAAAAGGGTAAGAGGGATGAAAGGATGAAGTAATGAAGAAATGAAGGGATGAAGGGATGTGATGAAATTGGGGATGAAGCAATGGAGAAATGAAGCAATAAGAGTTAGGATGTGATGAAAGCAGGGATGAAGCAATGAGAGGATGGATGTGATGAAAGCAATAAAGTGATGAGAGTGTTAAAGGGGTGGGAGTGATGAAGTGATGAGGGAATGAGAGTGATGAATAAAAGAGCATAGGAAGTGATGAAAGTGATGAAGTGATGAGAGTGGGAAGTGATGAGAGTGATGAAGCGATGAATCAAAGATGATAGGAAGAGATGATAGAGATGAATTTATGAGAGCAATGAATCAAATCTTTCCAATGAGCTTGGAGGTAGAGTTTTTCAGATGAGGTTGGAGGTTGAAAACAGGGGTAATTATTTGGAATGATACGTGGCTGAGGTGGTGAAAGCCTTTAAATAATTTATTTCAAAAACCCATGCATTTTTAGTAACTCTGAAACGTCTGATGTGAAATAAGTGGGTTTTTTTGATTTTTAATGGCGGTTTTGAAATGGAAGATTTGGGTTGAAACCCATGATTAAAAAATGGCGGGTTTGAACTGGAAGATTTGGGTTGAAACCCATCATTAAAAAATGGTGGTTTTGGTTAACTTTGATACACCCTTTTTGAAGAAATGGGTTTTTGATGCCAAATTAGGTAAGTCTACCCATTGGCACAACCATCCATTTCCTAATCCTTCATGAATTTGAGACATTAAAAAGGTAAATTGTTTAATCCCTCTGAATTTATGACCCACCAGGAAGAAATAAGTTCATAAATCCAGATTTGTGTTGATTTTCTGACCTATGAGAAAATCTAGGAAGTTTTGTAATTCTTTCACACAGCAGAGAGGTTGTGTAACAAAATTGTGAAATCCATTCACTGCAGAGATTTTTCCATTGAAAAAATCTAAAATATCTTGCTTTCTGCCATGGATTTTCAAAAAGACTTTCTGCATGCATTTTTCAAAGCCATGCAAATACAATGGGGGGGTAGACTTACCTGGTGGTTCCTCACATCAAAAACCTGAAAGGTAGGTCTACCAGTTTTTCTTGAAAAGTCATATTGAATTTCAATGGGGAACAACCACTTCCACAGTTAAATTGGGAAGGGGATAAAAACCTCCAAAATGGCCTGAAATACTCAAAATTCTCTTCTCAATCCAAAAAATAAGGGAAATACATTTTATTCAAAGAAAAGAAAGTGGCATAGTAGTCCATTTTGGCACTTAATTAGGTGTAAGTACTTGTAAAAAGGGGAACAAGAATACTTCAAGGATTATTGGGTGTTTATTTCTGTGTGATAAATTCTCCCACAATCAATTTTACCCCTGAAATTTGCATGAAATATAATAAAAAGAGCTGGAAAAATTACCAAAAGGATGCAATGCATACCTTTCTGGCCTTCAACTTGGAATAAAAACATTTTTAAAGGAAAAAATCATTATCTAAACAGTTTACACCTCCTTATGTTTGTGTTAATTCATAATTTGAGAAATTTAGAATCAGCCCCTGGAATTATTGTTAAAGAATAGGAAAGTGCAGCCTCAAAGCATATTCTAATAACTCACTTATTTTGCCTTTAAATTGGTAACAGGCTCAGTTTAGGAACAAATAATTATAAATCATTCCCATAACTTGTTTTAAAAATATCTCCATTTTGCCATTAACAACTCAGCTTCTGGAATTATTGATCCAAAGAAGGTTATTCCATCCAAAAGTTCCTGCTGAGATGACATAATGGTTGAAATAAAAAACAATGAAACTTCTCCTAATGAAAAAACAAGGATTTTTGACAAATATGCTACAAAGAAATTCTCTGAAGCATATTGTGTGAGCCCTTTTATATTAGGCTAGGATATTGTCCTTCTCCTTTAGCCAAATATACCTTGGTACAAAACAAGGGACAAAAAGTTATAAAAAAGGAAATTTTAAAGCCAATAATATCTTTTTCATTCAGTTAATTAAACCTTATATAATCAGGTAATTGGTAAAGAATAAGAAAAATTTATTAGAAATATAAGCATTTGATGATGGGCAATGTGATACTTAAGAAATTTCTTGATCAATAGACCAACTATCTGAAATTTTAACCAACTAGAAACTCAAAAACTTGTACCAAACTCCCAGAAATTGAACTTTATCCTGGTATAATCCTTTATTCCATAGCTTGTCCACTTATTCATAGTAACTGATCCTTTTCCAAAACTTTCAGGTTTAATATCCATTCAACCAATCAGGTATCCTACTTAAGGAACCTTTGAGGTTGAATTTTAAACAGAAATTTGGACCCATTTTCTGAAAAAAATTGATTCTCTTAAATTAGTGCTGGAAAACCTTTAGGTCTTGACCCCTGGGTTGAATTTATCAAAATTTATGAAAATAAATTCAAAAAAATTTGAATTTTTTTGATCATTTTTTTTTGTATCACTACTATTGGTATCCATCTTTTACCTGTTTCACCTCTATTAGCTAGAATGAGTTAGGTCCTTGGCATGTAGTAGGCTGAAAAACATCTGTAAAATGTTTTCTCCCCTTTTATCTCATAGATCATCTTTTTATAATTTATTCTTTCAATCAGATTTAATTGAATGATACTTTTTTTGAATTTCTTCAATGAAAAATTTAATAAGATATTAATAAATTGTATAAAGAGAAAGTTATTTCAATTTTTATTGAAAAAAAAGAATAAATCCCAAATTCAAGAAACTAAATTTATTTCTTACTATTCATATGAAACTCAAATGCTTTAAATGTGTGCAGAAAGTTGGAATCAGTTATAAAATAATTCCAAGTAAAAATTTAGTGAAGAACTGAAAATCTTTCAAGCTAAGAAGGGAACTAAACAAAAAACCTCTCCCTAGAGCTTCATCTACTTTCCATACAATTCATGAAGATCTTTTGCAGATTGATCCACAATGAAAATGTAATTCCTGATACATTTCATTTGAAATAGAATCTACCACTGTCTTGAAAACTTGGCTTGATTAGTGAATTGTTGAAGATTTTTAAAATTGAGATACTATTGTAAGCTTCATAGGTCTTGATAGCTGTCCACTGGAAAAAATCCTGGAGAAGGATTGTCAGCTGGCTACTATTCAGAACCAACTGACTAAAGCCTAAAATAAATAAAATATAAATGAATTAATAAATAAATACGGAAATAATAAAATAAAATAAAAATAATGAATGTAGCCTTAATTTGTAAGAAATCCAAAAATTTTTTTTGAAAAAAATGGTTTTTTGGTGCCAATTTAGGAAGGGTCACCCACTGGCACCACCACCCATTTCCGACTCCTTCAGGTAGAACTATGCTCACTCATGTACCCTTGCTGGTAACATCCGCAAGTACTGGTTTCTGACCAAAAATTTGGTCAGAAACCCATAATTATTTAAAATTAACCACCACAAATTCGGAATTTAGGGCCCTGCACCCTAATTTAATATTTACCCAATGTAATATGTACACATTATAAGATACAGGGCTCCTGTAATTTTCCAAAAAGGGATGTTACAGCCCTATTGCAGTACTAAGAGGATACTTTAGCACCCCAGGACAACCACTATAGCTACAGCAGATGTCCTGCTTTGGGCTAGAATACTTCCAAAGCCCCCAAACCTCAGATAAAGCCTGTATCACCCTAGATGTAATATGTACACATTAGAGGATACAGGGCTCCTGTAATTTTCCCAAAAAGGAATGTTACAGCCCTATTGCAGTACTAAGAAGATATTTTAGCACCCCAAGACAGTCACAATAGATTTGGTAGATGCCCTGCTTTGGGCCAGAACACTCATAACAGTCCCCAAACCTCAGATACACCCTGTATGACCCAATTAAGGATGAAAGGCCCCTGTATGTATTTGTGGCTGTTACAGTACAAATTAGCCCATACACAACCAATAATGACCAATAAGGCCTCAAAATCAAAGTTGCGAACAGGTTTCAGAGGTCTAGGACATACTTCCAAGTCCCTAGCCTCAGTAAACAAGGGCCTGTACTTAAATTATTAGGCTCAAATCAGGATACATGGCTGGTACAATGATATCACTTGAGGCTTGGAAATGTGTATCAAGCCCCAAGCCTGATGACATAGGGCTTCCTGTACCTCTGTAGTGACTAGAGCAGGTCTGCAAGAACACACTGATGGCTCCTTGGCCTCAGAACTAGCCTGGGTCACCCTCATTTGGCTGGTAAAAAGACTGTACCATGAGGGGACCCAAACAATATAAATAAAGTACCTTCCCCCAGCTATTTCTACCAGATTCGTCCAGTCATATAGTCATTATTGCTTCAGATATTTTTGTCCTCAAGCCATCAAACCCTTATAAGAAATAAGTGTGTGATCCTGGACCACTTTCTGATAAAATTGTAGACCATAATTCTTGAATCCCTGTTTTTTGGCCAAATTGAACAACCAACCATTCATCCTGCCCTAGTACAAACTTCCAGCACCCTGAATCCTTGAATATTGGCCCATTCATCAGGAATAAGTCCGGATCTAGACCTAGTAAGTGATCCTGCTGACTTATACCCCTTTTTTGTAGGTTTTGCATAACCTATGTCCCAAGGAAATTACACACACCCTTCTTGAAAGGAATCCTTGTCAACCCCACAGGCACCACAATTGCTCCTATATTG
Source organism: Puccinia polysora (assembly GCA_025617555.3). Lineage (NCBI taxonomy): Eukaryota > Fungi > Basidiomycota > Pucciniomycetes > Pucciniales > Pucciniaceae > Puccinia > Puccinia polysora. The sequence continues at coordinate 28,064,821 of CM062634.1, read as the reverse complement.
TCCTTAAACAACATATAACTGTGTTCCGGAGGGCTCAAAAACCCCATTAAGGTCTTGGCCCCTCCATTTAAATTTATTTTATAAATATATGAATAAATTTAACCCTTTTAGCCAAATCATATACCTGGCATTTTATCTCATTTTTGATCCAAAATTTCTATCACCTCTAGTAGCTAGAAGGAGTGAGGTCCTTGGCATCTAGTAGGCTGACAAGGATCCATGAATTTAGGGATCCTTGTTGAGGCTCAACAGGAAAAATTCTTTAAAGCTCAAATCTAATCTTTCTGCTTCCCACCACCACCCTCCATAACTCCACTGTAAAATAACCCCCCGTTTGAGCTTAAAAATTCCATCAACAATGCCCATTCATTTGAAATTGTCCTCAATTGATCTCATATTTTTCTTTTGAAATCAAAAGGATGCCAAAAATATCTCTTTGTCCCTGCTTGGGGGCGGTCCCAAACTTTATCAAGTTGGGATTTGTGGAAGTTAAAATGGTGGGACCCACTTTCCAAATCCTCAATAACTGTTGTGCAGTCCCAAAATAATGCAGCAAGGGTACAAAATTGGGTTTCAACAGTTATCCATCCTTGCATGCGTTGAAATCTTTTGAAAGTTTTCAAGTATTTTTTAGAGAACCGGTTAAATCCTATAATAGATCAATCCATCATTATTTTCAAACTATAAATTTTTTGATAAAATTAATTAAAATCAAAATTCCAAGAAATTTACAGTAAAAAAGATCAAAATTCAAAGTCCATAGTTAACCTCCTATTTTTCAAAAAAATTTCAGAGGGGAATTTTATTGAAATTTCTTGAATGAGGAACTATAATAAAAGGTTTTTTCAATTGAGAAATGACCTGAAAACTCTCCATAAAAAATTATTTTAAAATACTTAAACTTTATTCTACTGAATAAAATGAGATTCAGCAGAGGGAAAAATAGAATTTTTCATATTGGATACTTGGATGAAGCTTCTTCCTAATTTTCAATACTAATAAATCACTTGCCTGTCAGAGAAATGGTCTGGGTATCTGCATTTAGTAAATTTTCCAGTAACCATTATAGTCTGGAGAATTCTTTTGATCCAATGTTCCTAATGAAATGTTGGTTAGGGGTGAAAATTAATCTCAAAGATCCCTTGAATTTCCAGGATATTTCTTGACTCTTGATACCCCAAGACTATCATACCATATCCAACCAATGCAATTTCCTTGAAATATTTGAAAATCATCCTTCAAAGTTATTCTAATTTCTTTGTACCTGATAGACAATTTTTTTTATAATAATACCAAATACCTAAGAACATCATCCTTGTATACTACCATGTATTTAAAAAAGTGAAATTTCCCCAACTAATCCTCTTGTAGGTTTACCATTTGCATTCCATCATTCAAATCTAGAAATTATGATCTCCAAAATTGTGCTCTTCATTCTGAATCACCTTTGAAGAATGCAGTATCTTTCCCCAAAGAAATATCCTAGAAATCCTCTTTTCTAAGTATTTAGTTCCAATTTTACTGAAATCATTTGATGAATGAAAAAAGGCCCCAAACTCTAAATTTAAATTCAAAATTAATAATTTTTCCCTGGAAAATTTTATTTCAAAATCAAGCCCTCAGAAGTACTCAATTCTCAATATTTTAGACTTCCTCCAAGCTCATCCCATCTTGAAAAAAAAAAGATGAGAAAGAATTTTCAGAGTTTTTTATGGCCAAAGAATATCTTCAAAATCCACACAAAGAAAAAAAATTTATTTTCCATATCATCAAAAAGAAACAATAATTTCAAAAAAAATTGAAATTCTAGTTCCATCCCCAGGAAACAATCCATTCATTTGAGGCATCTGGAATCTGGTTTGGAAGAAATGAAACTTCTTGGAGATCACTAGTAATAATTTTCAATGGGCCTCCATTTTTTTAAAATCAGGAAAATACTTATAGTTGAGAAAATACCTATTGTAATGTTGGCTGAAATTTAGAACTAAAATTGCACCTATCAATGGTTGTAAAAATGAAGCTCAGTATTGAATTTGACTTCAAAACCAAATTCCTCTACAGAAGAATTAAAAAATAAATTCATTTTCCACAGGTCTAATTCACTAAGTTCCGGGAAAATATAGTTGAATATGGATATTTAACAAATATATTGATTTTACAAAAATAATTATGGATTTTCTGGAAGAAAAACCTGAAATCAATACTGGAAAACTTAGGCCTGAAACAAAGAAAGAAATAAATTTCAATATTTTAAAGGGGTGGCTTTTTTATTCCACCAAATTCTAAATGTAACACCAATTTTTTGTATGTGGAATTCAAAAAACAATAATTCTGGTGTGCACAATTCCATGTCCCACTTTTTCTTGAATACACAAATACACAAGCCAAAAAGCAAGTTTTGGTTGGAATGTGGGTTTGCGCATGCCTAAATGGTTGGCGTGTGGATGTGTGCACACAAAGATTTTGGTGTGGGGATATTTGAACGCCAAAAATGATTTTCACAATTGTGAATGCAAAAAAATGACCTAACTCAAAAAAATAAACCATTCAAGTTTTAAAAAATTATTAAAAATATTTAAAAATACTTAAAATCCTGTTAGAATAGAAGATTAATATGGAAATTGAACCTATTGATGAGATTTAAAATTATTTCATAAAAAAATAAATCACAGGAATTGAATATTCTATGTTTTTTTCCTCAATAATTTTGAAAATATAATTTTTTCCCCAAATAAATACAAAAAGCATTTAAAAATATTTCCAAAAAAAATACAAAAAAACAGCCAAAGAAAATGCTTTTTTCTCAGTTATTTTTCAATTTTCATACAAATATCAAAATAACACACTTTAATATTACAGGTTAAACTGGTTTGCTTTCTATAAAGTTTATTTTTTACCCAAAAGGTTTCATTTCTGGAAGCTTAGTTTGTGAAGCATGTTTTTTATTTGTTTCATTTTTTCATTTTTGTTTTTTATTTCATATATTTCTTGAATTTCTTGAAAGAAAACATGAAATTTTAAAAATCTTAAGGAAAAAATCTCCAAAAAATAGTCAATTATTTTTTTCATGCCTCCAACACTTATTTTTGCGCTGTTTTGAAATTGCCAAAATTTCCCAAAACTTTCCCAATCCATATGGTTTTCCTTGAATTTTTGCGTTTTGGCAGAGTGGCAAAAAATACAAGGAAAAAACATGTAGAGAGGCATCTAAAAGGTTTCTAAAATAAATTCAAGAACTTATTCTTGCGCTGTTTTGAAATTGCCAAAATTTCCCAAAACCTTCCCAATCCATATAGTTTTCCTTAAATTTCTGCGGTTTGGCAGAGTGGCAAAAAATACAAGGGAAAAAAATGTAGAGAGGAATCTAAAAGGTTTCTAAAATAAATTCAAGAGGTTTTGGAAAATTTAAAGGCCTCAAAACTTCAATTAAAAAATTGAATAAAAAACATTTTGTCTCAAATCTTGTCACACTTTTAAAAAATATTTCTCTTATTCTTTTGAAATTCTGAAGAGACAATAAGGTTCCAAATAAAACAGGAAATTTAAATATGATTTTTATAGATCTTTATTTGTTAAGATTCTGTCTCCAATTCCACTCACCTACGCTATTCTTCATCTATCCCCACCTCTGGGTGTGCTGCTTGGTGCTCTCTCTGCGCACTCTCACTTGTCTGCAACTCTCATCTGCAACTGGCTTGCGTGCTCTTGATCTCTTTTCTTTTCTTGTACATGTTTTCTATCTCTTTTCTTTTCTCATAAATCTTTTATTCTTTTCTTATTACTTTGCTTATTCTTTCTTGTGCATCAGTTCTATTAAATACTTGAGCTTCCAAGTCTCATTTCAACCTGACCTCAAATAGCCCTTGCCTGGTAAGATGTCACCTTCTCAAATGTCTTGAATTTTCTCCTAATCTGATTCCTGTTTCATTCAGTCTACCTTCTTGTGATCTTTATCCCATCTGCATCCATTATATCAACTTCTGTCCCGCTCCACAAATTCCTTCTAGCATCAATCTAGCTGCCACTCTTAACATTCATCTCTGGCCAAGCTGTTGGACTCTTCTCTATCCTTTTCTTTTTCTATTCTTCTGATTCATCATTTATCACATTTGTCTTTGTCTCTTATTTATTCAGCCAATGCTGGTTCTAAGTAACATTGAAATTCAACTGCATACTTATCATGATTAAAAGCCCAAGGTCACCAACCAACTCTAACCAAACCTAGACAAACCTTACAATTATGACCAAACCAGCTGGGGAAGCCAACTTCTTCCACCAGGTGGCTCTGAAAGCTTTGGTCAATGCTATCCCTCCTCTGAACAAAGAAATTTACAGAGAGATAAGATGCTCATTCTATTTTATTTGAAAGATGTCAAAGATGCAATCACAAGAAATTCCGGCCCTCTTTCCTCTAAACAAGATAGAGAGATCCAAGCCATTATACTCTTAAAACTAGACAGTACTACCCACACAAATGTGGTCAAATCCTCAAATATGACATTGTTGAAACTCTGATGGTCTGAAATAACTAAGAGATTTGCTTCTTTGGAGAGGGCTAATAGGGAGAGGGTCTTCAAACATTTCCTTCATTCAACTTTCAGCAAACACACAATCAAAGTATTTATCACAGAAATGCGTAAATCTATCACAAGGATGACGGATGTTGGAATAAAATTACCTAAGGACATTCTGGCCTATCTCGTGCTCTTCAAATTCCCTTTGGTCTTAGAAAATCTCAAGCAACAGATAATGCATGTGGAAAAACATCTAACGGTAGATATAGTATTTAACCATCTCACTCGGTACCATAACAAAAGGAAAGCTCAAACAAATCCTGGTAAATAATCTATGGATGTCTCATTGGTGTTGAAAAAAACTAAGATTCACAAAGATGAAAAGAAGATAAAGATGAGGTGTCAAGAAGGAAATAATGATCCAAACGCTCCTCACTCTGAAGCCGCTTGTTTTCATCTACATCCACAAATAGCTACCAAATGGTGGATAGAGCAGAAAAATGAATGGAAAATCAAAACAAGAAAAACCCCTATGATCAACTATCATGCCCTGTTAACTCTTTGGATCAACGCAGACAATAACCCCAACCTTCTCTTAGACTCTGGAGCTAATGTCCATGTATTCAACAATCTCAAGTTCTTTTCCTCCATTAAACTCCAAGAAGAACCGGACAAAATCAAAACTGGAAAATTAGAAGCAAACCTCAAGATATGGGGAACTGGAACTGTCAGATTGGAATGGAATCAATCTGTCATTACATTAGAAGACTGTGTCTATGTGCCCGATATCATTGTAAATCTTATTAGCCCAGTCTTTTGGAAAGCAAAGGATGTAATCTATCTCAAGTAAAAAACAAATTTTTGGTCACTCGGAGGAATCAACTCGTACTGAAGGCCTGATTCAAGAAAATTTATTTTTCATCAAAAAGCCTAAGTCTGTAGACCAAAGTCAAATGATCAATCTCTCCCAAAATGCAAATAGTTGCTCATTCTCCAAACTCAATCTACACAAAATGTATGTACACGCTTTGATATCCACCCTCAAACCTCTTGTGAAGGATCTTTACTCTAATGAAGAACTCAACTCATTTGAATGCAATAGCTGTATCAGCAGTAAAATCAAGAGATCACTCTTCACAGGTATCTCTACACCATCAAGTAAGCCCTTAGAACAAATTCACCTGGACCTTATAGGTCCTATCTCCCCCCAATCTTAACCTGCTCATTGTTATATTCTCACTATGATAGACAACTGCACTGGTTATCTCGCGGCATTCCCACTGACCTCAAAAGATGAAACTATGGAAGTGATAAGAAATGTCCTCAAGACCAAACATAAGAGATTAGGCTACTATCCATCCAAGATCTTTTTGGATAAAGGAACAGAATTTGTCAACCTTAAACTCAAAGACTTTGCTAAATCTAGACATATCAAGCTGATAACCTCAGAACCCTATCATTCTCAACATAATGGATGAGCCAAGAGGGCAAATAGAAAAATTGTCAAGTCAGCCCGTGCCATGTTCTCTTCTTCAAAGCTGGAAAAGAATAGTTGGCATATAGTTAAAAGAAGCTGTTGCTTCATGCTCAATCAAATTCCCAGAGGAGGCAATCAACAGTCTCCCTGGGAACTCACGTTTGGTAAGAGTCTTCCCACTAATTAATTGCAACCTTTAGGTTCTTCTGTTATATATCTGAAAAAACCGCATCCAACGAGGTCGAAAATTTGATGAAACAGGACTGGAATGCATCTTGATTGGCTTCAACCCAACCTTTCACTCCTATCTTATTCTTAATTCCCTTGGTGTGAATGTTGAAACTAAACAGGTCAAGTTCCTCAAAACTCAGTTGGATGGATTTTCATTCCTTGAATACCCCAGACTAGACTTTTTTGCTCAATCCAATCTGGATTCCTACAAAACCAAATTTTCAACCAGTGCAAAAAAATACGCCATGAGAGGGACCAGTAATGAAGCTCTAGATTCCAATTCTGATTCTGAAGATGCCAGCTCTCCCAATCCTCAATCTTCCAATTCTCCCAAAATCCTCCCCTCCAATGCCCCCATAGTACAGAATCCACAATCAACAAATCCAAGGCTCAATTTAAGACCACAAAACAAGATTAGAAAACCTCAAAGATACGTTTTTCACCACTATTACAAACCACCATTAGGCAAAGCTGCACAAAAGTGTCCTGAATGGCCCAAATGGAAAAAGGCGTCAGACGATGAATTAATTTCTATTGAATTGCAAGAGGTTTGGGAAGAGTACTTTGATGAGCCAGATAACATCCGGAATACTGTCTGGGTATTCAAAGTAAAAGGAAATTATCATGGCAAACCTGTTAAGTACAAAGCACAGCTTTGCGTACAGAGATTCAACCAAATCCAAGGCCTGGACTTTGATGAAACCTGGGCACCAACTGGTAAATTAGGATCTCTTTGTCATGCCCTTCTTTATGTTATAAAGAATAGGATGACCTTCACCCAATTCAATGTGAAGGGATCTTTTCTTCATGCCCCTCTGACCAAGACTGTGATATCTGAACGCCTTAAGGATCAGACTGCAAATCATCATATCTTAGACTAAAAAAATCACTCTATGGACTTTGCCAGTCTCCCAAGAACTGGTACAAAACTCTCACCAATTGGATCAAGTCACAGAATTTTGTTGATTCCACAAGCAATCCATTTGTTTATCTCAACCCTTGATCCGGGGAAGTAATTTACTTCCACGTGGACGATCTCATTCACGTTGGCAAATCTGACATCTTTGCCAAAAACTTCCTCAAAAACTTCTTGAACTCCTCTTGTCACCCTCCAAATACTATCCTTGGGATGTTGATGGAGATCAAGGATGACAGAATTTTCCTCAGTCAAACAAAACACATAGATTGGGGATTGGAAGAGTTAGGTCTCACGGAATGTAAGAGCATAAACTCACCCCTTACCCAAAATCTACATCTCAAACCGGCGTCAGATGAATAAAACAAGGAATTCACGCGCCTCAATATCAACTAATTATCTGCTATTGGCCCCTTAAATCATCTTTCTCAATATACTCAACCGGACATCTTGTTTTCTGTCTCAAGTCTGGCTAGGTTCAATACCAAACCCGGCATGTCTCACTGGAGAGAAGTAAGGAAAGTATGGAAATACTTGAAGACAATCAGAAACCTCAAATTAACTCTCAAATAAAATCCCACCCAAGAAGCTATATCTGGTTACAGCTATGCTACTTGGGGAGATGATCCTATCTTCCGGAAGTCTCAGACTGGATTTATCATCCTCCATTACGGCAGTCTGGTTTCCTGGAATTCCTCAAGACAAGGAAACATAACCTACTCATCTACCAAATCCAAGCTTAATGCCCTATTGGATTTCTAACTACAACTCAAATGGATCACTCACTTTGTCAACAAGATTCAACCTTCTCTCAAATGCAAACCAACCATCTATATTGATAATAAGGGCTTAGACAATAAAATAAAGAAATTCAGATCCCACTCCAAATAACGTCACATAGATATTGAAACTAAAGGCTTAAGGGAGGATTTCTCTCTTTCCTTGTTTGATCTGATACTTACCTCGACCAACAAGATGATAGCGGACTCTCTCACAAAGGCAACTTTGATTAATGCCCTTAAACTTCTTCAACAAGAAGTGTTCTGTTGACCTCAACTCTGCTGTTACCCTCTTATCAGGCACAAGGGGTGTTAAGATTCTGTCTCCAATTCCACTCACCTCCTCTATTCTTCATCTATCCACACCTCTGGGTGCGCTGCTTGGTTCTCTCTCTGCGCACTCTCACTTGTCTGCAACTTTCATCTGCAACGGGCTTGCACGCTCTTGATCTCTTTTCTTTTCTTGTAAATCTTTTCTATCTCTTTTCTTTTCTCATAAATCTTTTATTATTTTCTTATTACTTTGATTATTCTCTCTCATGCCTTCATTCTATTCAATACTTGATCTTCCAAGTCTCATTTCAACCTAACCTCAAATATCCCTTGCCTAGTAAGATTTCACCTTCTTGAATTTCCTGAATGTTCTCCTAATCTGATTCCTGTTTCATTCAGTCTATCTTCTCGTGATATTTATCCCATCTGCCTCCATTATAGCAACTTCTGTCCTGCTCCACGAATTTCTTCTAGCATCAATCTAGCCTCCACTCTTAACATTCATCTCCAGCCAAGCTGTAGGACTCTGCTGTATCCTTTTCTTTTTCTATTCTTCTGAGTCATCATTTCTCACGTTTTTCTTTGTTTCTTCTTTATTCAGCCAATGCTGGTTCTAAGTCACATTGAAATTCAACCGCATACTTATCATTATTACTTCATTTTTCCACCAGAAACGTGGATTAACTTAAAAAGCGGCATATTCCAGTATTTTCTGAATACCATCCATTCTTCTTCAGATTTAAAGTGTTTTATAAAGTTCAATTGAATGTCTTTGAAGATATTCTAGAGACAGGGTATTTCTTGAGATTTGGGAAATACATTTTTATTGAATGAATCAAGGTTTGCTCCTTGTAAGTCAAAATGACTTTGGGGTCTTCCTGTTCTAATATTTTATGAATTTGATTCATAGCCCATTGTTAGTCTTATTTTTATTTTTCTTGAGAGAGGAAACATACAAAAAAAGAGAAGGTTCTAGCACAATTTTTAAACCCATAATTGTGAAGAAGAGGCATGGAATATGTTTTTTTTTTATAGGTGCAGGCTAACAGTAAGACTGATGGATAGAATTCAAATAATTCATAGAATCTGGTTCAGAAACAGATAAATAACTAATACTAAAATTTTTATTATTCAACTCATATTTGAAGGAAAATTTTCTTAATTCCACTATTAAAGCTTTGGTGTATCAGCTTTGGCCAATCTGCCATTTCAAACACACCATTAAAAAGTCAAAACACCCACTTATTTTGCATCAGGCGTGTCAGAGTTACCTGGAAATAAGTTGGTTTTTTCCATTTACTATATAATTATTTATCCTCTCTATTTCTCTGTTATTATTCCCACTCACCCTCCCTCAATCCTCATCCCCCCTCAACCTTGAATTATACTTAAATTCCCCTGGTGACACCACCACCAGCAATGGAATTAACCATACAGGATTCCATTATGAATTCAGACCTTGGATGGGACTGTGAGCAAAATCAACAGAATGTCAACCCAAAAACTCTACATCCCCCTTTCCAAATCAATAATAAAAACAATGTTGGTGAATTTTTCTTGTCAAATAATCAATCTACATCAGTAATACAACGCAAAAAGATCATTCAGTTTGATACTTGGAAGCTGCCTTGGATCTCCTACACCTCTACCAAGCTCTTTACTCCCAGCCCTTTATCTCCACCTCATTAAATCATCAAAATTGGCTTTTTAAATTTCTCAAGCCAAAAAAAATAAATCATGCTACTCACTTAATTCAACACACCAAAAATGTTCCTCTTGTCATCAATACCATGCGTTCAACCAAGGGTTTGGCACAATAGCATCACCATAAACTTTCTTAATACATTCAATGTAAATCTTGAAAGGAGTTGAATTGAAATACTGGACCAAGATTTCTCAACCAAATTTTTTCCAGCAGATTGGTAGCCTTAAATCTCTTTAATGGATTTGAATTGGAATACTGGGATGAGGTCCCTCAACCAATTATTTTCAAGGAAATTGGTAGCCTCTGATAAACAGTAGAGCAGATCAAAACAAACTTGAATCCTCCCTGGATCAATTTATTGCCACCCATCACACCATTACAAAAACCACCACCACTTGCTACAAATCATAATCTCCCCATAACCCTCATCTTGATGATGATGATAATTAAAGATCTTAGAGAAAGATAAATATTTTAGAGAAGGATGAAGATTTTATTTTCTCCATGAAAACAATTTGAGTGAGGACAGTTGTTGCAGGGTAAAATGAAATCTGAAGAAAATGTATGATTTGATTCTATTCCTTATGATTTGATAAAGAGTTCAAATGAAAAAAAATTATCACAGGTTTCAAATAATCAGAACCCAGCACTGGTTTTAAATCCTGCTGCAATCTCTTAGGGTGTTCAGGACCATGTTGGTTGTGTTTGTGGTCTAAATGAATTTTTTGAGTTTAATGTCCATTCTTGAAAGCCTTTGCCACAGATGTAGGCCTCAGTGGTCCTTTGAGGCTTGGAAGATTTTTTCTGAGGGCCCAAGGTTGGCTTTCAGTTTTTTAGACTGAGTCTTTTTTTGATGAAAAACTACATGCTCACCTTGGGCCTGATGATGGCCATGGTCAGTGTCTATTGTTTTTTGCCTCTTGGGGCTTTCCTCAGTCATTCAAAAATTGCCATCATCCCTCCTCCCCATCAGCCCCAGTTCTCAAAATTTCAATCATCATCCCACTCAGCAGGATATCAAGCCTCAGCCTTCTAAAATCTCTCCTAATAACAACCTTGAAAAGTGAGGCCAAGGCTCAATGCTCATTTAAAAAACAAAGGGGGGTGTTGAGGATTGAATCCAATGACCCTCTTCAATTTGATCAAACTGATATCTGACAATTGGATGAGTTTTAAATTCATTATAATGATGGAGTTTTAATTTTCTTTGATTTTCTACATTTAGGCCACCATTTTTTATATTTTGGACAGAGATGTGATGATAAAAGATTAAAGCCAGGGACAGGCTTCCATAAAGGACAAAATTGAATGAAAAAGGAAGAGAGCTGATAAAAAATAAAACAGTTTGAGTCAATGATAAAAGGAAATGAGAAAGCCTCTGATTATTCATGTTTCAAGGAAGCTTCTGAGATGAGATGGAACTTTCATGCTTTTTTGATGATAGTGGTGTCCAGGATTATCTTAAGAGGGAGTGAAAATGAGTAGAAACTCATTGTGCAGTCTAGAAGCAATGTCTTTTGAGAGTTCTAATATGGTTCAGGAATTGATTTAAAAAAAGGATGTAGAGCATGATAAAAAGAATGCAGGAATCAGGGGATTCCTGGATTTGGGAACTCACTGCCTTTGTATATGGCAAAAAATTAGTGATTGGCTATAGCCAGGCTTCAGCTGTGATTTCTACCTGGGAATTTATTTTCCATGTGTTCATGGACTGATTGGCTGGTCAGCCTGAGAGTGCTGATACCTGACCTGTGTGGGGCAAAGGAATTTCAGGATAAGGAGAAGTTTGATTTCAGGCTAGAATTGCTTCTTGGATTTAACTGATTTGATTTCTTTGCAAGTAATATTGATTTTTTGTGGCTTTCTTTTGGGCCAGGAAACTTATGACAAAGGCTCTTGTGGTTCATCTTCAAAATTTTGGGATCATCTGAAGTGATTTTCTACTTGATTGGGGTTTGAATTATAGGTTTGGTGTGGGTTTGGAAGGCAATATTTTTCCTGGCTCTCTCTGGAGCCAGGCAGATTGATTTCAAAGAATCTTGTGTGTCATCTTCACACCATTGGTATGATCCAAGGTGATTGTCTGCTTGATTTGGGTTAGAATTCTAGGTTATGGGTGGTTTTGGAAGTAAATCAAGAGATTTTGAGGGAGGTTCAATGGGTTGGAGATGGTCTTTGTGAACCACTAAGAGGGGTCATTAAAGGGCTCACAAGGGTAGATTGATGAGATGGATTATGGGATGAGTGGTGACTTGCATTGTTGTTTTTAGTGGTGATGGTAATGGTTATTTTGAGATTATAGTTGAGAATGGTGCTAGGATTATAGTGTTGATGATAACTTGGATTGATGGATATTTGGTTGATTATGCCTGGAGGGCTGGATGGATGATGATGCATAAATTGGTGGTTTTATTTCTGAAATCCACCATTTCTATGAAACCTCCCATTTGGAAAAACACCAGTTAGGGTTAATGGGTATTTCAGAAACCCACCATTAAAATGGAAGGTTTAGTAAAGAAAATGGTGGGTTGACTAACTCTGATACGCCCAAATGGGTAATTTTCCTTGTGGTTGTTACTTTATAATTTTTGATATTTTTTTATAGTTGGTGCTAAGGTTTGTGTAAATGGGGGAAGTAGAGGATTGCATTAAGAAATTAAGTAATTTTAGGGGGGAACCCCAGCTTTGCGTAAAGAATGGACCACATCCTCTTGAGCCTGCTGAATCCTTTTATGAACTGGATGGGTGGATGGATCAGTCAATGGAGGATGATTTTGATTATGAAATTGCATATTTATTTTCCAAATAACAGTTCTCTTGTAAAAGCTTCCATAGAATTTAAAGGACAGTTTGTTTTTCTAGTTGCTGAAAGTTTTTTTTTTCAAATTTTGGTTTATATTCCCCAGATTTTTAAAAATTGTAAGTATTAGTTTGGTCCTTAGAATTGGATAATTTGGTTGAAATGGCATATCCTTGGGACATAGCCCACTCTTGAACACTTCCACAAGTTAAACCTTTGAATGATATGATAATTCAGGTTGAGGAGCCAAAGGGGTGGAATCAATGGGGTTATAAAAATCAGTTGAAGCAGCAGAAGAATAAGAAATAGAGGTAGATATTGGAGAAGAAGTAGAAGCTGCAGAGGCAGATAATAAAAGTGGTTTGATGTGTTGTTGAGACATTTTCTCATTTTGATTTGGTTTTTATTTTGATTTTGAGATGGTTTTTTTTAATGAAAACTTTAGATTTTTAGATAAAATATATATAGGAGAAAGATTAAGCATTTTTGAGAAAATAAGACTTCAAAGAATTTATATTGGGGGTAAATAAATTTTTCATGGCTAGTTTTCAATTTTGGATTGATTTGCTAATTACTAAAAAAGAAACAAAAAATATTTGAGAAAAATTGTTGAGGAGTGATTTTTATTTATTTTTGGTTGAAGTTTTATAGTCAGGGGTGTTGATTCTGTGTGGTTGGAGTTTTGAATTGGATTTGTTGAGTTTTTTTGATTAGTGATGTGTCATTGGTTTATTGGTGTTGATGGGTGATGATGGGTGATGATGGGTGATGGGGAGTGATGATGGGTGATGATGGGTGATGATGGGTGATGATGGGTGATAATGGGTGATGATGGGTGATGATGGGTGATTATGGGTGATTATGGTTGATGATTGGTGTGGAGTGGAGTGGATTTTGGATTTTGAAAGATGATGTTATGGTTTGGGAGAGGATTGGACCCCCCCAAGAGGTGATTAGTAGGCGTTAAATCATTTGAAATCATATTGAATATCAGATTTTTCATATAGAAGAACCCAAAAATGTGGAACTACCCAAAGAGTTTTCTAAACATGGTGATTTGAGAGCAATTTGAGGTGTAAAGCAAGGTAAAAAAAGGCTAAAGTTAAATTTGTGACCCTGGGTCACAAAAGGGACACAAAACGCCGTTTGCAACCCATTTGAATCGCAAAAGGATTTTTTTTTTTTACATTTTTTATCTTATTTAATTGTTTTAATTCAATAAATAAATAAATAAATAAATAAATAAAATAAATAAATAAATAAATAAATAAATAAATAAATAAATAAATAAATAAATAAATAAATAAATAAATAAATAAATAAATAAATAAATAAATAAATAAATAAATAAATAAATAAATAAATAAATAAATAAATAAATAAATAAATAAATACATAAATAAATAAATAAATAAATAAATAAATAAATAAATAAATAAATAAATAAATAAATAAATAAATAAATAAATAAATAAATAAATAAATAAATAAATAAATAAATAAATAAATAAATAAATAAATAAATAAATAAATAAATAAATAAATAAATAAATAAATAAATAAATAAATAAATAAATAAATAAATAAATAAATAAATAAATAAATAAATAAATAAATAAATAAATAAATAAATAAATAAATAAATAAATAAATAAATAAATAAATAAATAAATAAATAAATAAATAAATAAATAAATAAATAAATAAATAAATAAATAAATAAATAAATAAATCAATAAATAAATAAATAAATAAATAAATAAATAAATAAATAAATAGTTAAATAATTAATTAAATAATTAAATAATTAAATAATTAAATAAATAAATAATTAAATAAATAAATTAATTTATCCGTTAAATTGAAAATATGAATATAAAAAAATATTAAAAAATAAAACAAAATAAATAAATAAATAAAAAATGAATTAATTAATTAAATTAAAAATAGAAATATAAATAAATAGAAATAAATAAAATTAAATGAATAAATAAATAAATAAATCTATCACAAATAAATTAATTAATTGAATGAAATTAAAAATAAAACATAAATAAAAATATATATTAATAAAATGAAATAATTAATTAAATTAAAAATTTTTTCTTTTCGCCATTCACTACCCAATATGGGTCGCGAACGGCCATTCAGCACGCACCTGAGTCATGAATGGCCGTTTGCGACTCAAATGGGTTGCAAATTGCCGTTAGCGACCCAAAAAGGGTCGCGAATTTCGCCACGCAACCCGTTTTTGGCAGTGAATGGGGGTTTCAAGTTCGCGAATTTAACATTGGCCGTGAGAAAAATATGAAAAATGTGTGTATATTTTTCATTTGATGTAAATTTTGAAAAAAATTAAACTCAGATTGTCCATAAAAAGAATCCAAATAGTATCAGAAATGGCTCCAAACCACACCCCAAAACAGACATTTTCTGTTATTTTCTGTAGATGCATCGACTATTTTGAGGTAAAAAATTGATACTAAAAATTCCCAAATAATTTTCCTTTGCGCTTTGAAATGCCCACTCAAATAATGAAAGATCAAAAATTGGAAATTTCTTTGGAAATATAAGGCAAAAAAAATTAAAATTATGTCTTATTTTTTACGCTAATCCCATTTTCTAGTGGGGAAATGAGGTACCAAAAATCTAACAAAAACTATATTCAAAATGCCTTTTATATTTTAAAACATTTTTCTCATCATATTTCCAAAAATAGCTAGAAACAATCTTTTCAACAATGAAAAAAGATTTGAGACGTCATGCTTTTTTTAAATTTTTCAATTTTAATTTTGAAGGCTTTCAAATTGGGCAAAGAATCTCAAATGTATTTTAAAGATCTTTTAGATTCCTCTGTATGCGCTCATTTATTTATTTATTTTTCTTTTTATTGCCCACTACACAAAACTGTGCAAATTTAAGGAAAACAGTGCGTATTGGGGACATTGTGGGAAATTGTGGCAACATCAAAACCACACAAAAATATGGGTTGGGGGAATGAAAAAATAATACCCAAAAATATTCCAGTCATTTTATTGAATTTATTTGATTACAGTATTTATGATCTCATAAAGAGTGCTATTTTATCCATCCATTTGATATTTCAACATTATTTTAATTATGTTCCTAAAAAATCAAAATTTTCAAAAACACGTTTTTGAGTCACACACCATTCCCTTGATTTTCACGCTCCCAAATGCCACCATTTTTGTCATGCACAGATACACATTCAAAAAGAAAAAAATTTGTAAACCATATCATGGCCTTTGCAACCTTGCGTTCCAAGCCTATTGACATGTGGAAATTGGCATGCCAAAAATGGTATGCCAAAAATGGTGTGCCATAAGCAATCTGGTTGCATCAAAATAGTGGCCCTCTATTCTCGAATCCCACAAGTTTTCTATTTCTTCATATGAATTTTTAAAATTTAATTCTTTTTCTTCCTATGAAGATGCACTGCATTTTTTGATAGATTTAATAAAAAATATTATATCAAGTTCCAAGAAAGGCTGGTTAAACATCTGGGTAACTCGCCTACATGGAAGGAGGATGGTGCTCTCTTACTACAGAAAAATTTATAATGCAAACAATTCTCTATATTTTTTGATAAAAATTCTAAAATATTCCAGCTTTCATTTCCTATCAATTTTTCTAAAAAAATTAAAAAAAATTAAACAATTTGAGTTCAGATAAAATGGAAAATTTAATGGTATCCTGAACCATCAAGCACTATAAAACCAACCCAATATCCTTTAAAAATTGAGATTAATATCACAGGGAAACCTGAGACCCATTCAAAGGCCTTTCTTTTCCACCAAAAACCCAATTAGTTAAATACACAGCACAACCCAGATTCCCATGAACTACACAAAATTAAATTTGAAAAAATATATCTATGGGCATGGGAAGATTTAAACTATGCAAACTATGAGCTTAACAAAAAAATGAAATTCTTTTACATCACCTGTTTTGAAATAAAATCAATTGGTTTTCTAATAAACATTATTCCAAGTCACAATAAAAACAGGACCTGAATTCATTTGAATGAATACATCTGAAATAAGTTCAGATGTTTTCCAATCCTATTCCTTGCTCTGGGTGCTTCCATCCCGAAAAATTGGGGGAAACCTTTCTCAGAAAGGATTTTCAAATAAACCAGAAATTTAAATGAATTGAGTTAAGGCACCAGTTAATCAGAGAACTAGTCTTCAAGTTTATAACAAACATAAGAGAAGGGCAGAAAATAACATGATTGCTGATATAAATAACAAGCCAGTTTTAAATTTATATTTAAATTATTCAAGTTTCATAATGTGGTAAGTAATACACAAAACAAGGAGGAGTTTCAAAATTTGTCTCAAAACACCTAGCTTAAAATCTGCAGCCCCTCTCACATGAAACCTAAATGTATCCCAGGCTCAATATGTATGATTTGTAAATCTCATGTGTGCAGCACCTAAATATATTGGAGATGTTTGTCAATTTCATATGGCACCAATAAAATCCACCTTTGAACTGGTCAAAGTGACCTTGATTCAGGCCAAGCCTGAAATGGCATCAGTTCAAATAATTCCATTGCCAGATCAAGTTTATCTTTTTTCCAATAAAAGCTGGTTAAATTGAACTGCATATTAAATCAGAATACTTGAAAAAAATCAATTGGTTGGAATTTGGAGGGAGGGAGGATGATTGGTTTGTTGCAATCAGCTTTGATTTATGTCAAGGGGAGATTTCTTTTTCACCAAGTTTTAATCCCTGAAAGACCAACCTAATCAACCACCCTGGGCACCAATCCAAGCCATTCTTGGCACATAAAAATTTAAAATTAAACAGGTTCCAAGATGTTCTTTACAAACAATAAAATAATTCCTGAAGGGAAAAAACTCCTAGTCCAATTTTCCCTTTTTTTTTCTCTGTTATCTATCCAAATAACCTCCATCATTCACTTCAATCTCAAGCCCATATGCCCCCAAAACTCTCAAAAAATCTCCAAATCATTTCCACTTGTACTCAACCTCTTGGTAGTCCAAAATTCCATCCTTTCAATAACCAAGGCCAAAATAAGTTTCAATACCCAGGATTAGGCAGGAATTTTTCAATAAAAAAAAGGTTTTATTTTTTTTCCCAAAATCTTGAGCCAGTAATTTGTTACAGGCACATATTTTAAATTTTTTCTCTCATGGTTCCCAGTCAACAATTTTTACCTAATCTATTTTTCCTTTAATATTTCCTTTAATTTTAATTATCCATATTGATGAAACAAACACTATCCAAACACATTTCCACAACTAATAAGTACAAAAATTGAAACCTCTCCTTTGGAAAGTTGGAAATCAAATGTGGTAAATCATTTTAAAACTTTCTGATTAATATTTACCACATAATCATTTCAAAACCCAAAATCCAACATGAAACATTCCAACTATTGATTAGGGCGTATTAAACTTCAAACTTTCAAAAAATTAAATGGCTGATCTCAGGCTTTTCTTTTTTTTTGAAAATTTTATTTTTGTGAGCTAAACCTATTGTTTCATTGTTTTTTTTGATAAAAAAATATTTTTTGAAAAATTGATATTTTTCCTGAAATAAACAATTTGAATTTTTCAAAATTCTAACTTTGATACGCCCTATTATATACATTAGTAAGGTTTTCAAAGCCTTTTTGGGAAGCTCCTTAATTTATTATGATTTTTTTTGAAATAGTAAATGGAGGCAATCCAACTAGTTTTGTCAGCTAGCAAATTAATATTTGCTTGTTTCAAAGCCCACATTGGCACACAGCCAAATTACCTAGGTGCCTTGAAAATTTTCCCTGGGAGCCAATCAAAGCTGTTTTTAATGACCCATTCACCAATTTTTTTTTGGTATTTCAATCTAAAAAATTATTAAAAAAAACTTCTACTTTCAAATTTGTCCTTGCTTGCTTTGAGTTCAAGCACAACTGTTTTTGTAGCAGTGATTTTTTCTTGTAAAATATGAATCACCAATATGAATCACCCCCCCCCCCTTAAAAAAGAAAAGAAAAATAAAAATAAATAAATTTATCAAAAACAAGACATTAGATGAAATTTTAAATCAAAAAAAGAAGCTTACTTTGAAAGAGGAGTTTTGATGAAATCAAACTTTGGGAATGAGTGGAGAAGGGGGGTTTTCTTCTTGAATTGTGCAACCAGCTTTCATTGGCATACAGAGGAACTTGATTAGGCACCATGTTTTTACCCCTGTAAGTCCAACCAAATCAAAAAATCTGGTAAGCTCTCCAAGTCCAAATTTTCATGCTCAAAGCAGGACTTTGAATAATTCCCAAATTTTTTCTTAAAAGATCACAAAATTTAATTTTTAACTTGTCTTTGAAAAGTATTTATTCCATTGTCAATTTTAAATGTAGAAGAAATTAGATGGATAAATTATCCTTTAACATAATGATTAAACTTTATTTAGATATTTTAATTTGAACTCTAAAAATTTTATTTAGAAATAATTCCCATCCTTTTTCAATAAAAGATTTTTTACACTCAATATTCCATTCAAAATCCACATAAATTCCTATTTTTCTAATCTAAATCAATTTAACCTTATCTTATTTATTAGTTTCTTTTTCATGGCTTGCAAGAAAATTAATCTCTTTTGATTATTTTGTGGTAGAATTTTAATCTAAAAAATTACTCTAATGGGAGGAGGAATTTCATTCTGTTTTTTTTTTTCCCTATATGTATTTTTGGCTTCTAAAAGCTACCTTGGTATCAACTTTACTATTATTTCAAGATTCCAGGGTATCTCAAATTGCTTCCTTGTCAGGTTGCTACTTGTACAGAGCAACGTGGAAAAGTCAAATTAAAAATAAAATTAAATCATAAAATGAAAAAGAGTGATGTTAAAATGCGGATGCACTCAGGTAATGTGCATAGGAGTGTGTAATCCAAATGGGATGCAGAAATGGGCCTCCACGGCCCATTGGACATCACGTGGGCCACGTGGGCCTATGTGGGTGTTATTGGTTTTGGGCATTTGGGCGCCAAAACACGTTTTTATGGTCTTTTGGGACACGGGCCCTCACGGGCCCGCCAGGGTGGATGGGCCACCCAAGGCAGATGGGCTTATTTGGGCATAAAAGGGCCCAAGCTTTTTTATGGACATACTTGGCCAGACGGGCTGGCCGGCCAAAGTATGTAATTCTCAGGATTTGGGCTTGGGGGGGCCCATTGGGGCCGCCGCCGCCTGTGACACGGCCTGCTCTGGGCTGCTGCCCGCGTCTTGGCCCATTTGGGGCCGCCTGTGTTCCTTGGTACGGCCCACATGGGGCCCGACGGCCCACGCGGGGCTGTCGCGCGGCCAAGGGATCCTGCGCAGGCCCGGCTGGTCGTGCCCGGCAACCAAAGCTGCGGAGCCGGGGCTCACCGCCCCAGCTGGCTCCCCCTCCCCTTGCTTGCCGTCACAAGGGGGATTGGGGCAAGCTGGCTCGGTTGAACCAGCCAGCGACCGGCCGCAACAACGCAGTTGGTCAGGGCAGGGGGGACCTGACCACCCCCTTGCCCAAGGAGGTGGCGGCGCTGGCCGCAAGAGGAGTGACCGGAAGGTGGGGGGGAATTCATCACCCCCCCACCATTGATTGTTTGAGGCAACTGAGCAGGGGCGCTCTCCCCCCCCCTTTAACAAGGGGGAGGAGCGATGGGCCTGGGGGACCTGATCACCTCCCAGGCCAACTTACTTGACAACGCCCTGGGGGTATTGATCCCCGTGGCCCCTGGTGAGGGGATTTGATTGCGCCCACCAGGGATTTGAGAGAAAGAGGGGGGGGACAGCATGTCCGCTGGTCACACCCCCCTCATGTGAGTCTGAGACCGGACCCAGGTGTGCCCTGGGTCCTACCTGGCCCATTTGAGTGGCCAGGGGCTGGCTGCATGAGGCAAACAGCCCGTAAACAACGTAATGAGGTCATCATGGCTGGTTGTAACGGACAACCAGCCAGGTTTTTTGAACAGTTAAGGGGCTGGTTCAGCCCCATTGAGGTGGAAACACTAGAAATAACCGGAATAGGCTGGGTGTAAGGGTACAGGGACTGATGCCATGTGGGCTGATGTAGTCCAAACCAAGTAACAAGGCCAGTAGAGCCTGTAGAGCTCTTTTGGGGCGGAAAATTTGCCTTTTGGCTTGTTTTATCATGGGCTCACAAGAGGCCAATCTCTTGTTCTTAAGGAGCTCTTCTCCCTGTTTTTTTCCATCCATTCATTCATTCTTCCAATCAAATTCATCCAACATATTGCCCCATTGTGAGAGCCCAATTAGCCAATATTGACACCCAGTGTCCAGCATTTCTTTTGCTTTAAATACTGCTCATTTGCCTAAGCTAATTGCTGGCCATAATTCTAACAAGTGAGAAATCCTGAAATTTTATTACAGATTTTGATTTCCCACCCAAAATAAGGTAGGGTCACTGAATCACCCCACCCTTGAATTATAACTCCTTATATTTTTAAAATAATTAAAAGGAAAATGACCAAAAGGCCACAGCATCACTATGGCACTTTTTGGCCATTTTAATATTTCACATGTAATTTCATGTATAGGTTTCACACCTACAATTCACTCAAAATTGAGGTGTTGTGTATATTTGGGAGTTACAGCTGGATTTGTGTTATGTCACAATTCCGGCGCGCAGCCCTGCATCCATACAGCAAGGGTACACGCACCTGACACTCAAGATTAAGGCGCCTGTCAAGAAGCCTGCATGGATTACACTGCTGGCTGCGGATGCTGGATTCCCACATGCAGCTGTCAGGGATGCGGGCATCAAAATCATGGAATCAATCCTCACAGCCTGGTACTGCAGGAACAGGTTAAAACCAACATGAATGCATCATGCATATTTAACAACTTGACTGACGGATAGAGGGATGTATGAAACCTCTGAAAATTGAATAAAAAGTATTAAATTCAAATTATAAGACAGAAAACCTAGGGAAAATAAAAATAAAGTTTGTTGCATAAATAACATTATGAAATCTTTATGAACCACAAAACAAACCAAGGATTTTCCCTTAAAATTATTAAAAATTACCAAAATGTTCAGAAGAAGGCTTGAAATTTACAAATACCCAATTTTGACCATGTCACTCAAAAGAAATCAATATAAAATAAGGAAAAAGGCCAGAAGTGTAAAAAGAAAAAATTAAAATTTAAACAGATTCTGATAATTTATAAATATGATACAGAAAGGTCCAGCTGATTGACAGAACTAAGAATAAGTGCCAAAAAAGCCCTGTAGCCTTAGACCACAACCACAACCCTCTCTATGTGCCCTGAGAATGTCCTTTTTCCCCAAAAAGGTATATACACATCCCTTTTGGGATGATCTAAACACCAGTAATTTTTAAGTAATCAATCCAGACCAATCACCATCTGTGATCAAGTTTTTATGAATGATAAGCAGGTGATTTATGGCCTCAGTCTGATAGAATAACAATTAATTCTAACTCAATTATGAATACCATTGAAGAATATCAGCAAAACTCCACCAATTTTCCGGAGACACTTTCAATCCATAAATTTCTGCAAGTATCATGGAGTTTCTGCTTAAAGTAGTAAGGTATCTCCTCCTTTCTTCCAGGCATAGGTGCTGTGAGACAGCCAGTCCACCCATTCCCCTTGATTAAACCCCTTTTGAGCAATCACCTATGAATTCATGATCCCAACATCTTTACATGGTTCAAAAGAGCCCCTTGAATAGAGGTTGTTTCAATAAAGATCCCCAGTTTTTTATAGACTTTGGCCTCTCTTTGAAAATATATTTAAACCATTTCAACCAAACCAAAACCCCAACTTTTGCACTTGCTCTTATTATATAAATATTTCTGAGCATTTTACGTAGTTTCTTGGAGTTATTATTGTTCCAACACTATTATCACTTGCTGTAGCTAAAGGACTGAAACGTTTCTGGTATTAGTAAGCTGAAATTCCTGGAAATACTTTTGAGATTTTTTTTTCAAATCAATTGATTTATCTGTGTAAAAAATGAAAGGGATTTCTACCAATTGCAAATTGGATTATTTGGAACTCCACAGAAAATTTCAGTCCTTTATTATTTCCAAGTAAAATGGGAAAGTTGATTGCATCAAACATAATTTCAGGGAACCCTCTCTTGCAAGGTGTGTCCCGTGGAATGCATTGTTTTTCATTGTAAAAATTGTGATATTGGTGGGAAAAGGGGCAAATTTTCTCCAATTTCTACAATTTCATAGCTGGCCTTGAAATTAAGAAAGGCCCAGGCTAAAATCATGCCTTCAAAATTGCTAAAATTGTTCTTTGCTAAAGTGATGAAAAATGCATCATTGGCATAATTATAGGAAAATAATCACTGCAATAATGCCTTCTGGAATTTTTTAACACCCCAGGAAGGCATTTCAGCCTTAAAAAGACATGCCAATACAAAAAATGCATCAAAAAAGAAAATTAATGGTTTCCACGACTTTTTAAGGTTTAAAATTCTGCGTGGGGTGGGAGAACACACCCTTTTGGTGCATTTTGGGCCCCCCAAGTCCTGCAAACATTCATTGGGGCCCTGGGAGGCTAAATTAAGGCCTTCAAACCCCATGTAAGACATTTTGGTGATAGAAGCCTTTGGAAAATACAAATATGGACACCTATTGAGTAAATTCAATATGTAAAAATTTAATAATTATAATTTTTTTCAAAAAATTCACATATGAGGTCATACTCCAAAGGAAAAGTCTTGAATTATGAGGAATATAATAAAAATGATAAGAATTAATTTTCTTTACACAAAATACAATATTTCCAGTAAAATTTGAATACCACAATACCAAAAATGAAAAAGCTAAAAATTCTACATAAAAATATTTGATGGTGGGAATTCAAATATTTTCAAATATTTCAAAAAAAATTTATCAATTACACAGATTCTAATGATATGTATGAAAGACATGTTTCTTTGAACAAAATTCTAGATTTCTGATGGAATTTGAATACATTTTTAACAAGCATCAATAAAAATATAAAAATGCTAAATATATGTATTTATGATTAGAATTCAATTATTTCCAATTAATCTCAGAAAATCTCCAAAAATTGAAAAAGTAAAAAAACAAAAAAAAAATTTCCTTCAATAGAAAGAGATATTTCTGCTGTTTCAGTACATTTTTAAATCCCAATGTAAAAAATGTGTAAAAATAATTTAATTCAATTAAAATAAATATTTTTTAAAATAAACCAAAATATAAGGGATTGTTTAGGACTGCTCAAAGTATTGAAATAATAATTTTGAGTCCAATGCATTGCTTTTGATTTTGATTTTAACATGTCCCAAAATAAAAAAAATGGTAAAGCAAGAGATAAATAAAATTTATTTCAAAAAAAATAGTTCTCCAATATAAATATATATATATATATATAGGGCACTATTTTTCTCATGCATTCAACCCTTTATTTTACGCATTTCAATGTTGTTGCAAAGTTGGGCCCCTCTGGTATTTCACACAAAAATACTTCATTTCACGCATTTTCCAAGAATTATTTTTTTGAATTTTGAATCCCCAGCATGGCAGGAGGGTTTCTTGAAATCTAAAAAAAATCTTTGGTAATTTGGTAAGTATTAGAACCCCTTCAAAAATTCAATAAAAAATGAAAAACATTCTGGAAAAACAAATTTTTTCATGGGTTTTGGGATCCTTATTTGAGCTATTTTAGTTGGTTTTTTTTCTTCTATCAGCCCCCACAAATTGTAGAAAAAATTCACAGAGATTCCAATTTTTTTTTCATATTATTTGGATGTATCCTTTCAGCTTAAAAAATTCCTTCAAAAAACACAAAAAATCAAAAAAATGAAATTTCTCATTGGACATTTCAATCATTTTATTTTCCTTTTTATTTCATTTTTTTTGTCATGAAATCTATAAAAAAAGTTAAACTAACATTTAAATAGAATTCATTTTTTTTCCAGATTTTTGGATGTATCATTTTACCTTAAAATATTCTTTCAAAAAAGCAAAACATTTGAAAAATTCAGTTTTCTCATTGGCCTTTGGGATCCTCATGTTTGCCATTTTGAATATTTTTTTTCATTTTTCAAGCTGTTATAAATTTTAAAAAAAATTTAAAAAGCTCTTTAAAATATTTTTCAGAATTTTTGGATTTCATTTTTGACTTTTTAGAATTCCATCAAAAAACAAGAAAATTCAAAAAATTCACTTTTCTTATTAGATTTTTGAATCCTTTTGTTGGCCTTTATAATTGAATTCTTGGGGTGATTGAAGGTTTCAGAATTTTAAAAAAAAACAAAAAAAATTCATTAATTCTTTTTAAATATCATCTGAATTCTTGCATACGCCTTACAAACTTCCTTCAAAAAATTCAAAAAAGGGAAAATATTGAGAAAAATTTTAAAATTTATTCAAGTATGATTTGTTTTGTTTTTCTACTTGATTTTTTTGGAGGGAAAAAAACCTCATTAACAAGATACAAATTTCTCTGAACAATGGTTTTCCAAGATTTTGAATAATTTGGCAAAATTATTTTCAAAATGTGCAGGAAACCATGAGGAGAAACCCAAAAGAAATAAGACAAAATCAAAAAATGAGAAAATACCTTAAAGGAACTTTTTAAGGTAAAATATTACATCCATAAAATATTAAAATTTATTCAAGTATGATTTGTTTTGTTTTTCTACTTGATTTTTTTGGAGGGAAAAAAACCTCATTAATAAGATACAAATTTCTCTGAACAATGGTTTTCCAAGATTTTGAATAATTTGGCAAAAGTATTTTCAAAATGTGCAGGAAACCATGAGGAAAAACCCAAAAGAAATAAGAAAAAATTAAAAAATGAGAAAATACCATAAAGGAACTATTTAAGGTAAAATATTACATCCAAAAAGTATGAAAAAATCATTTGAATGCTCCTTAACGTTTTTTATAAATTTTTGATAGCTTGAATCACCTAAAAAGATGAAATAAAAGGATTCAAATATTCAAAGAGAAATTTTATTTTTTTGAATCTTTCTGTTTTTTTAAGAAATTCTTCAAGGTGAAATGATACATCCAAAAAATATGAAAAAAAATTGAAAGATCTTTGAATTTTTGCCAAATATATGGCAGCTGAAATAACCAAAAGCAAAAGATTTTTTTCTGGTTTTGGGAACCCCTGCCAGGGGGATGCAGAGTCAAAATTCAAAAAAATGAATTCTTGAAAAATTTGTGAAATAAAGTATTTTTGTGTGATATACCAGAGGGGAACAACCGCTCAACAAGTGAAAAATTCATAAAATGAAGCTTTGGATGCATGAGAAAAATAATTCCCTATATATATACATAAATACAATTTAATAACACCATGCTTTAATGCTTTTCCACAGATTCAAGCATTTCTTGTATTCTATTTCCCACTTATTAAAAATGTGTAATAACAAAAACTTTACTCTCTGTCCTCAATCTCCTCAGTCATTCTCAACAATCAGTAAATTCAACCTCTACCATTGGATTTACCAGGTGCACCTCCTGAGTTATCTCCCTGCACCCCCTGCAGGTCCCAGAAAATCTCCCTGCAGGGTGTCCCTCTTTCTTTATGGCTTGTTACATCCTTAATCTCTCCTTCTGGTATGTTAATTAAATACATATTACATACAGTATATCCATAGTACATACTCTTGGCTTGAAAGCCCATAATTTGGTTTCAGTAAATGCCAAACCTTCCCAGTGTAAGACTTCAAAAAGTGCTAAGCCGCAGGAAGTGTTATAATTATGGCCAGCAATTAGCTTAGGCAAATGAGCAGTATTTAAAGCAAAAGAAATGCTGGACACTGTGTGTCAATAATGGCTAATGGGGCTCTCACAATGGGGCAATATGTTGGATGAATTCGATTGGATGATAAATGAATGATGGAAAACAGCAGGGAGAAGAGCTCCTTAAGTACAAAAGATTGGCCTCTTGTGAGCCCATGATACAACAAGCCAAAAGGCAAATTTTCCGCCCCAAAAGGGCTCTACAGGCTCTACTGGCCTTGTTGCTTGGTTTGGACTAAATCAGCCCACATGGCATCAGTCCCTGTACCCTTACAACCAGCCTATTCTGGTTATTTCTGGTGTTTCCACCTCAATGGGGCTGAACCAGCCCCTTAACTGTTCAATCCCCTTGGCTGGTTGTCCTTTACAACCAGCCATGATGACCTTTATTGCCTTGTTTACGGGCTGGTTGCCTCATGCAGCCAGCCCCTGGCCCCTCAAATGGGCCAGGTGGGACCCAGGGCACACCTGAGTCCGGTCTCAGACTCACATGGGGGGGGGGGGTGACCAGCGGACATGTTGTCCCCCCCCCTTTTTCTCTCAAATCCCTGGTGGGGGTGGTCAAATCCCCTCACCAGGGGCCCTGGGGGTCGATACCTCCAGGGCGTTGTCAAGTACGTTGGCCTGGGAGGTGATCAGGTCCCCCCAGGCCCATCGCTCCTCCCCCTCGGTAAAGGGGGGGGGGAGAGCATCCCTGCCCTGCTCGGTCGCCTCGAACGATCGATGGTGGGGGGGTGATGAATTCCCCCCCACCTGCCGGTCGCTACCCTTGCGGCCGGCGCCGCCACCTCCTTGGGCAAGGGGTTGGTCAGGTCCCCCCTGCCCTGGCCGACCGCGCTGTCGCGGTCGGTCGCTGGCTGGTTCAACCCAGCCAGCCTGCCCCCTCCCCCTCGCGACGGCGAGCGAGGGGAGGGGGAGCAAGCCAGGGCCGCAAGCCCCGGCTCCGCAGCGCTGGTCGCTGGTCGCGACCAGCCGGGCCCGCGCGGCATCGCACCGCGCGGGATCCCTCGGCCGCGCAACAGCCCCGCGCGGGCCGTTGGGCCCTGCGTGGGCCGTGCCGAGGAACACAGGCGGCCCCGAACGGGCCGCGACGCGAGCAGCGGCCCCGAGCGGGCCGCGACACGGGCGGCAACCCTAATGGGCCGCCCCAAGCCCGAATTGTGAGAAAAGACTACTTTTGCGGGCCAGCCCATCTGGCCAAGTATGTCCAAAATAAACCTTGGGCCCAATTATGCCCATACAAGCCCATCTGGCCGTATTTGCCCATATACCCCATCGGGCCCGTTAGGGCCCGTGTACCAATGGGTCTGTTTCACGCGTTTTGAGGCCAGTTTCCCCAACTCTGTAACATCCACATGGGCCCGTATGGTCCGTGTGTGTGTCCAATGGGCCTGAGAGGCCCATTTTTGCATCCCATTTGGATTACACTTATACGTAGCACCCGCGTAAGTGCGTACGTATTTTAACAGGAAGTTCTGTGGAGGGGAAAGGTGCTGTTTAGTCTTCCCTCCTAAGCATTAAAATAATATTTAAATGTAACCGGAATCAAGATCTAGTAACTTGTAAATAAGGAATCAATGTAAGGGATGAGTTTTGGAATATTTGTTAGCAATGGAAACAACACTATCTAAGGCAAGATGGTGTGAGGAAAGACTTGAACAAAATAAGTCAAAGTTTTTTTAATAGTTAAATGGAACAAGGCAGTTTTAAGTAACAACACCCACAAGCTAATAACTCTGGTTGTTGGCAGAAGATTAGGAAAGATCAACTCAATCCCAACCAACCTCCAGGTTCTCAATGAACCTGCCCAACTTTCCGGAATCAAGCGCTTGAAGGGTACGGGATAACTGTGGGTGGCTGAAAAAAACAGAAGCAATTGGTTTATGAAGCTCTAGAAGCAAAGAAATAACAGATTCAAACAAGAATAACCCATCACTTCTCCAGGAACTCAAGAGTAGCATGGCGGAATTCAACTTTTAAAGAATAAAGTAAGATCTAAAAATCCAGGTTTCAAGCTTAAAGAAACCTCTCAGTCAAATGTGACAGGATCTGGAAAGATGATCAGGGAAGGATCAGACCTTTATGTTCATAAAAAGGGAACAAGAGTGGTATAAAACACTCAATTTTCCATCAGACAGAATTCTCTTCAACCACCAAGGCTATGGTTGGTGATAAGGATCAGGGTCACAGATGGATGGATCAAAAATTGAGTATGGAGGCTCAAAGGATCAAGGGGCAATCAAAAGATATACCAGCTCAAAAGTTTCAGGTGAACGGAAAGAAGCCCTCCGGAATGATTTGATTGCTGATTCCTATATGAGATGGATAATGCCATAAAAAAGGCAGGGGAGAGCCCCTGCTTTAAAAGAAAAGAGGCCTGTAGACTATTTACAAGAGATAATTAAAAATGAGTGAGGCATTTTCTTTTGCAGATGAAGATTGGAAAAATAAACTGCCTGACATGGGAAAAAAAAGAAAAAAAAACATTATGAGGAAGATAGAAACCTGCCTGCAATGAGGACAATGGGGGCGGGTAGTGGACAATAGGTGCAACAGTTCCAACGGCCGCAAAAAACAATGTTGGTTTGCGGGCATCAGAAAGGGATTGGGCAGGGCCAATCTGTCCAGATTGTTGGGGCCAATTAGTCAAAGATAGGGTAGAGCAAAGAGGATGAAGGCCATTGCAACAGGCAATGGCGTCATTGGTGTTGAACTTGGATGAACATTGCTGCCAAGTCACCAACGGCCACAAGCAATGCTTGGGGTCATTTGTCAATGGCTTAAATCTGTGTTGTTGTTTCCAATGCCAATGATGGGGTGGATGAGTTGGAAAAGTCAATCAATTTCTTTTTTTGACCAACACAATTAAAATTTTAATCTCTCCAACAGATAAGGTTTCAGGTTTTCTAATTCTTATTTGAATACACTGGTGACTTTGGATAATCTTAGCCTGGTGATTGATTGATTGAAGATGAACTTGGTACCAAGTAAGATGGTTGATAGGATCAAACAATGAATTGTGGATGGTTTGATAGGGATTGGTGGGTATGAGGGAGGGGATAGCTGCCCACGCGCCCTTGGACAAAAAAAATCAGGGTAAGGCGCATGCAAGGGAGGGATGTGAACAGAGGAGGAAAGCTATGGATGACCAAGAAAGACCTGCCTAGACAGCTAGGGAAGGGAAAAGCTGGGATAATGGGAAATGAGTCAGTACCCATAAAGGCACAAGAGATTTTTTTTTGAGGATTTATTGATAGATAAGGGAAAAAAATTCAAAAATTTCCACCTTCCATGAGGTGTCCTGGATTGGTCACCACATTGCTTCCCAACTTGCATACTTTCCCTAGTCTGCATCTTGAACTTGAAGATATATAAAGAAAGAGAAATAAAAGGGAATTGAACAGAAGATTGGCCATTTCTTGATCTTGAGAGGGGTTGAAGAGTTGGAAAATATCTTGATCCATCCAAAAGAGAACTAAAAGTGGCAGAGATAGAACGCAGAAGGCATCCCAGGTGCTCATGTATGTGGAATACAGTAGATTTTATAACAGAAAACATAGCAAATCACCCTGGTGGTGCATAATTGGGAGGACTAACTTCTGCAATAAGTTGCCTCCACAACAATAAAACTTCTTATCTTTATCAGCAGAGAAACTTCTGGCTAGTTGAGTACCATCCAGCTCCTTCAAAACATAAGATCCACCTCTAACTTGGTGAACCACCCAATAAGGACCATTCCAAAAATTTGAGAATAGCTTTCCCCACTGGGTCTCCAAAGATCAACTATAAGCTCAAACTAGATCAACAGGGCTCAAGGAGTACCTGATTTGATTGGAGTGCTTTTCCTCCCAATACTGAACTGATTTTGCTCTGGACTCCATCATCCTCTGATAAGCTTCATCACAAACATGTTCACTTTGCTCCAGTTGCTTGGATCTAGCAACTAATAGATCAGTAGTTGAGGACACCTTTTCCCAAGGGATACCCAAGAAAGATTCCATTTCCAGATTCAAAGGATTAACTTCTCTTTGGCCAAAGATGATTTCATAAGGTGAGTATACAGTAGCCCTTTTGGTTGAGATTCAATCAGAAAAGAGAGTAAAAGGAAGGAATTTGCAACAATTCATGCCACCATAAAGCTTAACAACTGCAGCCTTCAAAGGAGCATGGCCTTGTTCCACCATGCCTTTGCCTTCAAGATAATAAGGACTAGTAACTCTATGTTGTTCAGGAAGAGATCCAATCATTTTGGCAAGCTTACCACCAAATTCAGAGCCACCATCAGTAGAGTAAGAGTTAGCCAGGCCATAATGCATGGTCCAGGTCTCATAGAGGAAAGATGCCACCAATTCAGAGCAAAGATGCTTAAGAAATTTTGCTTCAACCCATCCAGAAAAATCATCTCTAGACACAATGAGATACTTAGCACCACCTGCCTTAATATGAACCACATCCATAGCAATCCTTCCAAAGACAGTGGACTCCCCAGTAGGATAAAAAATTTCATTTGGAAACCTAAGATCACATTTTTGACAAAATTCACAACACTTGCACCATTGAGAGACAGATTGTTTCAGAGATGGCCACAGGAATTGTTTGGACAATTGTCAATAATTTTTGGTTTCCCCACAACAACCAAGACCTCCATGGAGACTTTCAAGGATAGAATCTTGTTTAGAAGGGATAGTCACAACAATAAGAGCACAAGGATTTCCTCTTTTCATAAGCCTAGAGCTTTGGACAAAGAAACTAGAGGACTTTATTTTAAGAGATTGAAATTCTTTAGGAGAGAGATCAAGAGATTTTTGAAGAGTTAAAATGTACTGCTATAGTTTAAGATGGAAACCTTGTTGAAAGCCAGAATTATCTTGAGAAGAAAAAGAGAATAAATGTTGGATTAAAGGTTCTTCTTCATCAAAATCAGTTCCAACATTGGATTCATTGTCTCCAAGAGGTCTTTGAGATAAACCATCAGGCATAGTGAAAGATTTGCCAGGCCTTTGAACAAAATCAAAACAAAAAAGCTGGATAAAGGCCACCCAAAAAGTCATAGGAGCATTGGGGAGGCTAAGAGCATTGATCAATTCAATGATGGATCAAGCATCAACTTTTAGTTAAAAGTGTTGGCCCCAGAGAATGGTTTGAACTTTCTTCATCATTTGAGCCACACCACAAAGTTCCAATTTGGGCTGAGAGTACCTATACTCTACATCTGAAAATAGGAAAGATTCATAAAGAGCAGGACGGTCCCAACCATTTTCATCTTCCTGAGTAAGAACAGTCCCAAGATATTGATAACTAGAATCAACAGCCAGATTGATATTGCCATCCCCAGGTCCATAGGAAATCTTCTTCAAAACTATGTCTTTACCCACCATCATTCTGAGCAACTGAAAAGAATGTTCACAATCTTGGGTCTAAATCCATTCAGCATCTTTCCTGGTTAGACAGCGTAAGGGTGGCATATTTTGGATAAAGATGGGATAAAGATTCTGACATAAGTGAAAAAACCTAGGAAGCCCCTTATTTCAGTGGGATTGATTGGAGTAGGCCAAGAGATGATCTTGTTGACTTTGGCTGGTGCCATCCTTCTTCCTTCCTTGCAGACCACATGACCAACAATTTCCAGAGCAGGGACGCAAGCAGCCAGTTTGGACACAGAGACAGTCAGGCCAGATTCCTTGATTCCAAACAGAATACTTTCCAAAGTAGTAGCATATTCCCATAAAAAACGACCAAGTCCTGAATTCCAAGGTAAGAACTCATTATCATAGTCAGAAACTGGATCCTTAATTCCACCATTTTCAATAAAGATACCAGAATGATCAGGGATTTTATCCTGGAGGATCCACATCACCTGAGCCTGATAGACTGCAACCAAATTGGTGGCACCTTGAGGCAATTGAGTAAGTTGAAATCAACCAAGAGGAGTATCAAAGGTAGTGATGGGGCAAGAAATAGGATGTAAGTATTGCTTTTCATAGCCCCTCATAATTTCCCCTAGACCATAGCAAGCTCTTCCAAAGAAATATTTGACAAACTCTTCAGTAGCAGGAAAAATACCAGAGTCTTTAATAGTAACTTTATTAATTGGTTGGAGATCATGAACTATTCTAAGTTTACCATTACTCTTGAGGACACAGAAGACAGGGCTGGAATAACTAGAGGTTGACTGCTCATATAGGCCAGTAAAAACTTGTTCTTGTACCAACTTGATAAATTTGTCAACTTTAGCAGCAGGGATAGGGATCTTCTTCTTCTGCCAAGGATCATGTTCAACTACAGGAATGATATAAGGGAGGCCATAGGATTCTTTCAAGAGACCTCTCTCTTCTTCACAGAAAGCAATAGATTTTTCCCTTAAAGATAAGAAATTTTTGATCCAATTTAACTCATCAGGAAGAAGCCATCCATCTAGACCAAAGTTGACCACCTTCAGAAATTCTTCAGTGAATCAACCATTGGGCACAAATGTACCAGTAAGAGATTGAGGAAGACCACAGTAAGGATCACAAGAAATGGGAGGACGCATAAGGGGAGGATTGAGGTTGAGAGGCATAGGCTGGTTGACTGGTTGGACCTTCTTGACAACTGGCTTATACTTGGTGGAAAAAGAGAGAAGTTCTTTTTTTCTCCAAGAGTTGACCAGTGAGACTTGATCACAAAAACTGAGTCCAAATTCAAAAAGTTTCCACGTCTGATGTTCTGCAATATCCTTGAAGGGTGCCTTTTCCATAAAGGGAGAACCAGGAGATATTACGTTTCTCACATGTGTGGCACAAGGTAGGGTTTTGAAGATGATGGTAGAAAGTTGCCCTGGAAGTGCACAATGGGGAGGACTCACTTGTACCCCAAATTCCCTCCATTGAAGCCCATATTCCTCCATAGCAAACCCACCAAGAATAGACTCAATATCAGGATTTAGTTTAGACTCATTACGGAGATTTGAAACAGAACTGAGAGAAAATTGATCAGACCTAAGAGTAAAAGGAAAAGAAGACACAACAGATCCAGAGAAAGAACAAAAAAAAATATTTTTGTATTTTTCTATTTTGACATGTTTTTGATTTTCAATATTTTCCAGTTTATATGAAAATGATGAAAATAATGGATAATAATCCTGAGGGATAAGATTTTACCCTTGAGTTGAAGTCTGAGGCTGAAAAGAACTACAACTATTAGTAGGATCTACTATTCCCATAAAAAATGAGAGGAATTGGAATTATCCTTCTGCTTCCCCTTTAAAGATGATTTAGAAGGATGACCAGGAAAATCTCTTTCCCAAAAACCAGGATCAAAATAACAGAGAGGAACTTCAATCTTTCTACCATCAGCATGAGGGAGATGAATTCTCTCCCCAACTTGATCAGAAAACATCAGAGTAACACCAAAGTCCATTAAGAAAGGTTGTCCCAAGATCATAGGCCCTTCCAAACAAGTGATCCAAAAATGACAGTTTCCAAAAATATTTCTACCAATCATGACTTGAACATCTCCAGCAATAACAACCAATTCAAAAGATTGATTACCTATCCCATAGACTTCAGAATTGAAGCTGAACCTAGGACTGAGTTTGAGTTTACAGGAAATAGCATCCAAAATTAAGTTGAGCTGAGATCCAGAGTCCACAACAGGAGAGACAGTTTTAGCTGAGTAACCAAGATAACAGGGGAGGAAACCAAGAGTATATTAGTAAAGATTTGAATCTGAAGAAGGACTAGTTATGCCAGAGTCCTACATCAAAGTGCCAGAGGAGACCTTTAATTTGTCAGGACCAATCTCCACACGTTGACAAGAGACCCATTTCTTCATTCCTTCAGCAACAGATGGAGAGATCAATAGGAGTTCAGCCACAGATAGATCAGGAATTTTGAGATCAGAAATTTTCTTTAATACTCCGTCCACAGCATTTGGGTTCTCCTTTGAGATTCCCCATTCAAATCAAACATTGGTCTGGATGAGGGAGGAAGTTCAGGTGAAGCAGGAACTAAGATTGGATCAGAAGGTTGAGGTGACTGGGAGGAAGGAGAAGGATCTGAGTGATCTGGAAACTTTTCCATGATTGGCTCCTTTTCCACATCCATCTCTTCCACATAAGAGGAAGAAGGCTCAGGTTAGGATCAATGTTTGACTGGTTTTTGAAGAATTGAAGTTTGAAAGGAAGGGGCTTTGGGAGGTTTAGGTTCCTCATGCCATTTCCTAGTTGGATCAGATTGATAAGTAGTCCAAGAAAGAATGGAGGAAGAGATAGCTGGAGGGTACCAAGGTTGAAGAGTACCATAGGAAGATTGGAAATCAAAGGAAGAAAGGGATGCTTTCATTGGAGGTGGAGGCTGATAAGAGGCCACCACATGACAAATAGGGCGAGATGAATCAAAAGTGATCAGAGCACCATTAGGCAGAAAGAAATTTTTCCCCTTCTGCTCCACCAACTTTCCCTTTATATACTTCTGGAGTTCCAAGCATTGTCCAGCTCCATGGCCTTCCCTATGACAGAAGTAACAGACAAGGGTAGATTTAGGGACAGAAGTAAAAGGTTTAGGAGTAGTAAGAGAAGAAATCTTTTGATCTATTTTATTCTCAAAAGCTTCAAGTATGTTATTGATTTTTTGCAGCGTATTAGGTCCTTGAGTAACATTAGAATCTGCTTTAGGTCTTTTATCTGTCATCATCTTAATCATAATATTTTTGGATTATTTAAAAGAAGGAGGGTGGACTGGTTGAGTGGTTCTAGGTTTTTCAAATTTTAAAGCAGTTTGACCATTCATTACTTCATCCACAGTACTCCTAAGGATAAGGAAAACAGGGAGCTTGGATTTATTATCCCTGGTGGTGATCATAGATCCAGATTTGACCATTTGTCTTTGATCCTTTCCTGCACAGCCAATGACAAAAAATTGGAAGAATCATGGTCAAACTTTTTCCACTGAATTGATGTGATAATTTTGGATGAGATAGTTTTGGATAGGATACCAAGACTTCCTAAAAGACTTGTAGTCAGAGGCTGAAGAGACACCACCATTTTTGATCCATTGAGAGACAAGAGCATCCAATTCCTGTAAAGTAAACAAGGCTACATCTATTTTACCCCAATATGCCAACATTGATTCCCTCAG
The DNA here is from genome assembly GCA_025617555.3 of Puccinia polysora. Taxonomy (NCBI): domain Eukaryota; kingdom Fungi; phylum Basidiomycota; class Pucciniomycetes; order Pucciniales; family Pucciniaceae; genus Puccinia; species Puccinia polysora. Next base: position 28,029,217 of record CM062634.1, on the reverse strand, counting down.
AAGCATCTAGTAATGGGATTCAAAACCTTTGAAAAACTTGATTAATCCATACCTTCATCAGAAGAGATAAAGAATTGTAACTGATAGGTCATATTGTATTTGCTTGCTCCATCCACTTCAGCGGCCATTTTGTAAGAGTCCAAGAGCTTTTTGGCATTTACCCCATTGAAACCTAAGTTATTTTTCTGAGGTTTGATCTTGACCATCTTTGGTCAAGCAGGGGTGGTTGGGGTACCAGTAGGTGCCATTTTGAATAACACAATTTCTAGAGGATCCAAAGAACAGATTACCAAAGTGGCTCACGTGTGTGGAAGGAGTAGTGTTTCATGAAAAAACAACAAGTACCTTTTGCAGATGGTGCACAAATTGGGAGGCCTTACTTCTAGTATAAGTTGCCTGTATGGATCAGATTTGAGAAGAGAGAGAAAACAGAGAAAAAAAAGGAAAAAGATTGAATTTCAAATTTTGATTCCAAATGTTGGTGGGACTTGAAATCAAAACGTTTCTGGTTCAATAGCTGCCCAGGGGACCAAATTTAAGACTTCAAACAAGGCTAAGCCGCAGGAAGTTCTGTGGAGGGGAGAGGTGCTGTTTATGCTGCCCTCCTAATAGTTAAAATAAAATTTCAATTTAACCAGAATTTAGATCCAGTAACTTGTAAATAAGGAATCAATGTAATGGATGAGTTTGAAAATAGTCGGTAGCAATGGAAACAACACTATCTGAGGCAAGATGGTTCAGGGAAAGACTTCAACAAAATAATTCAAAGTTTTTTTTGGAGTTCAATGGAACAAGGCAGTTTTAAGTAACAACGCCCACAAGCTAATAAATCTGGTTGTTGGCAGAAGATTAGGAAAGATTGACTCAATCCCAACCAACCTCCAGGTTCTCAATTAACCTTCCCAACTCTCCGCAATCAAGCGCTTGAAGGGTACCAGATAACTTTGGGTGTCTGAACAAAACAGAATAAATTTGTTTATGAAGATCTAGAAGCAAAGAAATAACAGATTCAAACAAGAATAACCCAACACTTCTCAAGGAACTCAAGAGTAGCATGGCGGAATTCAACTTTTAAAGAATAAAGGGAGGTCTAAAAATCAAGGTTTCAAGCTTAAAGAAACCTCTCAATAAAAATTGACTGGATCTGGAAAGATCATAAGGGAAGGATCAGACCAGTATGGTCATAAAAACAGACAAGAGTGGTATAAAACACTCAAGTTTCCATTGGAAAGAATTCTGTTCAACCAGCAAGGCTATGGTTGGTGATGAGGATCAGGGTCACAGATGGACAGATCAAAGATTGGGTATGGAGGCTCAAAGGAGCAGTGGGCAATCAAAAGATATACCCAGCTCCAAAGTTTCAGGTGAAGGGAAAGAATCCCTCCAGGATGATTAGATTACTGATTCCTATTTGAGATGGATGATTCCAAAAACAAAGGCTGGGGAGAGCCCCTCCTTTTCAAGACAAGAGGCCTTTAAACTATTGACAACAGATAATTACAAATGAGTGCAGATTTTTTTTTTTTTGCACATGAAGATTGGCAACAGGAACCGCCTGACATGGTTAAAAAAAAGCATAAAAAAATGATGAGAAAGATGCAAACCTGCACGCATCAAGAACAAAGGCCTGGGTAGTGGACAATGGGTGCAACGGTTCTGAAGGCTGCAAACAACAATGATGATTGCAGGCTTCAGAGAGGGATTGGGAACAGCCAATTGGTCCGGATTGTTGGGGCCAAATGTTCAAAGCTAGGGTAGAGCCAGGAGGTTGACAGCTGTCGCAACAGGAAACGGCGTCATTGGTTTTAAACTTGCATGACCATTGGTGCAAAGTCACCAATGGTGGAAAGAAACGCTTGCGGTCATTGGTCAATGGAAGCAATCTGCGTTGTTGTTGCCAATGCTAATGATGGGGTGGATGAGTTGGAGGAGTTGACTGATTTCTTTGTTCAAAAAACCCATTTTGAACGTGAATCTCTTCAACAGATCCGGTTCCAGGTTGTCTGATTGCTATTTGGATACACCGGTGTGGTGACTAAATCTGGAAACCCTGGACCAGATGCGGAGAATTCAAAATTTTTTTTTAAGATTCTTTTATTTAGGTGTCATTCCAAAAAAAAAAAAATCGGAATTTTTATGTATCAGTATCACTCCTCCGATTTCCTCATCCTGCCAAGCATTCCTCAGTCCCAGTGGTCTAGGAAAGGCATCTCTTGGTCTCATTACCTGGGCATCACTTTTGATTCCTTTCCTCTTTGTTGCCCCCTTCCTTTTGGCCAAAGGCGCGGGCCAAGACCTGCTCGGCCCAAGATATCCCCATGCCCATCCTACTCTACTCTACTCTCCAACCAAACCTCTTCTCATCATCTCATGATCCTCAAAGGTCTCCACCAATCAACCAATGAGGATCCAATCAACCCTCTCAAGATCAAAATCAAAGGAGCAATTGATAGTCTTCTCAGATCTAACACCAACAAGGACAATGATGAGTCACCCAACCATCATCATCATCAACCCTTTGACTTGAATCAGGTCACCTCCCTGGAGGATTGTAGGATGAGCAAGAGTTGCGGCTTGAGCTCAATGGGCAAATCAATGATCATCAAAAGTGAACCCAACCAGGCCTCCCATTATCATCATCATCATTACCATTGTACCTGTTCTTCCTCCAACATTGGCCCCAAGACCGTCATAAGGAAGCATGTCAATGGAGCCAACCTCTTGCCCCGTCCAAGGGCTCATCTCAGGTTAGCCACTCAACTTTGCACCAAGGAAGTCTCTCCCAATCTCCTCACCAAGGCTGAAGTCCAGCAATCAATCAACCTGAGTCCTCCAATCCCACCCACACCCATTGGAGGTGTTCCTACTTCCCAGTCCAAGTCTCATCCTAGGACTCTTCCACCTCCGCCATCTGTTTCCACAGCCGACACAACCACTCGAACCCCCCCTTGGTCCGCAAATTGGCCAACACCAATCTGTCAATTGCTTGCACCCCCTTCTATCGTTGGGTGGGGGTGGAAAGTGTCGTCCACCGCCCGCAAACATCTGCGGGCGGTCTGGTTCATTTTTTTTCCACCCCTTCCACCTTTGGGTGAGGGGTGGGTGATCCTTGTGTTGTCGCATGCGCCCATTGGCGGACGGATGCAAGAGAGGTGAAGGGATGAGAAATAATCCCACCCCAGTCAGGGGGGCCGGATTTCCACTGGCCTGCGTGATCTATTTTTCTGATCATCTGAAATCAAAAAAAAAAAAAACTGCTCTATTTTTAGAATCACTTGTACAAAGTCTGACAGGGCCTCCTGCCCATATAAGGAGGGGCTCTCCCCTGCCTTTTGGAGGGGGGGGTATCATATGGTATCTTATGGGAGAAATATCATCATTATCATCCTAAAGTAAATCATCTGTGGGGTCTCATTCCCCTTTATCTGAGACTAAATTCTGGGTATATCCATGATTTCCCCTTGATCTTTGAGCCTCCATACTCAAATCCTGATCCTTGATCTTTATCACCAACCAATAGCCTTGCTGGTTGAAGAAGAATTCAACTGATTGAATTCTTGAGTGTTTAACACCACTCCTGATCCCTTTATTGGCCCATACTGGTCCTCATCATCCTTTTATTATGTTTCTGGAACCAGTCACGTTTGACTGAAGAGGTTTTATTAAGCTTAGAACCTGGAGTGTTAAACCTCCATTTATTTCTTTTGAAGTTGAATTCCGCCACGCTACTCTTGAGTCCCGTGAGAAGTGTTTGATTATTCTTGTTTGAATCAGTCATTGTTTTGCTTCTATAGCTTCTTCAAACAATTAGCTTTGTCTTGTGCATCCACCCACAGTTATCTGGTACCCTTCAAGCGCTTGATTGCGGAGAGTTGGGCAGGTTCATTGAGAACCTGGAGGTTGTTTGGGATTGAGTTGATATTTCCTAAGCTCCTGCTGACAAACAGAGCTATTAGCTTGTGAGCTTTGCCGCTCACAATTGCCTTGTCTTGTTGAACTCTGAACAATTCTTGACTCTTTCTATTCAAGTGTTCCCCAACATCATCTCGCCTCAGATAGTGTTGTCTCCCAGCTACCGACCACTACAATCTTTATCCTCTTACTTTTGGTTCCCCGTTTACCAGGTTCTGGACTTTGATCTTGGTTACATTTAAATATTTTCGTAACACTCAGGAGGGCAGCCTAAACAGAACCTTTCCCCTCCACAGAACTGCCACAGCCTAGCACCATTTGGAGTCTTACATTTGGTCCCCCGGTCTGGGTTCAAACCAGCAACCTTGGGATTTACAGTCCCAACAATCATCAACTTCAAAATACAATCTCTTTTTTTTCTTTCATCATCTAGATTGGTGGAGGCAACTTGTTCTAGAAGTAAGTCCTCCCAATTGTGCACCATCTGGGCAAGATACTTGTTGTTTTTTGAGAAACCCTTCTCTTGCCACATTTGTGAGCCACTTTGGATACCTGCTCCTTGGATCTTTTAGGAAACTCTTTCAAAATGGAATCTCCCAGCGCCTCTTCTGCTTTTCCTAAGATGGTTAAGATCAATCCCCAGAACAAGAACTTAGGATTCAATGGGACAAATTTGAAACGCTTCTTGGACTCGTAAAAGATGGCTGCTTTGGTGGATGGGGCTAGCAAATTTGATATGGCCTACCAGTTACAATCTTTTATCTCCTCTGATGAATTTATGAAAATCATTGAGTCCTTTTAAGGTTTTGAACGGCATAACTGGGTCCTGCTGTGGGAAGCAATGTTTGCCTATTGGGGAAAAATAGATATAGCACAATTTACTTTGCAGGATCTAGATAACCTTGTCTCCCGGTGGATCTCCAATGGTGGTGTGGCTCCAGCTTCTGATTATCAGTCTTTTAGGAAATCTTGGGATCCCATCCAATCCTACCTTGTCCCAAAAAATCACATCAACACAGTGGACAAAATTTGAGTCCAATTCTTCCAATCTTTTTCTCTTGGAGTGCAGGAAAGGATCAAGGACAAACTGGTCAAGTCTTGATCCATGATCACTACCAGGGATAATCCATTCAAGCTCCCTGTCTTTCTTATCCTTAGGGGAGTGGTGGATAAAGTTATGAAAGGTCAAACAGCCCTCACTTTAAAAAAATCTAAAACCACTGAACCAGTCCATTCTCCTTCTTTCAAATAGTCAAACAAGATTATGAATAAAATGGAATCTGATTGCAGGCCCAAGAACCCTCAGCCTAACCAAGAAACTGCTACGATGGACAAGATCACTAAACTGCTCAAAGCCTTTGAGAACAAAATGGATCAAAAGATTTCCTCTCTTGTTTTTTCTAAACCTTCTAGTGATGTTTCCAAAAATACTCTAGTCTGCTATTATTGCCACAGGGAAGGCCATGGAACCAGTTGATCTCTCAAACTCCAAAATGACAAAGACAAGAAATTGGTAGAGCAAAAAGGGGAATAACTTTTTTCTTCCCAATGGTGCCATAATCCCTTTGATTCATCTCGCCCCATTTGTCATGTGGTGGCCTCTTACCAGCCACCCCCTTCTATGAAGGCATCCTTGGATTCTGTGGATTTACAATCTTCTTGTGGTACTCTTCAAACCTTGTATCCCCCAGATTTTTACTCCTCCTCTCTGGTTGGTACTTACCAATCCAATCCAGCTAGGAAGCAACATGAGGAGCCCAAAACTCATAAAGCTCCTTCCTTTCCAACCTCAATCCTCCAAAAACCACCCAAGCAACAATCCTAACCAGAGCCCTCTCCTGATGTAGAAGACATGGAGGTGGAAAAAGAAACACTCATGGAAAGGTCTCAAGATCACCCTGATCCTCATCCCTCATCTATTAAACCTCCTCAATCCCCTGATCCCGTTCCTGCTTCACCCAATCTTCCTCCCTCCATCCAGCTCAAAGTTTGGTTTGAGAGGGGAATTTCCAAAGATCACCCCAATGCTGTGGAAGGGGTATTAAAGAAAATTTCTGATCTTAAATTCCTGATCTATCTGTGGCTGAACTCCTGTTGATCTCTCCATCTTTTGCTGAAGAAATGAAGAAATGGGTTTCTTGTCAACGTGTGGAAATTGGTCCTGAAGAACTCAGGGTCTCCTCTGGAACTTTGATGGAGGATTCTGGTGGAACAGATCCCTCTCCTGAGTCTAGTCTTTATGTTTGTCCTCTTGGTTTTCTTCCCTGCTATCTTGGCGAATCAGCAAAAATGGTCTCACTGCTGGTTGATTCTGGCTCTCAGCTCAACTTGATCTCAGATGCTATGGCCTGCAAACTTAAACTTAGCCCTATGGTCAGCTTCACCTCTTCAGTGTATGGAATAGGAAACAAGTCTTGCAAATTGGTTGGAATTGTTGAAGACATTCCAGTCCGGATTGACCTAAATATTGTTGGAACTTGTCATTTCTGGATCACACGCTTGGATGGACCTATGATCTTGGGTCAACCTTTCTTAATCAATTTTGTAGCAACTCTTATGTTTTCCAATCAAGTTGGGGATAGAGTCCTCCTCCCTGATTCTGATAGTAGAAAAATTGAGGTTCCTCTTTGTTCTTTGGATTCTGGACGCTTGGAAAGAGATTTCCCTGGTCATTTTCCTAAGTCATCTCTAAAAGGAAAACAGAAGGATAATTCTAGTTTCTATCATTTTTTATGGGAGTAGTTGATCCTACTAATAGTTGTAGTTCTTTTCAGCCACAAACTTCAACTCAAGGGTCAACTCCCATCCCAGAGGCTTATTTCTCTTTCTTTTCAACATTTTATTCTGATCTCAAAAATATCAAAAATCAAAAACAAATCAAAATGGAAAAATCCAAAAATATTTATTCTTCATCTTTTGTTTCTTCTTTTCCTTGAACTCTTATTCCTAATCAATCTTCTCTCAGTTCCGGTTCAAATCTCTGCAATGAGTCTAAACTAGATCCTGATCTCAATCCTATTTTTGGTGGCTTTGGTATAGACAAATATGGGCTTCAGTGGCGGCAAATTGGGGTAGAAGTAAGTCCTCCAAATTGTGCACCACCAGGGTATCCTACTACAATCATTTTTGTAACCCTACCTTGTGCCACACATGTGAGCATTGTATTATCTCCTGGGACTACTTTTATGGAAAAGGCACCTTTTGAAAACGTTGCGGAACATCAAACTTGGAAGGCGTTAGAACTTGGTCTCAATCCTCATAGTCAGATCTCTCTGGTCAACTCTTGGAAAAAACAAGAACCGCTCTCTTTTGCCTCCAAATATAAATCAGTTGCTAGGAAAATCCAACCAGTCAACCAACCAACGCCTCTCAACCTCAACCCTCCTCTTAGGCTTCCTCCTCTATCCTGCAATCCTTACTGTGGTTTACCTTGATCTCTCACTGGTCCATTCATCCCCTCTTCTCGTGTCACTGAAGAATGTCTGGGAGTAGTCAACTTTGGACAAGATGGATGGCTTCTACCTGATGAGTTGTATTTGATCAAAAATGTCTTGGCTATTAGGGAAAAAGCCATTGCTTTCTGTGAAGAAGAGAGAGGTCTCTTGAAAGAATCCTATGGTCTGCCTTATATCATTCCTGTAGTAGAACATGATCCCTGGAAAAAGAAAAAGATCCCAATCCCTGCTGCCAAAGTTGAAAAATTAATCAAGTTGGTCTTGGAACAAGTCCAAACTGGTTTATACAAACAGTCAACTTCTAGCTATTCCAGTCCTGTTTTCTGTGTCCTTAAAAGAAACGGTAAAATTAGAATAGTTCATGATCTCCAGCCTTTAAATAAGGTCACTATTAAAGACTCTGGTATTCCCCCTGCTACTGAAGAATGTGTTGAATCCTTTTCTGGGAGAGCTTTCTATGGTCTAGGCAACATTATGGGTGGCTATGACAAACGGTCCTTACATCCAATTTATTTCCCTCTCACTACATTAAATACTCCCCGTGGTTGTTTCCAACTTACTCAATTGCCTCAAGGTGCCACCAACTTGGTTGCAGTCTATCAGCCTCAGATGGTTTGGATCCTCCAGGATGAAATCCCTGATCATGCTGGTATCTTGATTGACAATGGAAGAATTAAAGGACCAGTTTCTGATGATAACAATGAGCTCTTACCCTGGAATTCAGGAATCCGTTGATTTATCTGGGAATATGCGACCACTTTGGAAAGGATCTTGTTTCAAATTGAAGAATCTGGCCTCACTTTCTCTGGATCCAAATTGGCTGCCTGTGTCCCTGCTATGGAAATTGTTGGTCATGTGGTCTGAAAGGAAGGAAGAAGGATGGCTCCATCCAAAGTCAACAAAATCCTCTCTTGGCCTACTCCCATCAATCCAATTGAAGTCAGGGGTTTTCTAGGTGTTGTTACTTATGTTCAAATCTTTATGCCATCTCTATCTGAAATCTGTGCTCCTCTACGTCATCTGACGAGGAAAGGTGGTGAGTGGATCTGGACCCAAAATTGTGAACATTCTTTTCAGCTACTTAAAATGATGGTTGGCAAAGACATAGTCTTGAAAAAGATTGCTTATGGGCCGGGAGCTGGCAAGATCAAATTGGCTGTTGATTCTAGTTATCAATCTGTTGGGGCTGTCCTCACTCAGGAAAATGAAAATGGTTGGGACTGTCCTGCTCTCTATGAATCCTTGTTATTTTCAGATGTAGAATCCAGGTACTCTCAACCAAAACTGGAACTCTGTGGTGTGGCTCAAATGTTGAAGAAACTCCAAACTGTCCTCTGGGATCAACACTTCAAGTTACAAGTGGACGCACAGTCCATCATGGAAATGATCAATGCTCCCAGTCTCCCAAATGCTCCTATGACTGGCTGGGTGGCCTTTATTCAACTTTTCTCTTTTGATATTGTTCATAGGCCTGGAAAATCCTTCACCATGCCTGATGGTTTATCTTGAAGCCCCCTTGGAGATGAAAAATTGGATGTTGGAGTGGACTTTGATGAGGAGGAGCATTTAATTTGTCCAGTCTTCACCTTTTCCTCCCAAGATTATTCTGGCTTCCAACAAGGTTTCTGGCTAAAATTAGAGCAGTACCTTTCCACTCCCCAAAGGCCTCCTGATCTCTCTGCTAAAGATTTTAGATCACTCAAAAGGAAGTCCTCCAATTTCTTTGTTCAAGGTACTAGGCTTATGAAAAGAGGCAATCCTTGTGATCTTATTGTCGTCACTATCCCCTCTAAACAAGATTCAATGCTTAAAAGTCTCCACAAAGGCCTTGGGAATTGCGGGGAAACCAAAACCTATCAACGTATATCCAAACAATTCTGGTGGCCATCTTTGAAGAAATCAGTCTCTCAATGGTGCAAGAGTTGTGAGGTATGTCAGAAACGTGATCTTAGGCGCCCGCCTGAAATTCCTTATCCCACTGGAGATTCCACTGTCTTTGGAAGGATTGCTATGGATGTGGTTCACATTAAGGCTGGTGGAGCTAAGTACCTTATTGTGGCTAGAGATGATTTTTCTGGATGGGTTGAAGCAAAATTTCTTAAGAACCTCAGCTCCAAATCAGTAGCAGCCTTCCTTTATGAGACTTGGACAATGCGTTATGGCTTGGCTCAATCTTATTCAACTGATGGTGGCTCTGAGTTTGGTGGCAAACTGGGCAAAATGATCCAACCGCTTCCTGGTCAACATAGGGTGACCACTCCTTATTATCCTGAAGGAACAAGGCATGGTGGAAAGAGGCCATGCCCCTTTGAAGGCTGCTCTTGTTAGGTTGGCTGGAGAAAGTGGAAAGAATTGTTGCAAATTTCTTCCTTTGGTCCTCTTCTCTGATTGATTTCAACTAAACAAACAACTGGCTACTCACCTTACAAAGTCCTCTTTGGTCAAAGGGCTGTCCTTCCTCTGGATCTGGAAATGGGATCTTTCTTAGGTATTTCTTGGGAAAAGTTTCTTCCACCACTGATCTATTAGTTGCCAGATCAAAGCAACTGGAGAAAAGTGAAGATGTTTGTGATGAAGCTTATCAGAAAATGATGGAGTCAAGGAAAAAATCAGTCCATTTTTGGGAGGATAAGCATTCCAATCAATTCAGGGATCCTTTGAATCCTGGTGACCTAGTTCTAGCTTATAATTGATCCTTAGAAACTCAGTGGGGGAAGCTTTTTTTGAATTGCTGGAATGGTCCTTAATGAGTGGTCCGTCAAGTCAGAGGTGGATCATATGTTTTGGATGAACTGGGTGGTACCCAGATGGCCAGAAGGTTCCCTGCTTATCAGGTCAAGAAATTTCATTGTCTTAGAGGCAACCTTGATCAGAAGTAAGTCCTCCCAATTGTGCACCACCAGGGTCATCTACTGCCTTTTGTTGTGAAACTCTACTGTATGCCACATACGTGAGCACCTGTGAGGCCTTCTTCATTTTATCGCAGTCAACCCTAGGATTTTCTTTGGATGGATCAGATATTCTTTTCAATTGCCCTCAAGATCAAATGACCATTTCTTGTGTTCAATAATCTTTCCTTTCTTTTTTTTTATGACATCAAGCTCAGATGCAGACTAGGGACAGTATGTAAGTTGGGGAGAGATGTGGTGAAAAAATCTGGACACCCTGGATCAGATGCAGAGAATTCAATTTTTTTTTTTACAATTCTTTTATTTTGGTGTCATTCCAAAAAAAAAAATCAGATTTTTTTTGTATCAGTATCACTCATCCAATTTCCTCATCCTGCCAAGCATTCCTCTGTCCCAGTGGTATAGGACAGGCCTCTCTTGGTCTCATTACCTAGGCATCGCGTTTGATTCCTTCTCTCTTCATTCCCCCCTTCCTTTTGGCTGAATGCGCGGGCCAAGAGCCGCTCGGCCCGAGATATCCCCATCCCCATCCTACTCTACTCTACTCTCCAACCAAACCTCTTCTCATCATCTCATGATCCTCAACCACCTCCACCAATCAACCAATGAGGATCCAATTGACCCTCTCAAAATCAAAATCAAAGGAGCAATTGATATTCTACTCAGATCTAACACAAACAATGACAATGATGATTCACCCAACCATCATCATCATCAACCCTTCAACTCAAATCTTGCCACCTCCCTCAAGGATTGTAGGACAAGCAAGAGTTGCGGCTCAAGTTTGATGGGCGAATTGATGATCATCAAAAGTGAACCCAACCAGGCCTCCCATTATCATCATCATTGTCACCATTGTACGGGTTCTTCCTCCAACATTGGCCCCAAGAATTTCTGAAGGAAGCATGTCAAAGGAGCCAACCTCTTGCCCCGTCCAAAGGCTCATCTCAGGGTAGCCGCTCAACTTTGCACCAAGGAAGTCTCTCTCAATCTCCTCACCAGGGCTGAAGTCCAGAGATCAGTCAACCCAACTCCTCCAATCCCACCCATGCCCATTGGAGGCGTTCCTACTTCCAAGTCCAAGTCTCATCCTGGGACTCTTCCCACTCCGCTATCTGTTTCCACAGCAGCCACAACCACTTGATCCCCCCCTTGGTCCACAAATTGGCTGACACCAATCCGTCAATCGCTCACACCCCCTTCCATCTTTGGGTGGGGATGGAAAGCGTCATCCACCACTGGCAAACATCTGCGGGCCGTCTGGTTCATTTTTTTCCCACCCCTTCCGCCTTTGGGTGAGGGGTGGGTGATCCTTGTGTTGTTGCACGCGCCCGTCCGCAGACGGACGCAAGAGAGGTGAAGGGATGAGAAAAGATCCCACCCCAGTCAGGGAGGCCGGATTTCCACTGGCCCGCATGATCTATGTTTCTGATCATCTGAAATCAAAAAAAAAAAACAATTCTGCTCTATTTGTAGAATCACTTGTTCATAGTCTAACAGGGCCTCCTGCCCATATACGGAGGGGCTCTCCCCTGCCTTTTGGAGGGGGGGTATCATATGGTATCTTATGGGAGAAATATCATCATTATCATCCTAAAGTAAATCATCTGTGGGGTCTCATTCCCCTTTATCTGAGACTGAATTCTGGGTATATCCATGATTGCCCCTTGATCTTTGAGCCTCCATACTCTAATCCTGATTCTTGATCTTTATCACCAACCAATAGCCTTGCTGGTTGAAGAAGAACTTGACTGATTGAATTCTTGAGTGTGTTACACCACTCCTGATCCCTTTATACAACCATACTGGTCCCAATCATCCTTTGATTATCTTTCCGGAACCATTCACGTTTGTCTGAAGAGGTTTTATTGAGCTTAAAACCTGGAGTGTTAAACCTCCCTTTATTTCTTTTGAAGTTGAATTCCGCCACGCTACTCTTGAGTCCCGTGAGAAGTTTTGGGTTATTTTTGTTTGAATCAGTTATTGTTTTGCTTCTAGAGCTGCATCAAACAATTAGCTTTGTCTTGTGTGGCCACCCACAGTTATCTGGTACCCTTCAAGCGCTTGATTGCAGAGAGTTGGGCAGGTTCATTGAGAACCTGGAGGTTTTTTTGGATTGAGTTGATCTTTCCTAAGCTTCTGCTGATGACCAGAGCTATTAGCTTGTGGGCGTTGTTACTTACAATTGCCTTGTCCTGTTGAACTCTGAACAATTGTTGACTTCTTCTATTCAAGTTTTTCCAGGCATCATCTTTTCTCAGATAGTGTTGTTTTCCCAGCTACTGACTACTATCATCTTTATCCTTTACTCTTTGGACCCCCATTTACCAGGTTCTGGACTTTGATCTTGGTTACATTTAAATATTTTTGTCTCAGGAGGGCAGCCTAAAAATCACCTTTCCCCTCCACAGAACTGCCACGGCCTAGCATTGTTTGGAGTCTTACACTGGTGACTTTGGATAATCTCAGCCTGGTGATTGATTGATTGCAGATGGACTTGGTCCCAAGTAAGATGGTTGATAGGATCAAACAATTGATTGTGAATGGTTTGATGGGTATTGGTGGTTATGAGGAAGGGGATGGCCGCCTGCTTGCGCTTGTCCAAAAAAAAGCAGGTTAAGGCGCGGGCAAGGGGGAGATTTGAACAGAGGAGGAAAGCTTTGGATTACCAAGAAAGACCTTCCTAGAAAGCTAGGGCAGGGAAGATCTGGGATAGTGGGAAATGAGTGAGTACCCTTAGAGGCAAAAGAGATAATTTTTTTTTGAGGATGTATTGATGGATAAGGGAAAGAAATTCAAAAATCTCCATTTTCCATGAGGTTTCCCAGATTGGTCACCACACTGGACAGGCCCATCATTCAATCTTTCAAGCAACTTCCTCCATGCCACCATTTCAGCTTGTCATGCCATGGGGAATCTCAGACCCAGAACAAAAAAATCCCAACTTAAGACTTCTTTTCAGTTCTCACATATACTGGCCTCTCCTTCCATCCTGAAATAACTTCCCCCAATAAATTAGTATATTACCTCTTATTGGTTAGTCCCTTCCAATAATTGTCATCTTGGAACACAAAAGCCAACCAACCTATGCTTACTAATCTCACCCTCCCCTATGGTGTTAATCTGATAGTATTCAGTCAAGAATTCTCCTTCAGAGCCTTAATCTTGAATTCATCTCATCTATTCATCACCCTTTCCCTTAATTCATCCCTCATCCTTTGCAACACAATCTTCTATATGATGAGTTCTGTGAGAAATAGTGCCCATGCCTTCCACCCCTTGCATGCCAGTGGAAGTTTTGAAAAACCCCTCCTGAACCTATATTCCTTCCAAATCCTATCAACAGGTTTAATTAGAATATAATTATTGAAGAAATATCCCTTCCAAATAATTTTAAAGGCTATGAAATTAAATTCATCCACCAAATGAATAAAAACAGGGTAATTTAAATTCATAGGACAATCAAAGGGGAAATTTTTTTTACTAGTTGTGCCTTAGAGATCCAAAATTTTGGGAATTCATAAGAATTGATAATCACATGTCCAAAATTTTTAAACCTCATCCAAATGTTTTTGGAACATTTCACACCATCAGAATTGATACTTCTTAGAACTTTAACAAGAGCCAAGGTATCACAAGATTTCCTTCAAATAACTTGATAAAATGCCTTCTTTCTTTTCAATTCCAATTTGAATTTATTCCTGAAATATGAGAAGTTTCCTCCAAACCAATGAGCCACAGAATATTAACCACAATCATGATACTTTAGGGGATTATACAAGGATTCCAAATCATTAGAAAAATCACTTGGAAGTTAAGAAATAAATCTACACATTTGTTTACTCATAGAAATGGAAAAATTTGAAGGTGTTTGAACTTTGCAATGTTTTCCTCTTCCAACCTCCATCACCCGCTATTCCAGTGAAAACTACCCCAACAGCATTTCCTTCAACCATAACTACTCCTGCAGAGATTGAGTCCCCACACTCATTCATTGTGATCAGCTCCAATTTGCTGCCCATACCACATAAGTTTTTTTTTATAATAACTTCAAAGAAAATCTCCTAACAGCTCCCATGCCCATTTTTGAGTTGCTGTTGCCTCAGTTGCCCGTCCAAAGATCTCTGTGCCTTTCTTCTCCAATCTGCACTCCATCCCCTCAACTCTCCTTTCAATCCTCTGATTCCTGCAAATCTAGATAAACCCAATTCCGCCTGATCTCTCCATACCTTGCAGCCATCCAAATCAAAAACAAAGATTGCAGACAAGGACTTGAGGAAGACAAAATCACAATTAGTTTCCCCCTGCTGAAGCCCGGTTAACTGCAGTTGCCCCAACCGCGTTTCAAATGCCGTAATTGGACAGGACTCTGGATGTAGCTCCTGCTGATTGTACCCCCCCAAGATTTCTACTAACCCGTAACAAACTCTTCCAGTCTTATTCCCTACAAAATCCTCCACCTTCAGAGGCAACCAAGCCTCTCTGATTGTGACAAATTTTAACCTCTTCAGGTTGTTGAAAATCCGCAGATTATTTCTTTCCTGCGTTATTACCGCAATGATGGGACTAGAATAACTAGAAAAAGAAGGATTTTACAGACCTGTACACAAACACTCCTGCACCAACTACATAAACTGATCCCTAACCACTACTGGAATAGGAATGGGTTGGATCTTCCAAGGGTTGTGGGGCACTGTAGGTGTCTGGTAGGGGTCCGCAATCTCATCCCTGAGTAACCCCCACTCCTCAGGACAAAAGGAAAGGGCCTTCCTCTGAATGGAAATCACCGCCTTGAGTAATAGTACTTCCTCCTCTTGCAACCACCCCTCCAGACCAAAGTTGAGTTCTGCCGTCTGCTCCTCTGTCAAGCCCGTTGAATCCTTCTCCAGGATTGCAGGTGCCAAAGGCAACTCATAAGGGCCCGTTCCAACGGATTGGCCTCATTGGTTAATTGAGGTCCTTCAGCATTGGCTTGTTCTGTGGTTTTACATTCTTAGCAACCAGTTTGTATTTTCTACCAAAGACCCGCACCTCAACCAACTTTGATCCCTTGATTTTCTCCCCTATTTGTGATTTTCAACCTGAAACTAAATTTGGGTTGCTCAAAATTGTGGCACAAGGGTAGCTGCTTGTGCTGAAACCCATCAGAGGTTCATACAAAGAATGACTCACTCTTGGTCCTATCCCTGCTCCCATCATTGTTGCACAAATCCCCCCTCTTCTCCATACTTCCCTAAGCATGTTGGATGGCGCTACAGGGGTTCCTCCTCCCTGCTCTTTATCTGTCAACTGTCTGCACAAGGACCAAGCCTTCCACGCACAGGCTGTTATAATTATGGCCAGAAATTAGCTTAGCCAAATGAGAATTATTTAAAGCAAAAGAAATGCTAGACACCTTGTGTCAATAATTGCTTGATGGGCTCTCACAATGGGGCAATACGTTGGATGATATTGGTGATGAATTCAATTGGATGATGAATGGATCATTAAAAACAGCAGGGAGAAGAGCTTCTCAAGTACAAAAGATTGGCACCTTGTGAGCCCATGATACAACAAGCCAAAAGGCAAATTTTCCGCTCCAAAGGAGCTCTACAGGCTATACAGGCCTTGTTACTTGGTTTGGGCTACATCAGCCCACATGGCATCAGTCCCTGTACCCTTACAACCATCCTATTCTGGTCCGTTCTGGTGTTTCCACCGTTACGGGGAGCCCCTTTGCTGTTCAATCCCCTGGCTGGTTGTCCATTACAACCAGCCCAGTTACTCATATTTCCTTACTTATGGGCTGGTTGACTCACGCAGCTAGCCCCTGGCCCCACATATGGGCCAGGTGGGACCCAGGACTCACCTGGGTCCCGTCTCAACCTCACTTGGGGGGGGCGTAACCAGTGGACATGCTGCCCCCCCCTCTTTCTCTCAAATCCCTGGTGGGGGAGGTCAAATCCCCTCACCAGGGGCCCTGGGGGTTGATACCCCCAGGGGGTGCAGCCAAGAGTTCCCGTTGGTTGCCGGTGGTGTGGGCGCCAGGGGCCGCCAGGAACCGCAAAAGGAGTCCGTCCGCGTTGTCCACCATTGCATCAAACCTTGCAAACGGAACAGCCAGGAAAACGGGGATATCCAGAATCTTGGGTGGGCTGGGAGGAGGCGGGACTGGTGAAGAAGGGGCCCCCCGTGGACCATTGGGGGGGCTTGGTCCAGCGGGAGGCAACAATCAGATGACAACCAGCAACGTGGGTGGCAGAGGGGTGCCCCGCAGGGTCGTGGGCCTCTTGTCTGAGTCTGCTGAGTAAGGAGGAGCCGGAGTTGGAGGAAGAGCTGGGGCTGGGGAAGGAGTAGGAGTTGGGGTAGGGACCAGAGGAGGGCCAGCGCAGCGCCAGAGGATTTCATTGACGCGCAGGTCCCTTGCGCCTTGCGTGACCCAAACGTGTTCCGCCCAGAGCCATATGGCGGACCAATAAGCCGCGAAGTTTGGGTAGTCTTCCTTCTGTGCGGGCCCTGCGCGGCGGAATGGGGAGGTGGAGTCGCGGATCAGTCCTGGGGGGGGCGGGCACAAGGAAATCCGGGCGGAGTCCATGAGCCCTAAGAGATTGTTTCATCATCCAAAACCACAAATGGGTCCGGACGGGCCCTCTTGCGCGGCCGGAGACGGGGACTGGATTGAGGAGGAGGACGCAGCATTCCCCCGCCAAGCAAGCAGCGGAGATGGCCACAATGGAAAGGATTGCAGGCGCGTCAACCAGGAACAATTGAGCCCGCAAGCACGTTCCGGGCGCAGAAGTCGCAGGGGATCATGATGGCGACGGAGGGGAAGGGGAGGAGGGGCTGGGGTGAGCTGGGGGTGGGTGGGGGAGAGGTGGGTTGGTAGTGTGATGGGGGCAAGGCAGTGATGGGAGACCTCTGGGGACAGAACTCAACTTGGGGGGGGATGTGGTGTTGTATTTATAACTTTGGGTCAAGGGCTGCGTCGTGGGCTGCGCGCTCAGCAATTGGGTAGGTCGGGCTCAGCATTTGGGGTGCGCGCGGTCTCAGCAGTGCCTGCTGAGGGCTCAGCAGCAGCTGCTGCGGGCTCAGCAGTAGGAATTGCGGGGCTCAGCACCAGGTGCGGGTCAGACCTACTCTGAGGGCGCCGGGCCACAACCCGCCCAGGAAACGCGGACCAAGTGATGGAGCCGGCCCAACCAAGCTTGCAGGTGGCTAGTCAGGAAGGCAAGGGTTGGGGAATTGGGGGGTTAGACGCGCGGGCTGGCAAACTGGGGCGCTCCAAGTAGGGTGCGGCGGAGGGCCGCGCCATGAGAAGGACAAACCAGGCGTACATTGATATCGAGGGGCATGGGTTATGGGGCAAGGGATGGAGGGGTAGGGTTGGGCTGGGGTTCCGTGCTTAGGGGTTTTGTTTCATTTTTTTTCGCGTTTGTGGTTGTACTTAGGTTGAGGTTGAAGGGGGGGACCCAAATCCTCACCCTCAACTTTGGGTTGGGTTATGGTCATCTACGAGAAGACCATGAAGGAAAGGAATAGGAAGGATTGGGGGAATAGGAATACATCTCATTATCTCTTTTTTTATCTCACTAAAGTTAAGAACTCATTGCATCCAACCTCCTTCCCGGCCAGACCCCCAGACCAATAACTTCCGGACTTGCGGACAACTTAGGAGCGTAACTTTCCTGTGCTTTCCACAGCGTACTCATGGATAATGGGCTGGGGATGGTCAGATACCCTCAGCCCATTGCTCCTCCCCCTTGGTAAAGGGGGGGGGAGAGCGCCCCTCTTGCTTTGCTGGTGGGAGGGTGATCAGATCCCCCCCACCGTAAGTTGCTGCCTCTGCTGCCGGCATTGTCATCCCCTGGGCAAGGGGGTGATGAAATCCCCCTTGCACTGACCAACTGCCTTGTTGCGGTTGGTTGCTGGCTGGTTCAAACCAGCCAGCCACCCCTTCCCCCTCGCAATGGCAAGCAAAGGGAGGGGGAGGGAGCCAGGGCTGCTGGCCCTTGCTCCTGCGGCAGTGGCTGCCGTTTGCAACGGGCTGGACCTGCGTGGTGTCGCACCGTGCAGGATCCCTTGGCCGCCGCAAGAGCCCCGCGTGGGCCAAACCAAGGGATACAAGCGGCCCTGATCCGGCTGTGGCACGGGCAGCAGCCCCACGCCCGCTGCAACATGGGCGGCGGCCCCAATGGGCTGTCCCAAGCCCAAAGCCTGGGATAAACACACTTTGGGGCGCCAGCCCGTCTTGCCAAGTATGTCCAAAATAAAGCTTTGGCCCAATTATGCCCATACAAGCCCATCTGGCTGTATTTGCCCATATCCCCCACCGGGCCTGTTAGGGCCCGTGTACCAATAAGCCTGTTTCACACGTTTTGAGGCCAGTTTCCCCAAATCAGTGACATCCACACAGGCCTGTATAGTCGGGGTGAGTGTCCAATGGGCCAGAGAGGCCCATATGTGCATCCCATTTGCATTACACTTATACATAGCACATGCGTAAATGCATATGTATTTTAACACAGGCCACACGGCTGACATCTAAAAATCCTCTGCCAAATTGCCATGGATGCCTTCTGCAAGAGGGCAGCCTTTCCAATGTTTCCATCCGCCACTTTCAGGCCAACACATGGTTGCCTTGTGGCGTTTCCCCAAGGAGTCTTCAACAGTAAGGATTTCCTCCCTAGTATATGGATGGAAGCCAAGAGATGCCCAGAAGGCAAAAAGGAACAATCTACCAATTATGACCTCCAACCTGCTTACTACCAAATATGACAGCAGAGCAAATAACCTTTCCCCTTCCGTCATTTGCTTCTCCACCACACCTTTGACCATGCATTCAAAACCTCCCAAAGTCCACAACCCAATGTTAGCCTTGTGTTGGACCAATCCCACGTTTGTTCCCAGCTTGAATGGAATGATTTTAACCATTGAATGGCTATCAAACATTTCCCAGCACCATTTGCCTCTGATCTGCATTTCCACATATCCCAAGGGGCACACCATACCACTTCTAAATCCTAAAACATCCGCCCCTGCTTTGAGAGAACCAACCCTTGCCTCCTCTCTGGGTTTTGGGTTGTCCTGCTTATTCCCCGCCAACTTATTGAATACGGCAACCATTTCCTCTGCCATTGATGGTGAGATGGCTGCTAGTTCCTTCAAAGTTAGGGAAACCGGGTGGTCTGTTCCACAAATTCTCCTTGCTACTTCTCCAGCCCTCCTGTGGGAACCCCCACTTTGACTATAACTGCCTGTTCCAGTGCTTTTGCAGGAGTTGGACCATCAATGTCCATTCTCCTTTCATCGGAGCAAATGTCTCTAACCTCCACCACAACTTCTGGGGGTTCCCAAGTTAAAGAAAAAGCCTACCCCTATGAAGCTGTAGCTTCCTTCTTCTCCGCCGCTGCTCAATCCAGATCTTGTGGAAAAGGTTGGTCCAGCATATCCAGTTTATTTTCTCCTAAAGAGTAAAAACAATCCCTTCCTTTGGTCTTAACTATCTTTCTCTGTACGTCCGCACTCAGATCTTTACACAACCTTTGAAGATGGCTGTCTTCCCAGAAGTAATAGCATTGGAAGAAGCAAGGCTTGCCTTTGTTCCTTCGCCGCGCTGTGGTGAACAAATCTGGACACCTCAGGACCACTGCGCTAAATTTAAATTTTTTATGATTTTTTATATTCATTGTTCATCATCAAAAAAAAATTGGAATTCATTTTCCTGAATCAGGTCCCTTCAGCCTTCAAATCCTCCAGTTTCCCCATCTCCCAGCCTTTTAGGGATGGGTCCCTGGGGTTTCCAAATCCACAGGTCTTGCGTTCAATCCCTCTCCTATTTGCTTCAGTTCCTGTTTTGCCAAATGCACAGGCAAGACTGGCTTGCCTCAACCCTTTCCAGCACCAGAATTGTTGTTGGCATTAACGGCAACAGCAATCAGCCCTCCATCATTCACCTTCCTTGTCACCTAAACTGCCTAGTAGCAACTTGGCACAGCGCCCACAATACCAGGAAATCCAACCATAACCAATGGTCTTGATCACCAAATGGGATCACCAAGAATGGCACCTCTCTCCATCAAGTTCCTCAATCCAGCAACTCCATGATCCATTGTTGGCGTACTTCCACCTTTGCCCTAAACCCTTCCATGGATCCCAAGATTTAATCTTCCTCTGCAAGCCATGTGACTTCAACCCTACCTATCAGCCCTAATAATTCCCTTGACATGCCACATTCAAAATACTCAAGCTTCCTCCCTATCCCACCATCATCACCGCTGTCCAATTGTTCTTGATTGGTTGTTTGGTGCTCTCATCTCCATCCTCATCCTGAGGTCTCACCCCTCTCCTGGCCATCCTACCTCTTTTCCGCCACTAGCCTCTTGGTCCTCCGCATGCAATTGTTCACGGGAACAACCCTCATCACCTGACCCAATTGGTTGTTCCCACAACCAATCTTGCACCTTCATCTTCTCCCCCCCATTGTTTTGCCAACCAACCAATCAATCATCCTCATCAGCCATCCAAGGCCTCCTCCTCCTCCAATAATCTCCCCCCTTCCACACCCACCTTGAACATCTCCTCTGGACATCCAAGGAATCCACCAATCACTCACCTTCTTTGCTCTTGCACAATCATCTGCAGGCCAGCAGTTTCCTGGACCCTTCAGCCTGTCCGCGCGGCTCCTCACCTGAAACTCTCCTGCCTGTGCTTATCATTTGCACGGGCTTGTGTCTTTGCATCCCCGCTCATCCATGATTCTTTCCATTATTTCAATTTTTTTTAATTGTGTTTTTTTTTCCGCTCTATATGTGTTATCAATTGTACATAGTATACAGGGACCCATGGCCCATAAAAGGAGGGGCTCTCACCTACCTTTTTCTAATCATCCATGGGAGTGTGTGCATATGCCCCCCCCATTAAACTAAGTAATTCATCATCATTATCCTGGGTATATCCTTGAATTCCCCCTCATCCATTGATCCTTAAGTCTTTGCCCCTCTGTGGCCTGATTCTTATCACCAACCAATAGACTTGCTGGTTGAAGAGAATTCTGTGTGTTGGAATTCTTGAGTGTGTTAAACTACTCTTTCAACCTTTTCTCTGACCATACTGTTCTTGATCCTTCCCTGATCATCTTTCCCGAGCCAATCAAGCTTTATTTAAGAGGTTTTATTAAGCTTGAAACCTGGAGTGTTATAACTCCTTTTATTTTTTTTAAAGTTTCATTCTTCCAGCCTACTCTTTATTTCCTTGAGAATTTGTCAGCTTGCTACTATTGCAGAGCGAGCTGCAAAAGTAACAAAAATAACATAAAAATAATAATTATATAATTAACCTGAAAAGGAGTGGGAAAACCATAAATATTATTCCAGAAATGGATTTTCTACCCAAAATTATGTAGGGTCACTCACTGACCCCACCCTTGAAATCCAAATCCTTATATTTTTTTCAAATAATTAAGGAAAGAAAGACCAAAATACTACGGCTCCACTATTGAGTTTTTGGTCAATTAAATATTTGACACACATTTTCAAGCATAGTTTTCACACCTAAAATTCAGTTAGAATTGAGGTGTTGTGTATATTCTAGGAGTTACTGACGTAAATGTGTTTTGTCACAATTCCTGCACGCAGCCGCGGCAGCCAATGCACCTGCGCGCGGCTGAGATACAGCCCTGTCACTCCGTCAAGGTTGTGTACACAGCCCTGGGCCTCTGACAAGTACACAGCCGCAGCACTAAGGGTTGAAAGAGTGACAGGCGTCCTGAGAGGCTCAGGTACCGCGTAAACATGCTACAACCCACGGGGGAACATTCTACATATTTAATAAATGTTCCCATGAATATTAGATAGTCTAAAATACATAATATTATATAAAAATACTTAAATAATCATTATACGTATTTTTTATTAAATATAATTCAAAGTACCAAGAATGTCAAAAATAAGACAATGACAACTTCTAAAAATATGTTAAAATACATTAATTTAATTTTATGAAAATTTCTAGACATCAATATCTTTCTGACATACTAAGAAAACTAATGATGTAAAAATATTACATTAATTCCCATCACTTATATTTTTAAGTAATTATCTTAGTAAATCAACTGGAACTCGAAAATAAGGAGTAAAATGAATATTATGACTTTTACTCCAGTTATATAATACATAATGAGAACTCACCTGACAGCAGGATGTCTGTAGAAATGTCTCTTTAAATAATTAAGAAATTACTGGGAACATTTACTAAGGATAATTAATTAAATAAGACATAAATAGGACAGATTAGTTTTATTCACACGTCCTAATGTTTATTATAAAGTAGAATAATTCCCATACCCTGAGGAATTAGATGCTATCCGTGCTATAGCATTAAAAACACATGACAGGCTACCCCTGGTTACCCTTCTAGCCTTAGTGTCTGTCCCTTTTAGCCCCTGTACCCCTCAGAAGGAAAATGTGGGGCTCCAAAAGTTATAAATAAAGAGCTCTTTTGAGAATATTGATGGGCAGAGACCCAGTTATATTTATATCCAGACACCGTTCCAAGCTAATCAAGTACTTCTAAGAGATAAGTAAGGCATTTATGGCAACGTCTGATCAATAATATCCGTCCTCAACTTTTTTTTTTCAATTAAAACTGCTTAAAAACCTTATAACCCCAGTATACAGGTTTAACCCATCATTGCACGTCTCAAACAGATACCCAAAGGATTTAATAATATACCAGTGAGTATTATTATCCTTTCTCTGTCGTGGCAGATTGGCTACAAGTCCCTGCCACTCCACCGTGTATTTTATAAACATATTATCTTTGGTTAAAATATCCTTTGAACTAAAGAGCCCAAAGTAACCAGGACTACGTGCTTTCATACTGAAATCCCTGAAGAGAGGTGTTAAAGATCCCCAATATAATTGTGTCCCCTCTATAAAAATATTTAATAATCAATTTATTCATATTGATTTAAAACAATAAACCATAACCAAACCACTTAACCTTGCAATAAGCTTAATCCAAATATCTTACAAATTTTTGCTGCATTTATCAAATAATATATTTATTATTTGTTCTATCACCTCTGGTAGCTAAAAGATTGCAAGGGTCTTGGCATCCAGGAGGCTGACAATTGGGGTTCTGGCCGGGAAATATTCCATTTTATTATATTTAATACCTTGGACCAGACATTTTGACAAAAAAATAAAATCAAAGATAAATTTATCTGACTTGATAACCATGATTTATCATTATATTCTTTTGCAGTAGATTTAAAAACCAATGCAGAATTAATAATCTATTATTTAAATATTTTAAAGATAAGAAAAGAAGAATATATTAAAAATTATAAACCTACTGGTTGGAAAGCTTTAACTCAAGCTGAGCAACTTAATATCTCTTCTGCACCTAAACACTTAGATAAACTCCTTGGACAAGAAGACCTTGAAAGGCGTATCAACTTTCAGGCTCTATTAAGGAAACATAAAGCTTGGAAGAAATACCGTATAAATCACTTTTTTAAATATAAAAGTAAGTATACCACTTGTATTACCATATTATTTTTTTAAAAAAATAATATTGATATATTTTATTAACCAATAAAATACACTTTTTTATCAGTGAACCCTCCTGTACCAGAAACCACTGCCACTGAAGTTGATTTATTGGATCAAAAAATCCCAGATATCTCTGGACGCCCTGAAAATATTGATTGGGCAGTTGAAGAGCTCATTGGAACACACCAAGACCCCGTAGGATTACCTACTAAGGATCAATTTAACCCCAATAAGGTCTTGGTACATTTGAACATCAACTTAAGTGAGTTTTGGATAAAACTTATTTTTACAGATTTTTCCTGTAAAATACTTATAAACATATTATTCTAAAAATGAATAGACATAACACAAGAGCCTCAGGAAGAATTCCCTCCTATGGATCTTTGTCAACAGCTCTCAGTAACCATGAGACCACCAATAAGGACAACCATGAAGGGACTAGAACCCGTGAATCAAATGCTGATGGACAAGGAGCAGCACCAAGTACTTCTGCCCTCTCCCAACCTAGAGCCGGGGAAGGTAGTAGAATCAAGCCACCCTCCTTTACAAAAAGATTCCCTGAAGCCACCCCAGCAGAATCTGGCCAAGGAGGCCAGGATCAAAGACTTAGTCAAAGAGTACATGAAATATTGTGAAGAATTAAAAGAGGCCCAAGCCAAGGAGGACATGGTATCTATGAAAAAGATAATCTCCCAGGCAAAAGCCACCCAGATAGCCCTTCAGAAAATGATTCCAAGGAAAGAGGTAGAATCCTATGTAGAAAAGTGGAATCCTTGGGATCAATTAGCCCAACTGAAAGGCAAAGGATCAGGAAAGAAGAGATCCTCTTCCCATCTCAAACCAAAGGTAAAGAAAGACTGGGATCAGATAATATCCCTAGCTCAAAAATCAAAAAAGGTTTACAACAATTAGCTTCTAATTCTGAGCCCAAACAAACATCTAATGTAATTACTTCCTTTTCTAATGATATGCGTCATAATTTCAAAATTGTTTGTGAAAATTTGGATGGTGTTTATACCCAAATGGATAAATTAACCTCAGTAGTAGCCAATTTGATTAATAACCAAACAAAGAGGGTAGGAATTGAAGAAATCAAGGAACACACAGAAAGGTTATTGGAGACAATTAATCAAGGTAGGATCAGACAAACTCAAAAAATTGAGAATATTTTATCAGGAATCCAAGAAGGTTTTATTATGTCTTTCCACCCCTCATAAGAAAAATTGGCAACCACCACTAACAGCTATATTCTATCCCTTAGTGAAAAATTGGATGCGCTTACTAACAAAGTGGACCTGCAACTTAATCTGATCAAAAATGATCTTAGAGACTTGAAAGTCCCTCTGACCAACCCCTTGGGGAGTACTACAGAGGAACCAAAACCTCCCAGACAAACCACTACTCCTTATGCACCACCCTTATTAGGAATGCATAGGAGTGACACCTTTAGGACTATTCCTACCCCTGAGATGGAGCAAGCACTCAAACTGTTACCCCCTATTTCTGAATGGCCCAAGTTCTCCGGCAAAGGAGAATACAATCATATAAATTTTATTAAATTTATTGACTACACTATTAACTCTTATGACCTACCAGAAGCTATAGCTGTAGTCATGCTACCCAGGCTATTTGAAGGAGTAGAATTGGACTGGTTTATCAGTAAAAGAGAAGAAGTAGGATCCTTACCATGGAATTCTTGGGAACTTCTGATTAAAGAACAATTTTGTTCTAGAATGTGGAAAAGAAAAATGATGAAAAATTTTGAAAATTCCTCATTTGACCCCTCCAAGGATAAACCTCACAAATGGTGCTTGGAACAGAAGAAAAGGTTTGATTGCTTCTATCCAGATGCTGATAAAGATGAAATCAATGAAAGACTCCTCAACCTGTGTCCTGGAAATCTTAACCATAGTGTAAGATGTAGGATGAGTATGGACACGGACTTTCCAACTCTAATCAATGTGCTAGAAGAAGTAATAGACATGAATGGGTTAGACAAGAAAGGCCCTTCCAGACCCAAAGAGAACTATAACATCAACAAAACCAGAGAACAACCTCCTCTGATGAATGCATCTGATAATAAGAAACCTAATGAGAATGGGGATAAAGAGAGGATGCCTGCAACTTTTTGGAATTGTAACTAGACTGGGAATATGAGACAAGACTGCCCATTACCAAAAAGAAAGATAGCAGTCTTGGAAGGAGAGCAGGAGGTTGAAGGAAATCAGAACTATGAAGATATAGCTGATACTGAAGGATCTCTTTCTGAATGTGAAATGATCCCAACCAACCCTTTTAATGTTATAGAAGGAGATATAGGTACTTCTGTAGAAATCAATAACATCCATGGGGATTCTAGTTTGCCCCAACAATGGGATCGTACCATAATTCCTAGACATATTATGGCTGTCAAACCATTAACAGTTAAACCTATGAGTGAGAAAAGCTATACAACTGGTCAAACTTGTTATGCAACAGGATTGTATAAAAACAGACCTATAAGGTTATTACTGGATAGTGGAGCCTTTTGCTTATGTGTCTGTTCTGAATTCTTAAATAAATGGGACCCCAATTGGAAATAACACCTTTTTCCCGTCCCAAAAGCCAGTTTCAGCTCTTGCAACTCTACAATGAATGCTATTGGAGCGTGGACTGCTCCTATAATACTACCTCATACCAAAGGATCTTTGAGAATACAAGTCAAATTTGTAGTATTGCTCAATGGACTATGTGACTACCTGATACTGGTTAATGATGCCTTATGTATATATGGTATAGATGTGTTCCAGAGTAGAGGAAGATACTTCAAAGTAGGAGGTAATTGGGACAAGAAGTTTAAGATATGCACCATTCAGTCTAACCTCCCCTCCTCTACTTATCAAAATCATTTAGAAGATTTTGACCAAGAATACTTCTCTCAAGCAGCTCCAAATACAAAACTTTCTGAGGAACAGAAGAAAGATATATTGAAGGTCTTCTTTGAGAACCAGAATGCTTTTTGTTTAGATCTCATCCCATCTCAGACTCCCGAACAGTGAGGAGACCCCCAGAGGGCTCCGGGGGATGGTTTAGGCTTCTAGTCTTTTCCTCTTGACCGCCTTTGATGTTTTTCCTCTTGTCTATGATTTTTCTTGTGCCTTTCTTATTTTCTGTTGCTTTCCTTATTCTCTGTCTGTTTCTTTTTTTCTTCCTCTTCCATTCTCCTTCTATTGTGCGCTCGTCTATCACGTCTCCTCTCGTCAAATCTTGCCTTGTCCATCCGACTCAAGTCTACCTCCTCTTGATCTCTGCCTGGTAAGACAACCCAACATCAAACGCTCATCAACCAAGAGAACCTGACAATACTTCTTCAGATCTGCTTCCTTCAGCCTACTCACCTCCTTGTAACATGTCCTTCTTGTCCTCATTAATCTGATTTGCTATCAAGTCTGGTTGAGCTGTTGGTATCTTCTTCCTTTGTTTCTTTATGTTCATTCCTCGTAACTCTTTTTCTTTCTTTCTCATATGTACTCTTTTTCTTTCTTTCTCACATATGTCTCTAACTTGGAAATACAGACTGTTGGTTTTAGTCCTCTAGGGCAAGAACTCAATTCTTATCACTTTTTGTACTAAAGATCATCCCATTGGTGATATTAAAGGACATGATATGGTATTGACATTGACCATTAAGCCTCCTTATCCACCTAATCTAAGAAGGCCAGCCTATCCTTCTAGTCCTAAGTCTAGAAAAGCTCTTGAGGAACATATCCAAGAACCGATAGACTTACAAGTATTAAGGAAAGTAGGGCATAATTAACAGGTAGATGTGACTACACCTGTAATCATAGCTTGGCATAATGACAAGTCAAGAATGGTTGGAGACTTCAGAATGCTCAACAATTATACTCAAGCAGATTCTTATCCTATACCCCGGATTGATCATGCTCTGCATAAATTGTCCAAGGCCAAGTAAATTACTACTATGGATATGCTTAAAGGTTTCCACCAGATACCAATAAGCCCTGAAAGCAGGAATTTTATGAGAATAATCTGTCATTTGGGAATATATGAATATCTTAGGATTCCCTTTGGTATAAAGAATGCTCCATCACACTTCCAGAGAACAATGGATACAGTTCTAGGCACTCACATCAGACAAGGATGGATGATGGTATATATAGATGATGTTATCATATACTCTGATGACTGGGATACTCATATTAAAGTCAGATTAGTACTCCAGACTATCTCCAGAGCAGGATTGAAGGTGTCCATGAAGAAATGCAACTTTGGCTAAGGATAATTGAAAGCCTTAGGGCATATAGTCTCTGGTCTAACTCTAGAAGCTGATCAAAATAAGATAGCTGCTGTCATGAATAGACCTATGCCTCAAAACAAAACAGAATTACTGTCTTTCATTAGTTTTTTCATTTATTACAGAAAATATATACCAAAGTTTTCTATGCTAACCAAAAGTCTGTATGAAGTATGCAACAACAAAACCCCATTTGAAATGACTCATGAGAGACTAAAAAACTATGAGGAATTAAAAATAGCTATGACCTCTACTCCTCTACTTATCCAACCAGATTACTCTAAACCCTTCAAACTATACATTGAGGCTTGCATGGAAGGGCTAGGAGCTGCTCTACATCAGGAAAGGATTGAAGAAGACAGACCAGTAGAGAAACCAGTACCCTTCATATCTAGACAGATCAAAGATACAGAGAAGAGATATGGGGCCATTTAATTGGAATTTTTGGCACTAGTATGGGCTTTAGAGAAGCTACACTATTACTTAGAAGGAACCACTTTTCAAGTAATCATGGACTGTAATGCTTTAAGAACTCTTATGAACATGAAAACTCCCATAAGACATATGCTCAGGTGGCAAATTGCTATACAATAGTATAGAGGACAGATTACAATAGTGCATAAAGCTGGAGCTAAACATCAGAATGCTGATAGTCTAAGTAGGAATGCTTTGCCTAATGACTCTAACAATCCAGCATATGACCCTGAAGATCAAGATATTTTTCCTATCCTAAACATCAATCTTTTTGCATTGAGTGCTTGAGTAATGCGGATCCACTTATGTGAATTAGAAACTGCTTTCTTCAATCTAGTAAGGGATAACTACTCTCCTGAAATCAAGCTGCTGATTACCAGTATGGAGTGTGAATTCCCAGAAGCAGCTCTGATAAATAGCCTACCTGCTTCATTAATTAAACCCTAAAAAGCGGGAAGGTTTAACTTTTGGCATGGTCTCCTTTACTATAAACACCAACATTCCAGCGTATTAGTACTAAGCAACAAACAACATATACAACATATACTCCAGGAATGCAATGACAACCGTTTATCAGGGAATCTATCCACAGAAAGAACTTTAGATAAATTAAAACAAACTGCTTGGTGGATAGACTGGAAAGAAATCACTACTGAATATGTTACTAGCTGTGAAACCTGCCAGAAATCTAATAAAAGTGCTGGGAAACGTTTTGGACTCTTACAGAAAATATCTGAACCTACAACCAGATTGGAAATCACCAACATGGATTTTGTCACTGGCTTCCCCCATAGAGGTACTCATTCATATAAATCTGTCCTAGTTATAGTTGACAGATATTCTACGAAGGCAAAATTGTTACCTAACCACATAGAAGATAGTGCTATGGATGTAGCTTTACTATTCTGGAACAGGTTCAAAGCTGATTTGGGTATACCCAAGATTAAAATCAGTGACAGAAACCCCAAATTCACCTCTGAGTTTTGGAGGAATCTACATGATATACTGGGTACTACTCTAGCATTTTCTATAGCATACCATCCCCAAACTGACAGATTAGCTGAAAGAATGATACAGACCCTAGAAGATATGTTAAGGAGGTTCTGTAGCTTTTTTCTAGTATAAAAAAACTCAGATGGTTATTGCAATTATTGGTTAAGCCTACTCCCAGCCCTAGAAATGGCTTAAAACAGCAGTAAACATTCTACTACCAAAGAAACTCCTTATATACTAGAAAGAGGATGGATTCCAAAACTCCCTAGGAATAACTTAAGCTATAACTTAGCCACTATTCATCCAACATCTCTTGACTTTAAGAAGATGATAGATCTGGCAAATAATCATGCTCAAAAATGTGTTGAAGAAGCAGTAGAATACAACAAACAAAGATGGGACAAATCACATAAAGAACCTGACTTTAAAACAGGAGATCAGATCTTGATATCTACAACCAATTTCAACAATCAAGCAGGCAACAGAAAACTGAAACCAGCCCTTGTTGGAACATTTGTTATCAAGAAGATGCATGGAAAATATGCTGTGGAAGTAATCTTGATTGAAGAATTATCAAGGAAACATCCAGTATTGCCTGTTATCCTAGTCAAACACTTTCAACCAAGTGAAGGCAGCAACCTCCCTCCAGAAATAATCCCAATAGAACCTGACCCTGTGAAAGAAAAAGGGGAATTCAGCAGGATATTGAGAGATAAGAAAGAGAGAGTACAATGAAAAGATGTTAGACTATATTTAGTATAATACAAAGGAGAATCTGCAGACAAAGATGAGTGGTTACCAGAAAATAACATACCTGATGGACCAATACATCCCAAAAACTACAGGTCCAGCAAAAGGAACTGAAACACACCTGAAGTTAATTTTCTCCCAACATCTTCCAGATTTTATTAAGATATGGCCATATCTTGGAGTGGCGGAATGTCAGCTTGCTACTATTGCAGAGAAAGCTGAAAAAGTAACAAAAATAACATGAAAATAATAATAATATAATTTACCTAAGAATGAGTAGGAAAACTATAAATATCATTACAGAAAGGAATTCTCTAACCAAAATTAGGTAGGTTCACTCACTGACCCCACCCTTGAAATCCAACTCCTTATATTTTAAATAATGAAGGAAAGAAAGACCAAAATACTACGGCTCCACTATTGAGTTTTTGGTCAATTAAATATTTCACACACATTGTCACGTATAGGTTTCACATCTAAAATTCAGTTAGAATTGAGGTGTTGTGTATATTTTAGGAGTTACGGGGGGAAATGTGTTTTGTCAGAATTCCCGCACGCAGCCGCGGCAGCCAATGCACCTGCGTGCGGCTGAGATACAGCCCTGTCACTCCGTCAAAGTTGTGTACGCAGCCCCGGGCCTCTGAAAAGTACGCAGCCGTGGGACTACAGGTTGACAGAGTGACAGGCGGCCTGAGAGGCTCAGGTACCACGTAAACATGCTACAACCCACATGGGAACATTCTACATATGTAATAAATGTTCCCGGAAATAGTAGATATTCTAAAAATACATAATATTATATAAAAATACTTAAATAATCATTATACATATTTTTTATTTAATATAATTCAAAGTACCAAGAATGTCAAACATAAGACAATGAAAACTTCTCAAAATATATTAAAATACTTCAATATACTTTTATGAGAATTTCTAGATACCAATATCCTTGTGACATACTAAGAAAACTAATGATGTAAAAATATTACATGAATTCCCATCACTTATATTTTTAAGTAATTATCTTAGTAAATCAACTGGAACTCAAAAATAAGGAGTAAAATCAATATTATGACTTTTACTCCAGTTATATAATACATAATTAGAACTCACCTGACATCAGGATTTCCGTGGAAATGTTTATTTGTATAATTATTAAATCAATGGGAACATTTACTAAGGATAATTAATTAAATAATACATAAATAGGACAGATTAGTGTTATTCACACGTCCTAATGTTTATGATAAAGTAGAATAATTCCCATACCCTGAGAAATTAGATGCTACCCGTGCTATAGCACCAAGAACACATGACAGGCTACCCCTGGTTACCCTGCTAGCCTTAGTGTCCGTCCCGTTGAGCCCCTGTACCCCTCAGAAGGACAATGTTGGGACTCCAAAATCTAAAAATAAAGAGCTCTTTTGAGTATATTGATGGGCAGAGACCCAGTTATATTTATATCCAGACACCGTTCCAAGATAATGAAGTACTTCTAAGAGATAAGTAAGTGATTTATGGCAACTTCTGATCAATAATATCCGTCCTCAACCTTTTTTTATCACTTAAAACTGCTTAAAAACCTTATAACCCCAGTATACAGGTTTAACCCATCATTGCACGTCTCAAACAGATACCCAAAGGATTTAATAATATACCAGTGAGTATTATTATCCTTTCTCTTTTGTGGCAGCTTGGCTACAAGGCCCTGCCACTCCACCGTGTATTTTATATACATATTATCTTTGGTTAAAATATCCTTTAAACTAAAGAGCCCAAAGTAACCAGGACTACGTGCTTTCATACTGAAATCCCTGAAGAGAGGTGTTAAATATCCCCAATATAATTGTGGCCCCTCTATAAAAATATTTAATAATCAATATATTAATATTGATTTAAAACAATAAACCATAACCAAACCACTTAACCTTGCAATAAGCTTAATCCAAAAATTTTATGTATTTTTGCTGCATTTATCAAATAATATATTTATTATTTATTCTATCACCTCTGGTAGCTAAAGGATAGCAAGGGTCTTGGCCTCCAGGAGGCTGACAGAAGTGTTGAGTTTATCCCTGTTCAAATCAGTTACTGTTTGCTTTTAGAGCTTCTCAAAACATTGTGCTTTGTCTTGTACAGCCACCCTCAGTTATCCGGTATCCTTCAAGCGCTTGATTGGGGAAAGTTGGGAAGATTCATTGAGAACCTGGAGTTTGGTTGGGGTTTGAGTTGAGCATCCCCAATCTTCTGCTGACAACCAGATTCATTAGCTTGCGGGCGCTGTTTACATACAACAGCTTTGTTCTTTTGAATTTTAAAAAAACTTTAACTTCTTTTGTTCAAATATCTCCCACATAGTCTTTCCTCAGATAGTGCTGTTCCATTGCTACCAATTGTTATCAAACTTTATCCTTACTACTTGATTCCTCACTTCAAAAGTCCTGGACCTTGATCTTGGTTACATTTAAATATTTTTGTAACACTCCGGAGGGCAGCCTAAACAGCACCTTTCCCCTCCGCAGAACTGCCACGGCCTAGCAACATTTGGAGTCTTACATTTGATCCCTGGGCCGGGATCAAACCAGCAATGTTGGAATTTACAGTTCCAAAATTGAAAAATCAACTTCAAAATCCAATCCAATCTTTTTTTCTTTTTTTCCTGTTTCTCTTCTTTTTTATGTTATCATCCAGATCTGATTTGTGGAAGCAGCTTGTTCCAGAAGTAAGTCCTCCCAATTCTGCACCATCTGGGCAAGATCCTTGTTGTTTTTTTTTGTTAAACTCTACTCTTTCCACACCTGTGAGCCACGTTGGAATTCTGCTCTTTGGATCTCTTAGGAACTCTGCCCTTCATAATGGAATCTACTGGTACCTCCTCCTCCTCTTTTTGAGTCAAGATGGTCAAAATCAAGCCTCAAAACAAAAACTTAGGCTTCAATGGAAGAAATTTCAAACAGTTCTTGGACTCCTATGAGATGGCTGCTGAAGTGGATGGTGCAAGTGAACATGATATGGCTTATCAGTTATGATTTTCATCTCCTCTGATGAAGTTATATCAAATTTTTTGATGGATTCAAAACTCATAACTGGAGGCTCTTGAAGGAGGCTATGTTGGCTTATTGGGGAAAAGTAGATGTGGCTATGTTTACCTTACAGGACTTGAATGCTCTGGTTTCTCAATTGGTCTCCAATGCAGTGTCTCTTCAGCCTATGATTATCAGTCTTTTAGAAAATCTTGGGATCCTATGCAGGCTTACCTCCTCAGAAACAATCACATCAACACAGTGGAAAAAATTTGAGTTTGGTTTTTCCAGTCTTTTTCTCCAGGAGTGCAGGAAAGGATTAGGGACCAATTAGTTCAATCTGGATCTATGATTACTACTAGAGCTAATTGGTTCAAGCTCTCTTCTGTTCTGGTCCTAAGTAGTGCAGTGGATAAAGTGATGAAAGGTGAAAAATATCTTACTTTTGAAAAAACTAGAGTCACTGAACCAGTACATGCCCCTTCCTTTAAAGAGTCCAATGAAATAATTAACA
This sequence comes from Puccinia polysora, assembly GCA_025617555.3. Taxonomy (NCBI): domain Eukaryota; kingdom Fungi; phylum Basidiomycota; class Pucciniomycetes; order Pucciniales; family Pucciniaceae; genus Puccinia; species Puccinia polysora. Next base: position 27,995,361 of record CM062634.1, on the reverse strand, counting down.
AGATGGAAGCAAATTGTAGACCTAAACCAAATCCCCAGGCCAATGACAAGACTGCTGCCATAGATGAGATCACTAAATTACTTCAGGCTTTTGAAAGCAGAATAGATAAGAAAATTTCTTCTTTAGATACTTCTAAACCTTCTAGCTCTGTTATTAAAACCACTCTAGCCTGCTATTACTGTCATAGGGAAGGCCTCGATACTTGGAGATGTCCTGAACTCCAGAAGGACAAGGAGGAAAAACTGGTGCAGCAGAAGGGAAACAATTTCTTTCTTACTAATGGTGCTTTGATCCCTTTGATTCATCTTTTCCAATCTGTCATGTGGTGGCCTCTTATTAACCACCAACCCCCAAGAAGGCATCTTTGGTCTCCTAGGATTTTTGATCATCCAGTGGAACTCTACAACCTTGTTATCCTCCAGCTTTCTCTTCTTCCACCTTCTCTGTCACTTATGTGTCTGATCTAGCTGGGAAACACCATGAGCAACCCAAACCTCACAATTCTCCTCCAGTTCCATCTTCAATCTTTCAAAAACCCCTCAAGCGTTGACGCTCACCTGATCCCCCTTCCTCTGATGTGGAAGACATAGAAGTGGAAAAGGAACCACTCTGATCCTCCTCCTGTTCAATATTTTCAAACTCCTCAACCTCCTGATCCTGTTCCAGTACCTGCTCAACCTGATCATTCTCCCTCCACCCATCCCAAAGTTTGATTTGAGAGGGGTATTTCCAAGGATCACCCCAATTCTGTGGAAGGAGTATTAAGGAAATTCTCTTATCTGTAAATTCCTGATCTGTCTGTGGCTGAACTACTGTCAATCTTGCCATCTGTGGCTAAAGGGATGAAGAATTAGGTTTCTTGTTGACAAGTGGAGATTGGTCCGGATGAATTAATATCTTCTTCTGGTAATTTGATGGAGCACTCTGGTGGAACAGATCCCTTTTCAGATGCCAACTTGTATTCCTGTCCTCTTGGATTCCTCTCCTGCTATCTTGTTGACTCTGCTAAAAAGGTTTCTCTTCTGTTGTTAACTATCCCATCCATCTTCTCACTGCGCACTCTCTCACCCTCACCCCATAACAGGGAATCATCATCTCACTGCGCGCCAGCTTGGGCTTACCCCATAACAGGGAATCCCCAAATACTGTCTTTAGAATCTCCATTTCTGTCTCTCAGTCTCTTTTCTCAGTTGTTCTATTTTTTGTTTTCAATCTCTTTCTTGCCAAACTTCTTCTTCTCATCTTTGTCTGCCTCTCAATGTTTCCTTCCAACAAACAACTGCAAGTCCCTCAATAACAAGTCTCTGACTGGTAAGACTCCAAATCACCTACTCCTCTCAACAACTCAATCTGACTCTTCATTACGTTCAACCTGTCTCTATCACGTATGTTCTTTCTGGCCTAATCACCTCTCAATATCTCACTTGAGATCAAATAACCTCCATCTCTTCTGACCCACACTGATGGTGTAACTTGTAGGGTCTTTTTTTTGTTCTACATCATTTGTTTCCTGTGCAATTTCTAGTCTCTTATTCTATTCTGCTACCTTGTTTAGCCCGCTGGTTCTGTGTCCTCTAGAAATCTAAGCTTATCTTTTCACGGTTAAAAGCCAAAAGTCTACAAGCAAACTCAACCAGCAAGACATGAATGAACCAGAAGGAGTGAAGGTTTACTTCCATCAGGTGGCTCTCAAAGCATCTGTCAACGCCATACCTCCCTTGAATGAAGAGAATTTTTCTATATGGCAAGACAAAATGTTCATGTTATTTGACCTCAAAGATATCAAGGAGGGCATTATTCAGAACTCTGGACCAATCTCTTCAAAACAAGACCAAGAAATCCAAGCAATTATCATATCAAAACTCAACAGTGCAACTCATGCCAACATTGTCAACTCCTCCAATATTACCCTGTTGAAACTTCTATGGGCCAAGATCACTCAAAGATTTGCATCTTCAGAGACAGAAAACAGAGTTAGGTTTTTTAATCACTTTCTTTATTCTGCCTTCAATGAAAATGCCATTGAAGGATTCATCACTGAAATGCAAAAGGCAATCACAAGAATGACGGACGTTGGTATAGAATTACCTAAAGATATACTAGCATATCTCCTACGCTTCAAATTTCCCCCTATCCTTCAAAACCTGAAACAGAAAATTATGCATGTAGAGAAGAATCTGACAACAAACTTTGTGTTTAATAACCTCACACAATATAATAACAAGAGAAAGGCGCAATTAACTACCACCAAAACCTTGACAGATGGTTCTGTGATTGCTACTAAGACCCAAGGCAATAAGGACAAAAAGAGGATCAAGATGAAATTCCGAGAGGGATACCACAACCCTAACGCTCCCCACTGCCAATCTTTGTGCTTTCATCTACATCCTCAGATTGCTCCCAACTGGTGGATAGAACAACAAAATGATTGGAAAGACAAAAATAAAAGGAATCCTACAATCAATTATCATGCTCTACTTACTCTATGGATTAATGCACACAACACACCCAATCTTCTCCTGGACTCAGGAGGAAATGTTCATATTTTTAACAATCTGAAATTCTTCTCCACCATCAAACTCCAGGATGAACTGCATGAAATCAAGAAAGGCAAGCTAGAAGCTTATCTTAAGATACATGGTACGGGAATGGTCAGGCTAGAATGGAGCAACTTGGTTATCACCCTTGAAGGTTGCGCGTATGTTCCACATATTGTTGTCAACTTCATTAGCCCCAGACTCCTAGCCAAGAGAGGCTGTTCTATTGCTCAAGTCTGTGACACATTCCCTGTGGTCTGCAATAACCAGCTTGTACTGAAAGGCTTGATCCAAGACAATCTATTTGTCCTTGAAAGACCCCAATCCCCTGACCTACATCAAACTGAAAATCTTTCAAATCAACCTCCTTGTCCTGCTCTTCCTCTTCTCAATATTCACCAGATGTACAGACACGCTTCTCTCTGCACTCTCAAGCCTTTGATAAAAGATCTCTACACCAATGAAGAACTCCAAAATTTTGAATGCAACAGCTGTGTAAAGAGAAAAATTACTAGATCTCCGTTCTCTGGTTCCTCTACCCCTGCCAGCAAACCTCTAGATAGAATTCACCTTGATTTGGTTGGTCCAATCAGCCCTCAATCTAAGGCCGGACATAAATATCTCCTAACTCTGGTTGATAATTACACCAGCTGCTTAGTGGCATTGCCCCTTACATCCAAGGACAAAAAACCTGAAACTATCATCAGCATCGTCGAAACTGAATATAAAAGGTTAAATTACTACCCTTCTGAAATTTTCTCTGATAAAGGTACCAAGTTTACCAATTCTACCCTTAAATACTTTGCTAAGAAGAAAAACATCAAACTTCTAACATCTGAACCCTACCACTCCCAACATAACAGACAAGCAGAAAGGGCTAATAGAACCATAATAGAATTTGCTTGAGCTACCTTCTCTTCATCCCGATTGGAAAAGAATTGCTGGAACATCGGGGTTTGTAGTTGCTGCTTTATGCTCAACCAGATCCCAAGAGAAGGTATTCAATCTTCTCCCTGGGAACTTATGTTTGGTAAGAAACTTCCCGCTAATTATTTAAAACCCATAGGCTTGTCCGCTATTTATCTCGCCAATCAACTTCAGAAAGGTTGGAAATTTGGCAAAAAAAGGCCTTGAAGGAGTGCTGGTTGGATTTAATCCCACCTTCCGCTCTTATCTGATCCTCAACTCACTCGGAGGAATTGTCAAAATAAAACACGTCCAATTTCTTAAAAACTGATTAAATGAATTTCCCTTCCTTGATTCTCTTGGATCAGATATTTTTTCTCAACCCGGATTAGACTCTAATGAGAATGACTTCTCTTGCATTGATAAGCAATATTTGATACAAGAACCTGATTAAAAACCAATCAAATCTGACTTGGATCAAGATGAGGTTCAATCTTCCAATTCTCAAAGTTCAGACTCTCCTCCTATTTCCGCACCCAAAACACCCACTCAAGGGGCAAGTCTAACACCTAGACACGAAATTTGGAAACCCCAAAGATACGTTTTTCATCACTACTACAAACCCCCATCATACAAAGCTGCCTGGAAGTGCCCTGAATGGCCTAAATGGAAAACAGCATCCAAAGAAGAACACACCTCCATTGAAGCTCCAGAAGTCTGGGAAGAGTATTATGATGAACCCAATAATATCTTGAATACTAGCTGGGTATTCAAAGTGAAGGAAAATCGTCACGGCGAACCAGTCAAGTACAAAGCTTGTCTATGTGTTCAGGGGTTTGATCAAATCCAAGGTGTGGATTTTGACAAAAACTGGGCACCAAATGGAAAACTTAGATTGCTTTGACTTGCCCTCATCTATGGACTGAAGAACAAGATGTCTTTCACCCAATTTGATGTGAAGGGGGCATTTCTTCATGCTCTACTGAACAAAACAGTAATAATTAGAACCCCGAGGGCTGTACTAAAAAATCACCTTATCTCAAATTAAAAAAATCCTTATACGGTCTTTTTCAATCTCCCAAAAATTGGTACAAGACTCTAACCGCTTGGATCAGATCCCAATGTTTTCACAAATCAACAAGTGATCCCTGTTTATATCTCAATAAAAAATGGGGAGAGGTCATTTACTTTCACATTGATGACCTCATCCTTGTAGGAAGATTGGACAATTTTGCCATGAACTTCCTGAAAAAATTCTGAAATTCAGCTTGCTCTCCAAATACTATTCTTGCTATTCTGATGGAGATTGAAGATGATAAGATTCTTCTAAGCCAACCTAAACATATTGACTGGGGACTAGAAGAATTTGGACTCACTGATTATAAGAACATTAACTCTCCTCTCACTCAAAATTACCATCTTGAACTGGCCTCCAACAAAGATCACACGGAGTTTTCTCAGCTCAACATAAACTACCAATCTGCAATTGTACTCTTGAACCATCTCTCTCAGTACACCTGTCCTGATATATCTTTTGCCATCTCAAGTTTTTCTAGATTTAACGCTAAGCCTGTTCTATCACACTGGAAGGAAGTGCGCAAGGTTTGGAAATATCTAAAAGCAACAAGAAATCTCAAATTAACGCTCAAGTACAATCCTTTAGAAGAAATTATATCCGGATAGAGTGATGCCACTTGGGGAGATGAACATACCCTTCGCAAGTCCAAGAGGGGGTACATTGTATTTCATTACGGTAGCCCAGTTTTCTGGAACTCATCTAGACAGCAAAATATAACTTATTCCTTGACATAATCAGAACTCAACGCACAGCTGGATTGCTATCTTGAACTGAAGTGGATCACCCACCTCATTGGCAAAATCGACCCCTCTACTAAGATCAAACCTGCAATTCATATATATAATAAAGGCTTGGATGATAAAATAAAAAAATTTGGCTCTCACTTAAAATCTTGACACATTGATATCAAGACGAAAGGGTTGCTTGAATACTTCTCTCTATCCAAATTCAACCTTATCCTTGTCCCTACTGAAAAGAGGATAGCAGACCCTTTAACAAAGGCCACCTCAGTAGGCCCCCTTAAGCTTATACAACAAAACATTTTCACCAATCCCTCTGTTCCCTGAGTTTCTCCTCTTACCAGTCACGGAGGGTGTTAACTTTCCCATCCATCTTCTTACTGCGCACTCTCTCACCCTCACCCCTTAATGGGGAATCATCATCTCACTGCGCGCACGCTTAAGCTTACCCCGTAACGGGGAATCCCCAAATGCTTTGTCTTTTGCATCTCCATTTCTGTCTCTCAGTCTCTTTTATCAGTTGTTCTCTTTTTTCTTTTCAATCTCTTTCTTGTCAAACTTTTTCTTCTCATCTGTGTCTTCCTCTCAATGTTTTCTTCCAACAAACAACCGCAATTCCCTCAATAACAAGTCTCCCACTGGTAAGACTCCTAATCACCTACTCCTCTCAAAACATTGATCTGACTCTTCATTACTTTCAGCCTGTCTCTATCACATCTGTTCTGTCTGGCCTAATCAACTCTCAATATCCCACTTGAGCTCAAATAACCACCATCTCTTCTGACCCACACTGATGGTCTAACTTGTAGGGTCTTCTTTTTATTCTTTGTCATTTGTTTCCTGTGCAATTTCTAGTCTCTTATTCTATTCTGCTACCTTGATTAGCCCGCTGGTTCTGTGTCCTCTAGAAATGTAAGCTTATCTTTTCATCTGTTGGATTCTGGTTCCCAGCTCAATTTAATTTTGGATTTCATGGCCTGCAAACTCAAACTAAGCCCAAGGGTCAGCTTTAAATCTTCTGTATATGGTATAGGGAACCAGTCATGAAAATTAGTTGGTATTGATGAGGATTTCCCGGTTTGAATTGGAAAAAATATTTCTGGCACCTGTTGTTTCTGGATCACTTATTTGGATGGGCATATGATCTTGGGAAGGCCTTTCTTAATGGATTTTGGTGCAACCCTAATGTTTTCTGATCAAGTTGGGGAGAGAATTCTTCTCCCTGATGCTGATGGAAGGAAGATTGAAGTCCCCCTTTGCTCCTTCAATGCTGGTTGTTTGGAACAAGATTTTCCTGGTCACCCTCCTAAATTGGTTCTGAAAGGGAAACAGAAGGACACCTCTTCTTCCTCTCATTTGTATTTTTTATGGGATGAGTTTGTCCTACTAATAGTTTTCTTTCATCCCAGCCTCTGACTTCAACTCAAGGATCAAATTCTGTCTCAGAGGCATATTGTTCTTTTTCCTCATCATTTCCTTCTCATCCAAAAAGGATTAAAAATCAAAAACATGAAAAATACAAAAATTTTTAAAATATTTCTTCTCTTTCTGGATCTTTTCTCTTCTTTTACTTTTTATTTTCAGCCTGATCATACTTCTCCTATCCCATTTTTCAATATCCACAATGAGTGTAAACTAGATCCCAATCTCAATTCTCTTGAAATAATAATTTGAAGTTTATTTGACTGGAATATAATAACTTGAATAAAACTGAAATGGTTGCATGGCTTGATTGAAGTAAGCCTGCATGTTTTTTGCAGGAGAATCTGAACTCCCAGATAAATATTACAAGGCTATAATTTTCCTTTTTCTGATTCAACTTTCATTCTATCATAGTTTTTTTCTTGATCTTTGTATCATTCCCTAATATATTTACTTCTCAATCCTTTTTGTTATCCAGATATTATTATTGCTTTAAATATTTCCTTCCCTTCAGATATTCAGAATTTTCTTTATCTTAATCTTTCCTTATCTTTAGAAATTCAAAATCTTATAGATAAAAATCATCTTTTTGCTTCAGGTCATCAGTATATTTTTGATATCAATCTTGTCTCACCTGATTTTGATCTTCAGATTTTTTTTATTGAAATATTTCCTTGCCTTCAGATATTCAGAATAATTCCTTTTCACCGCTAATCTTGCCTTTTTTTAGCTTTTCTGTGGATTTTTTCATAATTAAATCCATAAGAAGACCTCCTTATTTTTTCCTATTCTTAAGATGCATCCCTCCCAATATTGTGCTTGTCCTGAAGTTTACTTTGAATCTAAATATCCCTGTTTTTTAATCTGTTCTCTTCCTGTCTGATCGTTCCCCTCTCCATTTTTTGTTGCCTTATTTTTTACTGAAACAACTGCTCTTCCATTTCTAAAAAAAAAAGCTACCTTCTTGCTGAATACAAGCTGATCCTTTGAGCTGCGGCTGGGGGCCTTCCCCTTATGGATTCCAGAGGCTAAGGAGTTCCAAATATTTTTAAATTTTGCTACCAGGAAGAAGCATATCATTTTCCTCCATTCTCTAGAGTTGAATATTATCTGGAATATTTCTGAAACTAACACAAATTACTTTGAGATTTTGTTCAAAAAATTGGAACAAAAATTAATTTAATGAACCATCATATTCAAAATTCACATGAAGATGCCACTGTGCATGAAATTAATTGGGCTCCAGTAGCCTTCCAGAGTGCCTAATGACTGCAGGGGATGCCCATATTACTTCAGAAATTTCTTGTGCATTTTTTTTGTTGCTTTGGAGATATTTGAATTTTTTCCTTTGCATTTGAGCAGCATAATGAGATATTTTCCTGTGAAAATTATCAAATACATCAGGGAAATCAAAAATAAATATTTCTAAAGATTGGCTAGCTATTGTGGTGTCTACCTTCTTTTTTTGATTTAATAGTTCCCTTGTTATACTTCCATGCAATGTAGAAATATCACCTTTGGAATTACCCAAGTAAGATTTTATGGAATAATGGGCACCTTCAGCGATTAAACTAGTTTTATTTGAAATATTCAAGTGGTTGAAAGTCCATAGGTTTGCAACACCTCTCTCACTCTTGACGCAGACCTCCCTGATTTACTGTGAAAACTTCAGGTCTGATTGCATGAGTGAATTCAATCTTAGCCAATAAGCTTCATATTCCTTCATTTTTCTTGAACCAGAAAATTTTTTCCAGCAATAAATCAATGCATTCTAAATTCCCTCAGATATGAAACCTCTTTTTCATCTGATCAATAATGTCTCTTTGTTATGCAAAGTGCACAGGAGTTGAAATCTTTGATGACAAATCTTTTGAATTCCATTTTTCACCCTATCAAAAAATTTTGAATTGTACTCAATTTCTTTGTGGAAACACCAACAAAAGTATCCTCAATTGTATTCATAAGATACAAATCTCTGTCTGTTAAAAATACTTTGGGGATAACTTGTTCAGCCCAAGTTTATCTGATCTGTGACAAATTCAAATAATTTTATTGTTAGGTTTCATGACTCATCAGGTAAAATTCAATTTGAAATTGATTTCCTTTTCAATAAATTCCAAACAAATATCAAAAAGATGAATCCATAGCAGTTTTCCTTGTATGTGTGATACATTATGCACGCATTTTTTAATATTCTAGCCAAAGATGCTAATGAAGGGTGAGAGAAGAAAAAGTATTCCAAACTTCCATCTGATGAGCTTATCAACTGATTTATCCAGTTTTTGGACCATTTAATCATCATATTCAGGAAATATTGAAGGGATGATTAACCAGAAATTAATTTTTTCTTTGTTGTATTTTTCATGCTTTAAAGAACTTTGACTCTGGTTATTTTTTTCCATCTTCCTGGTTCAAGGATTTCAATATTTATTTTTGGAAGGGAAACCTGCTTGAATCATTTCTATGACTTTTGATTTCATTTCAGGTTGAATTCTGCAATAAATTTATTGAAAATTGCCTTCTATTGAGCATCAGATAAGAAAAGGGCTCATGGTTTTGTTCGAGATTTCTTAAAATAAAATTCCTTTGGATGTAATTACTGCTTTTTGATCTATAAAGCTTGAAAAATAAATGAACCCTCCTTCAGGAAGTCTGAAATTCTTAAGCACCAGAATTTTATTCATTATTACCACTAGATAAAAACTTCCAATACACATTTTTTTCATTTTTGAATTCAGGATGCTAACTGAATAGCAACAATCTTTTGCCAAATTTTGGGAAATCTCAATCACTTTTGCATAAGTTGGAAAATATATTTCAGCAGGTGGATTCATATCTGGCTTTTATATAAGATATTCAAATTGATTTTTATAAGTATCCACAGAAGGAATTTCTCAATCACCCATATAATTTTCACCTTCAGTGTCCATATCATCATACTGAGCTACCTTGGGTAATTCTTTTGTAATTGTTGGTTGCTTTGATTTCCTGGAGTAATCCAAGGGAGGAATTAGGCTGTGACCTTAAAACAAAAACAAAATCAACAAAAAATATAAAATATAAAATAAAAACACAATCAATCAAAAATTAAAACAAAATCAATCATAAATGAAATTGAAAATGAAAATGAAAGAAGATAAAAAATGAAAATAAAATAAATGAAAAATTTAAATAAAATAAATAAAATATCAAATCAAAACAATTATTCAAAACCTATATTATGTTAAGAAACTGGAAAGAACAATTATACACTTTGAAGGGCTGTGGGAAAGTTGGCATACATCACAAATGAAAGTTATGTAATGCTCTTGAAGTTTTCTTGTGAGAATCTTTATTAGATTGTGAATACTTTTAAGATTAAGGATAGCTCTTTTGGCCTTGAGGAGTAATATAGCTCTCAGATCCTGATAAGAGACACATCATAAAATAAAGATAAAAAAATTGCAAAGTCATTCTAGAAAAAAATAATAAAATAGAAACAAAACACAAATCTCTAGTCATTATTAAAAAAAATGAAAATAAATAAATGATACCCTGTGGGGAATAGAATCCTTTTGATTTTTTTTTCAAAGTAAGAGTTTCTAGTATGATATGGTTGAATGACTTTGGAATATTGTGGAGGTGCTTGAGCTTTTTAAATTTTCTGGAAGATAGAAACAAGAGTTTTTCATGTAGCCCCAGGGTATCTAAAAATTCATCATAGTTTTGACCCAAAAAACTTCAGGAAAGGTTTCTTTAATTGGAGTCAGAGGTTTGAAATTTTGGCTGCAGTGGAGGATAATAATTTTGATAAATATTGGCAAAATTTGAGGCTGAATAATTGGTAAATATTGAATGGCCAGAGGATTCAAAATGAATTATTGTAGGAAATATTAATTATATTTCTTAAGATAGATATCTTCTCAAATTTATTAAAGCATAATGATATTTGGATTATTTGGTCTTATTGATTTTTTAATATGTTAATTTTGGAGTATTTAGGTGGGTAAAGGGCTGGAGTGACAGAATGGTGATGAATATCTATATTTCTCGGAATAAAAAATTAACTCCTAAGTCCCCTGTTTCCCTTGTGAAGAGGAAATCCTTTGGAAACACATGAAAAATTTTGAGAATAAAGTTCAAACATTAATATTCTTACAAAAATTTAGCTGAAATGTTTCCAAAAATGAATCAAATAATCTTCAAACTCTTGTTCACAAGAGAAAATTTAATCTTTCTTTTTTCAAATAAAAATAAGATATGAATAAATGAATACAATATTCAAAAATCTGAAGTAATACAAAAGAAAAATTGAAAATTAAAAAACAATTCAAAATTAAAAAATTCAAAAAAAATCAGGGGGCTCTTATGAGCAGGCGGGGAAAATTTCCCTGTCATTTTACCCAAAATGATAACAGAAAAATGATAAAAATTAATTTTAAAAAGGAAAACACGAGGTGAAAAAAATTGAAAATAGATAAAAAATAGAAATAAAGTATGAGAAATAATAAAAAGAAATAAAAATAAAAGAAATATGAGCAAATAAGAAAAAATAAGAAAAAAAAGGATAAAAAATAATAATCAAAATAAGAAAAAATATCAGAAAAAAACATGAAGAAAAAATGAGAAAAAAAAATGAGAAAAAAAAATAGGGGAAAAAAAGAAGAAAAAAAATGGGCATTTTTTTTCATGCCTCCAACCCTTATTTTTGCATGGTTTTAATGTCATTACAATGTCCCACACTATACCAAATCCAAAAATCATTCCTTCATTTAATGTGGTTTTTTGAAGTGGCAAAAAAAAGCAAGTAGAAGGGCCCCGAAATCTCTTTATAATAAATTTTAGAATTTGTGGCCAATTTCAAGGACTTCAAAATTGCAATCAAAAAATTGAAAAAAAAAACATTTTGTCTCAAATCCTTTCACATTTTTTGAAAATTCTTTTCTTTTTATTTGTGAAAATATCAAGAGTCAGAAAGTTTCTGATTATAACACAAAATTCAAATATTATTTTTGCAAACTTTGAGTACTTCACTTTCCCACCAGAACATTGGATTAACATAAAAAATAAGAAATTCTTTTCAACTTTTTTTTTCCTCATTTTTCCAAAGTATTTTCCAATTTTTGAGCTTGCGTTCATTCATTGGGAATTGAAAAGGGCAAAAACAATAATTTGAGGATTTTAAGAATCAAATATTTACCTCCAAATATTTGATAAATCTACAAAAATGACAGAAAATGTCTTTTCTGGGGTGCATTTTGGAGCTGTTTGTGATACTATTTTGATTCTTTTTATGGAAAATCTAAGTTTTTAGTTTCAAAATGCACTTCAAATGACAAAAAATATGAATTCAGTGGAGAAGAACTCCCAGAGCTCAAAGACTTGGATTTAATGAAGACATTTATTAATTTTTTTTTGGTGGGGGTCAGTCTAGTTTTTCCAGTTTCCATTCATTTTCATATCTTTCCTTTGTCAATCAGAGGTCCAGAACCATCATCAATAAGCAGTTTGGTTCCCATAATTTGATTCCTGGGGGTTTGAAGAGTTTCAAGAGAAGAATAAAGAAAGATGTAGCTGCAGATGCTTATTTTCCTCAAGCAAATCCAATCTTTTTGGCCACAGCTACAGCTTCTGAAACTGAAAAACTGAATACATCTCTGAAAGAATCTTTCTTTATGATTCATTTATGGACCTGTGCTTTTTTTGGTGATTATTTTTGTGGTCACACCATTATATTTTTCATCTTCTGATAATTTTGAAATGCTGAATATTTATCAAGTAAGTATTTTTTTTCATTTCATCTTGAATAATAGCAATATTTCTTTCACTATTAACCATAAAAAGATTTCATTTTTTTTAAAAAAAAAAAATACCACTAATTTCACATTTTCAAGATTTGATGGGTGATGGAAACTTTGGATTTAGATCAGTAGAAGTTAATTTGGGCCAAAAATCTGAAGATTGGAGTTTGATACAAAAGGAAATTATCAAGGAAATGGAATAAAAATATATCCTCAAGGATTGAAATTTCAAGGATCAATTGTGGGATTAAAAATTGGAAAATTTTAAATTCACAACCTTTTGACCCCCCTTCACAACCTAAAATGGGTTGCATGGCGCAACTTGCTGACCCTGTGAGTGTTGCAAGAGGCCTCTGGCGACCTGTTGAAATTGTGAATGGCTTCTTGCAACGGGTCTTAGTCACAAACAGCCACTTATGACCCAATAAAAATTCATGAGCCGCCATTCTCAAAGCACTTGCAAAGAAAAACAAAAATTAAGAAAAAAAAAAGAAGCAGAGAAATAAACGTAGCAAAAAAAGAAGAGAAGTTGAAAAAAAGAAGAGATTTTGAAGAAAAAATATTAATAAAAATAAGTCCTAAACAAAATTAATACATAGGAATAAAAACAAGGCCAAAAATAATTAAAAATACTTAAAAAGAGGGAATCATTTTCACCATGCTTCAAACCCTTTATTTCATGAATTTTGAAGTTTCTGCCTTTTTGCGCTGTAAAACTCCAAATGATGCTGGCCCAGAGGCATTTTTGTGGAGGGTAAAAGGTGCTGTTTAGGCTGCCCTCCTAATTTTAACAAAAATATTGAAATGTAACCAGAATCAATATCCAGAACCTTGTAAATAAGGAATGAATGGTAAGGATGAATTTTGATAGTAGTTGTTAGCAATGGAAACAGAACTATCTGAGGCAAGATTGGTGTGGAAAACTTTTGAAAAAAGAAGCCAAAGTTTGGGTCAGAGTTCAATAGAACAAGGAAGTTTTAAGTAACAACTCCCACAAGCTAATAACTCTGGTTGTCAGCAGAAGATTAGGAAAGATAAACTCAATCCCACCTGTTATAATTATGGCCAGCAATTAGCTTAGGCAAATGAGCAGTATACAAAGCAAAAGAAATGCTGGACACCTTGTGTCAGTAATTGCTAATGGGCTCTCACAATGGGGCAATACGTTGGATGATATCAGTGATGAATTCAATTGGATGATGAATAGATGATGGAAACCAGCAGGGAGAAGAGCTCCTTAAGTACAAAAGATTGGCCTCTTGTGAGCCCATGATAAAACAGGCCAAAAGGCAAATTTTCCGCTCCAAAGGAGCTCTAAAGGCTACACAGGCCTTGTTACTTGGTTTGGGCTACATTTTCTTGCATGTCATCAGTCCCTGTACCCTTACAACCAGCCTATTCTGGTCATTTCTGGTGTTTCCACCTTATTGTGGCTGAACCAGCCCCTTAGCTGTTTAAACCCCCAGCCGGTTGTCTGTTACAACCGGCCTGTTAACTCACATGCTGGCTGGTTGCCTCATGCAACCAGCCCCTGGCCATACAAATGGCAAGGTGGGACCCAGGACACACCTGGGTCCGGTCTAAGACACACCTGGGGGGGGGGGGTGTAACTGACGGACATGCCCCCCCCCTTTTTTCACTCAAATCCCTGGAGGGGGTAGTAAAATTGCCCGACCAGGGGCCCTGGGGGTTGATACCCCCAGGGCGTCATTAAGGTAGGTGGGCTGGGGGGTTGTCAAATCCCCTCCAGACCGTTGCTCCTCCCCCTTGGTAAAGGGGGGGGGGGGGAGGGCGCCCCTCTTGGTGGTGGGGGGGTGGTCAATTCCCCCCCACCGCCGGTTGCCTTGCTGCAACCAGCCTAGCCACAACATTTGGTGGGGGGCTGATCAGGTCTCCCCCATCCTGACCAGTTGCCTGTTGCAACCAGTTGCTGGCTGGTTCAACCCAGCCAGCCCTCCTCCTCCTCCTTGGGATGGCAAGCTAGGCGAGGGGGAGGAGCCGGGGCCATTGGCCCCAGCCCTGCGGCTTCCACCCAGTGCGGAAGCTGCAACCGGGGTGGGGGGACTCCATTTTGAGTCCCCCTGCCCCCTATAACGGCCCTGCATGGGCCGTTGGGCTCCATAAATGGGCCGTAAGCCAAAACAGCGGCCCCAAGCGGGCCATGACACAGGCAGCAGCCCCAAATGGGCTGGGACACAGGCGGCGGCCCCTAATGGGCTGCCCCAAGCCCAAAAAGTGAGCTCAACATACTTTGGCGGGCAAGCCTGTCTGGCCAAGTATGTCCAAAATAAACCTTGGGCCCAATGATGCCCATAAAACCCCATCTGGCTGTATTTGCCCATATACCCCGCTGGGCACGTCAGGGCCCATGTACCAATAGGCCTGTTTCACGCATTTTGCGGCCAGTTTCCGCAAAATCTGTGACATCCACACAGGCACGTATGGTCCGTGTGTGTGGCCAATGGGCTGGAGAGGCCCATGTGTGCATCCCATTTGGATTACACTCATACGTAGCACACGCGTTAATGCATACGTATTTTAACACCAACCAACCTCCAGGTTCTCAATGAACCTGCCCAAATCTCCGAAATTAAGCGCTTAAAGGGTTCCAGATCACTGTGGGTGGCTGTACAAAACAAAGCAATTTGTTCTGTGAAGCTCTAGAAGCAAATCAGTAACAAATTTGAAAAAAAATGATCCAACAATTCTCAAGGGACTCAAGAATAGCATGGCGGAATTAAACTTTAAGGGAATAAAGGGAGGTTTAAGACTCCAGGTTTCAAGGTTAAAAACACCTCTTAGTCAAAATTGACTGGTTCTGGAAAGAAAATCAAATGAATGATCAAGACCCAAGTGGTTGGAGAAAGGGATCAAAGGAGTGGCTTAACACACTCAATGATTCAAAGAAATGAATTCTTTTTCAACCAGAAAGGCAATTTTTTGGTGATAAGGAGCAGCTCACAGAGGATGGATCAAAGGATTTGAGTATGGAGGCTCAAAGCATCAAGGGGAAATCAAAAGATATACCCAGGATAAGGATGCTCAGAAAAAGATGAAGTGCTCATGGATTGATTGCTTACATGACAATGATGCAATTATTGATGAAAAGATGGGTGATGATGGGGCAAAATGCAGGGGAGATCCCCTCCTTTTATCGGCAAGAGACGCTTTTGAATATTTACAAGTGATACAAAAATGAGCGCGGAAAAAAAAATTTATCTATTTATTTATTTATTTTTATTTTTATTTTTTTTGAAATTATGCAGGGAATGTGAAAAAAATGAAATGATAGACCATCCTGAATCACAGATGACAGCGGGCAGCGGATGGAAACTTGTGAGTGAACGGATGAGCAGTAGCAGGGGAGGATGAGCATCAGCAAGGGCGGTTGCGGATGATGGATGGAAACTGCAGTTGCGGAAGTGAATTGGTTGATGAGGATGAGGGGGTGGTCAAAAGGGTGTCAGGAGGTTGTCCAATGACCACCCACAACTGGTTATTGAAAGGTGACAACAACAGTTGCCATTTTTGTTCAAAATTGGGAGCAGGGAGGGGGTAGGACAGAGATGGTAGACAAGTTGCATTGGGTTGGTAGGGGTGGTTGTGAGGCTGACAAAATTGTGGTGGAGATCCCCAGCACATTTCCATCACCACCATGAGGCCCAGAGGAAGGGGTGTTGATTCAATATATTTTTTAAATGTTGGGGTGAGAGTTGATGAGAGGGCATCATCAAGATTGGTTTGTCAGCCGGATGGCTGGATCTGGTTCTGACTCCTTGCCACTTTTGTTTTAACTGTGATGGCTGAGGGAGACATTTCCTTCTGGTGACCCAAGGAAGTCCCAAGTGTGAATCAACTCTGAGGACACTGATGGAGACAGGTCGATCAGGAAGGCAAGCTGAGGAGGGTAGGGCAGAAGGGATGCAAGGATGGTAGTGAGGAGGAGGGAGTGGGTTATGATCCCAAGCAGAGGATGATGGTTCATAAGAAAAGACATTCATCAAGGAGATTGCTTGCTTGTTGGATGAGAGATGTCTCCAAGGATCAAGTGCAATCCCAGAAGTAGTGGGGAGAGAGACTACAGGCTGGGTTGAAGGGGGGCCTGGTGGATGAGAGGAGGGATGAGGATATGACCGTTTTCATGCCGCTCATCCAAAAAAAAATTTTTCCAAGTGAAAAAAGGGGAGTTTAACCAATAACCTAGGGCAGGAGCGCCCTGGAGAGGCCTTCCTAGGCTTCTAGGACAGGGAGGAGTTGGGAGGAACAAAAGAGGAAGAGTACCCATAGCAAAAACTTGTTTTTTTGCTAAGAAAAAAATACTAAGGAAAATCTTTTTGAATTTTTGCCACCTTTTCTTGAGTCGCACCAAATTGGTAAAAACATCTCTCCCCAAAGTACAGACTGTCCCTAGTCTGAATCTTAAATTTGAAGATATTAAGAAAAAGAGGAATACAAAGAAATTGTGACAGAGGAATGGCCATTTCTTGATCTTGAGAGTTGTTGAAAAGTTGCAAAAATATCTTGATAAATCCAAAAGAGCCCTAGGAGTGGGAGTAGAAAAACCAAGAGGCTGTCCCAGGTGCTCCCAAATGTGGCATAAATTAGGGTTTCAAAACAAAAATGCAGGAAATAAGGTTGGTGGTGCAAAATTGGGAGGACTTACTTTGACCTCCAAATTGTCCCCACAAAAATGAAATCTCTTGAATTGATCAGCAGAGAATGTTTTGGCCAGATGAGTACCATCCAGTTCTTCCAAAACATAGGATCCACCTCTGACTTGATAAGCCACCCAATAAGGACCATTCCAAGGATTTCAAAAGAGCTTTCTCAACTGAGTCTTCAAGGATTTCTTATAAGCTAAAACTAGATCACCAGGATTTAAGGGATGCCTGATTCAATTTGCATGCGTATCTTCCCAATACTGAACTTATTTTTCTCTTGATTCCATCATGTTCTGATAAGCTTTGTCACAGATGTCTTCAATTTGCTCCAGTTTCTTGAATCTGGTAACTAATAGATCAGTGGCTGAGGAAACCTGCTCCCATGAGATTCCCAGGAAATATTACATTTTAAGATAAAGAGGAAGGACCGCCCTTTGGCAAAAAATTTTCTTGTAAGGTGAGTAGCCAGTGGTCTGTTTAGTTGAGATTCATTCAAAGAACAGAACCAGGAAAAGAAATTTGCAAAAATTCTTTCCACTCTGATCAGCCAGTTTGACAAGAGCAGCCTTCAAAGGAGCATGGAATTGTGCCACCATTCCTTGGCCTTCCGGATAATTAGGAGTAGTAACCCAATGTTGTCCAGGAAGTTATCAGATCATTCCAGAAATTTTGCCACAAAATCCAGAGCCACCATCAGTAGAATAAGATCAAGCTAAGCCTTAACACATTTTCCAGTCCTCATAAAGGAAATCTTCCACTGATTCAGAGCTGATATTCTTAAGGAATTTTGATTCAACCCATCCAGAAAAATTGTCTCTAGCCACAATGAGATACTTAGCACCACCTTCCTTAATATGAACCACATTCATAGAAATCCTTCCAAAGACAGTGGAATCCCCAGTAGGATAAAATGTTTTTGGCTGGGTGCCTAAGCCACATTTCTGGCAAACTTCAAAACTCCAGCACCATTGAGAGAAAGATTTCATCAGAGATGGCCACAAGAATTTTTTGGATATGTGTTGATAAGTTTTGGTTTCCCCACAATGACCAAGACCTTCATGGAGACTTGCAAGGACCAAATCTTGCTTAGAAGGGATAGTAACAACAATGAGAGCACAAGGATTTCCTCTTTTCACAAGCCTAGAACCTTTGAAAAAGAAATCATATGACTTTCTTTTAAGGGATCAAAATTCTTTGGCAGAGATATCAGGGGGTCCTTGGAGAGTTGAAGATGATTTCTCTAATTTAAGCCAGAAAACCTTCTGAAAGCCAGAATAATCTTCAGAGGAGAAAGAGAAGACAGGCTTAATTATATGTTCCTCCTCACCAAATCCCACTCCAACATCCAATTCATCATCTCCCCAAGGACTTCAAGATAAACCATCAGGAATTGTGAAAGACTTTCCAGGCCTGTGAACAATATAAAAAGAGAAAAACTGAATAAAAGCCACCCATTGAGTCATAAAAGCATTTTGAACGCTGGAAGCATTGAATAATTCAATTATGGATTGAGCTTCTACTTTTTATTCAAAAAATTGACCCCAGAGGACTTTTTAAATTTTCTTCAATATTTGAGGCAAGCCACAGAGTTCCAGCTTTGTTTGGGAGTGTCTGTTTTCCACATCTGAAAATAACAAGTATTCATAAAGAGCAGGATGGTCCCAACCATTTTCATCTTCCTGAGTAAAAACAGCCACAACATATTGATAACAAGAATCAAAAGCCAGATTGCTCTTTCCAGCTCCAGGTACATAAGAGATCTTTTTCAAGAATATGTCTTTACAAACAATCATTTTGAGAAGCTGAAAAGAATGTTCAAAATCTTGGGTCCAAATACATTCAGTTTTTTTCCTGGTTAGACAATGCAAAGGGTCAGAGATTTTGGATACAGATGGAATGAATATTTGAAAATAATTGACAACACCTCGAAAGCCCCTAACTTCAGTGGTATTGATTGGCAAGGGCCAAGAAATGATATTGTTGAATTTTTATGTTGACATCCTCCTTCCAACCTTGAAGAACACATGACCAACAATTTCAAGAGTAGGGACACCAGCAGCCAATCTGGAACCAGAAACAGTCAGGCCCAATTCCTTGATTCAAAAAAGAAATCTTTCCAAAATAGTATTTTATTCCCAAATGAATCAACAAATCCCTGAATGCCAAGATAAGAGCTCATTATCATAATCAGGGGCTGGACATTTAATTACGCAATTGGCATTAAAGATACAAGCATTATTTGGATTTCATCCTTTAGGATCCACATCATCTGAGCCTGATAGACTGCAACCAAATTGGTGGCACTATGAGGCAAACAAGTAAGCTGGAATTGACCAAGCGGAGTATCAAAAGTAGTGAGGGGACAAGAGATAGGAAGTAGAGATTTTTTTTTATATCCACACATAAATTCCCCCAGACCATAGCAAGCTCTCCCAGAAAAAGATTTCACAAAATTATTCAGTAGCAGGAGGAACACCAGAATCTTTAATTTTAACTTTTTTGAGAGGTTGGAGATTGTGAACTACTCTAATTTTACCGTTACTTTTAAGGAAACAGAAAACAAGCCTGGAATAACTGGAAGCTGACTGTTCATATAAACCAGTACCAAATTTTTGCAGATCAACATGATAAATTTTTCAACTTTAGCAGCAGGTATTGGAATCTTTTTCTTTTTCCAAGGATTGTGCTCAACTACGGGGATGATGTAAGGGAGACCATAGGATTCTTTCAAGAGACATCTCTCTTCTCCACAGAAGGCAATTGATTTTTCCCTCAGAGATAAGAAATTTTTGATCAAATTCAACTCATCAGGAAGAAGCCATCCATCTGGACCAAAGATGACCACTTTCAGACGTTCTTCAGTAACACAACCACAAGGAACAAAGCAACCAGTAAGAGATCAAGATAAACCACAGTAAGGATTATGGGATAAGGGAGGGCGCATGAGAGGAGGATTAAGGTTGAGGGGAATTGGCAGGTTGACTTTTTGGACTTTTTTTGCAGCTGTTTTATACTTGGTAGAAAAAGAGAGAAGTTCCTACTTCTTCCAAGCATTGACCAGGAGGACATGACTTTGAAAACAAAGACCAAGTTCCAGAATTTTTCATCTCCTATTTTCTGAAACCTCCTTGAAGGTTTCCTTTTCCATAAAATAAGATCCCAGGCATAATACTTTTCTCACAGGTGTGGCATAAGTCAGAGTTTCAAAAATTATGGTAGAAGGAGGCCCTGAAGGTGCATAATTGGGGGGACTTACTTTGACCCCAAAGTGTCTCCACTGAAGTCCATATTCCTCCATACCTAAACCATTAAGAGGAGATTTGAATTCAGGATCTAGTTTATACTCATTGCGGACATTGGAGCCAGAACTAAAATCAGATTGAAAATGATTAAGAGAACAGGGAAAAGAAGAAACCAAAAATACAGAGAGAGAGGAAATATTTTTGGGATTTTTCATTTTGAGATATTTTTGATTTTTAATACTTTTGATATCAGAAGAAAATTAGGAGAAAAACATGAAATAAGCCTCTGTGGTGAGATTTTATCATTAATTTGAAGTTTGAGGCTGGGAAGGACTACAAATATCAGTAGAATCACCTACTTGGCAAAAAAATGAGAGGAATTAGAATAATTCTTCTGCTTTCCCTTGAAAACTTATTTGGGAGTGTGACCAGGAAAATCTCTTTTTTGGAAACCAGAATCCAAAGAGAAGAGATTAAATTCAATCTTTCTACCATCAGCATCAGCCTGAAGAATTCTCTCCCCAACTTGATCAGAAAAAATCAGGGTAGCACTAAAGTGCATTAAAAACAGTCAACCCAAGATGACAGGTCCTTCCAAACAAGTAATCCAGAAATGACAGGTTTCAAAGATATTTTGACCAATTAAAATGGGAAAATCTTCAGAAATACCAACTAACTCACACAACTGATTACCTATTCCATACACTGCAGAGTTGAAGCTAACTCTATGACTCAGCTAGAGTTTGCAGGCCATAGAATCCAAGATCAAGTTTAGTTGGGAACCAGAATTGACTGGGAGAGAAACTGTTCTATCCAATTTTCCAAGACAACAGGGATGAAAACCAAGTGGAAAAGAGTACAGGTTGGGATCTGAGGAGGGATCAGTTCTTCCAGTCCTCAAGCAGGTTTCCAGAGGAAACCTTCAATTTTTCAGAGCCAATTTCCACATGTTGACAAGAGACCCATTTCTTGATCCCTTCAGCAACCAAGAGAAAAATTAACAGGAGCTCAGCAACAGATAAATCAGGAATTTTAAGATTGGTGATTTTCTTTAATACCCCTTCCACAGCATTGGGGTGTTCCTTGGAGATTCCCCTCTCAGACAAAACTTTGGGCTGGGTGGAGGGAGGATGATCAGGTGAAGCAGGGATTATGAAAGGATCAGTATGGTGAGGTGTTGCAAAATGAGAAGGTGTCACGCTTTGCACTTAAGGATTATTGTCTTCACCACTTTGACATATCCTCTCCTCAGTACCATCTACCTCAGTCTAAAAGCGTGACACAAATAAAGCACAATATCAATGGTGCAATCCGCTATTTCCTCTGGCTTGCGCTGACCTTCCAATCTCGCCAACCAACTCAGTATATACTTGGGAACTTTGCAGTTAACTCCATACCGGTCAACCATCCATTATGAGATCCAATCTCCATCCCTGGCCAATCAACAGCCTTGGACTTCCATCTTTGGTCATGCATTGTTTGTTAGTTTGCATCTACGTCTAACCAAGCCATCACTACTGTATAGTTTTCAATTGGACTAGTCCCTACCCTGCATACACTATTACCTCTCATTTGCATTACCTTCGACGTCACTCGCTCTTATCCCAATTTGTCATGCAATTGTACGCTCAGATTCTATTGTCTCGCACTTACTCTAAGACCTTGGATCTATACCACTGCTTCATTTCCTATTCCTTTCCTGTCATTCATTGCCTCACCACTTCACCTGTAGTTAGCTCATCACCAGGTTGTATCTAGTCACTTCCGATTACCTTATAAGGGCTATCCCCTTGCCTGATGATTGTCTCCTCAGTTATTAATTTCATACGTTCTTGCATTTTTCTGAAACCTAGTTATCACATCGGACTCAGGTTGAGTTTCCTTCTTTGGAACACCTTCCATTCATCTCGCCGTTTGTTGAGTGGCATAACCAAGTTTGCACTTCGCCACTGGGTCTCGCTATTTGCACTTGCCCTTGCACTTGGTATTTCTTTGCGCTCACAATCATCTAAAAATTGCCCTATAGTACGTGGGGTCGTCATGTGAAAGAAGGATCAGTGTGATTTTTGAAACCTCTCCATCATAGTTTCTGTTTCTATGTCCATATTTTCCACCACAGAGGAAAGAGGATCAGGAGAGGATCAACGTTGGACTAGTTTACAAGGGATATTGGATTTCATAGGAGGAACTTTGTGAGGTTTGGGTTCCTCATTTTGTTTTCTATCTGGATCAGATTGATAATCTCCAGAGAAGCCAAAGGAGGAGACAGCAGGGGGATACCATGGTTGAAGAGTCCAACAGGAAGATCAAAAATCCCAAGAGGCCAAAGGCGCTTTCTTGGGAGGAGATGGCTGGAAAGAGGCCACCACATGACCTATAGGATTTGACAAATCAAAAGGGATCAGAGCACAATGAAAAATAAAAAAAATTATTTCCCTTCTGTTCCACCAATTTTTCTTCCTTGTCTTTCTGGAGATCCAGGTATTGTCTGGTTCCATGACCTTCCCTACAACAATAATAGAAAACCAGAAGTGGAACTAGGAATGGAATTAGAAGTTTTAGGATCAGCAAGAGCAGAAATCATTTGATCCATCTTTTTTTTTAAATCTTGGGGAAGCTTGGTGATTTCATTGATATTTTCCATTTCTTGGTGGTCCTGGGAATGTGATTTAGGACAACAACTGGCCTCCATTTTCCTTGTGATTTTTTTGGACTCATAAAATGGGGGAGCAGGAAAATGTTCAGTGGTGCGGTGTTTCTCAAAGGTTAGGGAAGTTTAAACTTTCTGAATTTTTCCACCGCACCCCTAAGGAAAAGAAAAGAAGTAATCTTGAAGGAATTATCCCTAGTTGTGACTATAGATCCAGAATTGAATAATTTGTCCCTTATTTGGTCCTGGACTCCTAGCAAAAAAGATTGAAGAAATTGGACTCAAATTTTGTCCAAGGTGTCAATTTGATAATTTCTGGGAAGATAAGATTGGATAGGATCCCAAAATTCCCTAAAAGATTGATCTTCTGGAGATGAAAAAATACCATCCTTTGAGATCCACGGAGAAACAAGATTGTCCAAGTCCTGCAGAGTAAAATGGGCTATGTCTATCTTTCCCCAATATGCCAGCATTGCTTCCTTCAGAAGCGTCCAGTTATGAGATTTGAATCCATAAAAATGCTCAATTACTTCAATCACTTTGTCAGAGGAAATAAAGAGTTGAAATTGGTAGGTCATATTGTATTTGCTAGCTCTTCCACTTCTGTAGATTTTTAATAACAATCAAAGAATCATTCACCATTGGTCCAATTGAAACCAAATTTCTGTTCATTGGTTGGATCTTGACCATCTTAGCAAAAAAAGAGGAGGAGAAGGTACCAATAGATTCCATCTTTAGGGATTTCCTAGAGGATCAAAAGAGCAGATTTTCAATGTGGCGCACAAGTGTGGCAAAATTAGGGTTTCACAAAAATAGCAATAATCTTGCCCAAGCAGTGTAGAATTGGGAGGACTTACATCTGAGATAAGTTTCCTCCACAGATTAGATCTGATAAAAAGAGAAACAGAAGAAGAAGAAAAGAATATTGCATCTTGAAGTTGTTTCCAAACAGGATTGGTACTGTGAATCCCAAGGTTGCTGGTTCAATCCTGACCTGGGTGACCAAATGTAAGACTCCAAACAGTGCTGAGCCGGAGGAAGATCTGTGATGGGGAAAAGGTGCTGTTTAGGCTTCCCTCCTGAGTTTTACAAAAATATTTAAATGTAACTGGAATCAAGATCCAGAACATTGTAAATAAGGAATCAATGGGAAGGATGAACTTGAAGGAATCAAGGACTAAAAGGAGGTTTCATTTGACAATGAGCAAGGAAACACAGGACAGAAAATAAGAGGGCAATTTTCTTGAGATGTTACCTAAAAGGACCAGACAGACTCTGGGAATGCAGCAAAGGAAAAAACAACAGGAAGGTGGATGACAATTCTCATGGATGGACAATGGCCTAGCGGATTGGACCAGGTATTGAGAGGAAGGTTTGATAAGAGTCTGACAGATGGGAGGCAGCAATTGAATCAGTTAGAAAATTTGGATAGTGCCTTGGAAAGAGTTGGGGTGGTGCTTACCTGATTCAGAAACCTGGGGTCAGTGGTGCAATCTTGTGGTTGCACAAAGAGAGCATTCCCTAGGATCTGTGCCAGGAGTATGACTTTATAGTTGAGTGTGCTTGGGTGAGCTTGATCTGGAGAATGTTCAGTGGGGTTTTTCCAGTTTTTGCGGGCATCCTTACCAGGATAAGAAGGGATGGACACATGAGGTGAGATACAAGATGACAACGCATGAAATGAAGGCAAGGAAAAAAGTGGGCAGCAGAGCAGAAAATAGCAGAGAGATTTAGCCACATAATAAGAAAATGGAGAACAAAAAAGGAGAGAAAATTGATTTGAGCACCTTTTTAAGGTAGGTACGCTGTTATTTCCACATCCTCCGTTGCTCAAATCAAAATTAAACATTGAGCCTTGTCAGCGCCTGCTGCAGCCCCATTTGGGAAACCAGTTTTGTCAAAAAATTGGCCAAATTCTTCTTTGAAAAAACCTTTTGGTGTCTGATTTCATGCTTGATTATCTCAGTTAAAATGAGTTAGAATCCTAGTTCCATGTGCTTGGTGTGTAATATGGAGTGATTTGCTTGGTTAAGCACCAGTTTTATTGCGCCCTCATTGTCTTAAAAGACTGGTTGTCTGGGTGGCTTCCCCAGGTGCAATGTCCAGAAGGAGAAAATTTATCCATTTGATGTATTTCACAGCATCCCCAAGAGCTTTATACTCTGCCTTGGTTGTGGAAAGGGAAAGTGTTGGTTTTTTCTTGCACCTCCAGGGCACCACGCAGCCCAGCAATTGGATTTCTACGCCTGATATTTAGCATTGCATGCTAGGGCACGTAACCCAATTGCATCTATGTTAGCAAGCATATCTTTGGAGGCAGCGGTCAAAGAGAAGACAAGAACCAAGGAGCTGGAGTGTTGAAGGTAGTTGAGCACCTGTAGAGTAGCTTGGTAATGGTGGAGGTTTGGTTTGAAAAGGAACTGAGCAAGGTAGATTACTGAAAAATGAATGTCTGTTCAAGTGCAGATGCTGATGTGGTTCAATTTGCCAATAATATTCCTGTAGTTGGCCCCCAAAAATAGAAACTCCTGATGATCCTCTTCACTGGATGGGAATAGTTTGCCATTTTGTTTGAAAGCGGTTGAAAAGGTTTGATGAGTGGAAAGCTGATATTGAGCACATATGTGCTCAATGTATGATTTTTGATGAATCTTGTAGCCCTCATTGAGATGAACAAAAATCATCCAAAGAAATAAGAAGGCCAGAACTAGGTCCTTGATCTTGAAGCAAGCTGAAATTTGACTAAAAAAATATTGGGACCATGGCTGAAAATTGCAATGTTGTCCACATGCACACATAAGAAATTATCCTTGTGCCAAAACACACACTGATCAGCTTTGCACCAGTTGAAATCAACGTATCCAAGCCATTTGCACAGAGTTTCATACCAGGCAAGGGGGGCTTGCTTCATAACATGTAGGGCCTTCTTTAGAAGAAGAAACTTTCCTTTGGCAACTGCAATATTAGAAAGAGGTGCAATGTATATTTCTCCTCAAAGCCAAGCATTCAGAAATGCGGCATTCATGTCAATTTGGCAAAATTGCATTTTCTTGGAGGCAGAAGAGCAATTAGAAGCCTCAGTTAAATCTTGTCAACGGTGGGGGAGAAGGTGCAGCAGAAGCCAGAACCATATTTTTGGTTGAAACCTTGCACACCCAATTGGGCTTTGAACTCTGTGATTCTGTTTTGATAATTGCACTTGGTCCTGAAAACCCAAACATATTTGAGAGAATGTTTTCCAGAGGGCAGCACAGATTCCTCCCACACTTCATAGCTGACCAAGTTAAGCTTTTCATGCTTCATGGCCTTGATCCACTCCTTGTGGTACTTGGATTGAAGTGCCTTGTATAGGCTTTGAGGATCCATGTAAGTGTGATCTACTATTAGGTAAACCAATGGTAAACCTACCTTGGAGTGAGGCCTGCGTGGTTGGTCAATGATGTTTGCGGGAGAATGTTTTTCATAAGAATGGACAGGAGCAGCAGTGATTTGATCAGGAGACATGGGAGCAGAAGTGGTTGGATGGGGAACGGGACATGATGTAGTTGGGTGAGGAATTGGTTTAGGAGGGGAGACATTCTGGAGAAGATTGGCAGGAATCAGGAAATCATTTTCCTCAACAAGTGGGCAGGCAGTCAGAGGAAGGTACAGCAATTTGTCAAAGGTGACATTGGCAGAAAGAAAGATTTGAAGGGAGCCCATATCAAGCAGAGTGTATGTCAAGAAGTCATTGGTGTACCCAAGCATTATTGCCTTTTTGCAGGTGGGCTGGAAGTTCAATGTCTTGTTTGCTTTAGGAATCAAGGCGCAGGCAACACATCCAAAGGTGTTGAGACAGTAATAGTTGAGTTTTTGGTTTTGCCACAGTTTGTAAGGCATCTTGTTGTTGGGAAATTTTGGAGGCAGAATGTTCAGGAGGTGAGCAGCTTACTTGACAGCTTTTTCCCAGAATTTTGGAAGGAGGTTTCTTTGGTTCAGTAGGAATCTGGACTTTTCCAAAATGAGACAATTGGACCTCTCAGAAAGCCCACTCTGTTGATGGGTGTAAGCAGGAGCAAAGTTTTGAGGGATTCCTTTCTCTGAGCAGAAGCATTTGAGTTTTGAGGAGATGAACTCCCCACCTTTGTTGGAGATGATACACTTGACAACTTTCCCAGTTTGAAATTCAGCTTGGGTCACTTAATCCTTTATTGCCATGTAAGTGTCCATCTTATGCTTGAGAAGAGTAACTGACGTGTGCCTGGAAAACTGATCCTTGAGGGATAGGAAGCAGTTGTAGCCAAGATTGGAGGTAATTTGGATTGGTTCCACTGGGTCAAGGTGGATGGCCTCCAGAGTTTTGGCCAAGAATTGGAAGCTATGGTTGAATGTGTTGGCGGTTCCTTTACAGGCTTTGCAGATCTAACACAGCATAGGATCTGAGAGATTAGTCAGTTTGAGTATCTTGGGAGCTGAGGGGC
Source organism: Puccinia polysora (assembly GCA_025617555.3). Taxonomy (NCBI): domain Eukaryota; kingdom Fungi; phylum Basidiomycota; class Pucciniomycetes; order Pucciniales; family Pucciniaceae; genus Puccinia; species Puccinia polysora. The sequence continues at coordinate 27,967,885 of CM062634.1, read as the reverse complement.
CTGGATGGCCAAGGCAGGAGTGCCATGTAGATGAGGACTCCTTGAACAGAACTTCAGGTGGGTGTTTGATGGAGAATATAGTTCTGCAGAGCTCTGTGAGGTGGTTGGAGGTGGATCCAATGAATAGAAAATTATTGCACCGCACTTCAAAGCCAGAAAAACTGACCAAGGAGAAGACTTTCTTTTTGTCCTTGAGTTGAGTGAGAGAGATGAGGCATTTATTGGTTGTGGGGATCAGAAACATCTTGTCCAAAATGTTGGCTTTCCCTAAGTGAGTGACCAACTTGGCCAAACCAGTGTGGGTGGCAGTGAGAAAATTGTTTGGGGAGCCTGTTCCCATCTCTATCTTCACTGGAGAGACATTGAACAGGAAACAAGGGTTGTTGAAAATGTGATGGCTTTCCCCTGAGTCTAAGACAGGGAGAAGGGAGAGTTTTGGTTTGGGTTTCAGGTAGATCTGCAAGTTGAAACACAGTTTGGCTTTTGGAGTATTTTTGGAAGGAGTCTTGGTTGGTTCATTGGTGGCCTAGAGGTTTGAGGTTGATTGTTTATTCCAGTAATATCTCAAATGAGGGTGGAGGAACCAACATTTGTCCTTGGGGTGCTCAGCAAGATGGTTATGATGATTTTGGGAGCATGGGTGCTTTGGATTATTCCTTTGAGTGGATCTATGGAGAGAGGTGCATGGGTTTAGCTCTGGAGGGTTTTCATTTTTGGTGGTTTGTGAGGATTCCAGGTGAGTGATTTCTCAAAGCTTGTTGATAACTCCAGTAGGATTGAGGATCAGGTTGTTGTCAAGAATGATTGTGTTGACCATGTGGAAAAAATTGTAGAAATTGGACTGAAAAGAAAAGAATTAGATTGGGAAAGTCATGAGAAAGATTTGGACAAGAGTGAGTCACACCTGAAAAGAAAAGGCTCAGAGCCAGGATAACTAGGTTGAGTACCAACAACTTCCCAAGGGAATGTGCAACTGGAAAGATCAAAAATGAAACATAAGTCTATGAGATAATGGTAGGGCAGAAACACACAGAGAGTGACTTACCCAGCTCAGAATTCAGGATGCTAGTGGCATGGCTTAGAAACCATTGTAGAGACTCCAAGGGATAATGGGATTATTCATGAAATAGCTTTCTGGCAGTCACTAGAAGGTGAATTTAGTTTACTACTACTCTTTAGTAGATAAAGGTAATCTAAGGTTGTTTTGAATTGCCTGCCCTTCCAAACTATAATAAGTCTGCACAATAATTTTTTTAATTAGTGGATGGTTTCTTTGAGACTTAAAATAGGTCTCTAATCAGACCTTGATTATTTATTAACAGAGATTCTTAGGAATTGCAAGACTATTCCAGGTTGGATTGGATTATTGGAAATCTTCCACCAATTAATAATCAAGAATTTTTGACTTTTCCAGACTATTTTTCCAATTCCAATTAAAGGATTTGAGGGTTGACTAAAATGTGTTTAACCAGTAGGAGGACCCAAAGATGGGTTTTCCCACAGGGAGCTGGGCGGAAAAAAAGCTTTGTTGGTTGTTCTGTTGTGCTCTTCCTTTTTTATAGTATTACTAATAAAAAATTAGGGGTTTCCTTTTTAAAAATAGGTGCTGAATATCAGGCCTTTTCTCAAGAACCCTTCTTCAAAAGCACCAGGGGTTTGGTTAAATGGTCAATGATAATTTCCTGTTTGATCTTTTATTTCCTTTTCACTTGATTCTGGTTCACTAAAAAGCTGTTACTGATCAGGCAGAGGCCATAGATCTTAGGGGTCATACATCATGGGTGGGGGCTGAGGTCATACTCTGGGGCTGATGACATGCTAGACAACTTGGATAGGGAAAAAGAGACCTCCTTGGATTGAAAAATACCTCCTCAGGGGATTCTCAGGGCTCCTCTGAGTGCGTTTCTGAGCCTCTCTTTGCACTGTTGAAGCACAGGAGGGTACAGTTACATGAGAAAAATCATTCTGGTGAGGAAACGTGTAAGTCAGACTGAGAGATAACTGTATTTTTTTTAGTTTAATTTTTGATAGTCAGGCTAAGATAAGAGATAAGAGATAAAAATGGTGTGATATTGAAGCTTCTGAGTGCTTATCTTGTACAAAAAATATATGCAGAGTTTACCTGCAGCTTGAGTTAATTTTTCTGGTTGTGAAAAGCATGAAACATGCTTGGCAGCTGCAAGCCCTCTTTGGTAGCTTGAATGGTTTGACCTGCATGGTTTTGGTGGTGGAAATTCATGTGCTGGGTGTTTCTTAGGACGCTTCTGAGCCCTCATTGTGTATAAAATGTTTCAGTAACTACCTGCATGCTGTTTCAATAGAATTAGTTGTAGATATATGAGGTATGCTGTTTTACTTCATGCCCCCTTGGGTAGCTTGAGATTGTGGCTTGTAGGTGCTGTGTGGTTGATATGGTGGAAAACTGAGTATCAGATTGCTTGATAGGACGCTTCAGAGCCCTTACCTGATTGTGAAGGTTCCAGAAAATTCATTTTTACTGAGTTTTTATTGCTGGTTGGTGAGAATTGAGATTTACTTGGCTGCGTGAGCCCCTACTTCTGTTGGTGCATGTGTGTGTTTTTTATGGTTGGAATGGTGGCAATCTGAGTACCAGAGTGCTTGAGAGGACGCTTCAGAGGCCTTATCTGGTGGTGAAGGTTCCAGAAAAGTAGTTTAATTTGTTTTCATAGTTCTGGTTTTAGTGTAACATTGGTACTAGTATGGTTTATGTCCTGCTGGTATGGGGTATGTTGTTTTGTTGTGTGGTTATTTTAAGCATAATCTGTTTTGATTATATATTCATTTAAGAATTTTTATTAATACATGTGAAATAATCCAGTCTGTGCCAGGTGTTGGTTTGTTTTTGTGACAGGTGTTGATATGGTTGAAGGGGGTTATCTGGTGATTGATTTGTTTTTTCAGGTTGGTTTGAGTTTAGCATATAGTTTATGAGGGGTTTGGAATTTATTTTTTTGACTTTAATTTGATAAAAATAATAATGATTAATAAAATAAAAGGAGTCTGATGGCTATAGGACAGGTTTGGTTTACCACACTGTAAAAGGAAAAGAGCATCCTAGTTCTGAGCCAGAGCCAATAGTTAAGTGACACAGACGCATGCACGCATTGCACAATGGGTTGTCCCAGTAAGAGCATGGGGTTAGAGAGTATATGGATGAGGCGCAAAAAAAAACAGGTCACAAGCCTTCCACAATCTGACAGAAAGAGGAATGCAGAAATAGAAGAGTGAGAGAAAGGAAAGGAAATTTAAAAAGGATGAAAGGATGAAAGAAAATTGAAGGCAAATATTCTGTTGCACTATAGGTTCCTTATGGAATTCAACCCTCTCCCTGCCTTCAGTCTTCTTGCTGAGAAGTCCTCAATTTGATATGTTTGAGCTGCTGTTGAAGCAAGATTCTTGAGACGGGCTTTGTGAGGAAGTCCGCAGAACTTTTCTTGGAGTCTATGCGCTTGATCAAAATTGTACCCTTTTCCACCTCTTCCCTGAGGAAGTGGAATTGGATTTCAATGTTTTTAGTCCAAAACCCAGCATGGTTGGTTGAGTTGGTGGCCAGTTTGACACAGCTGTCATTTTCTTCATGAATTGTGAAAGGCCCCCTGATTTCCAATGTGTCAGCTCTCTGATACCAGGAACCTTGCAGTCCTTTAGCCGCAGAGAGTGATAAAAATGCTGGAATGATAATAATAATTATTATTCCAAAAATAAACACTTAGAAGCTCAAATAAATGATATAATAAGAGCAGTTGCAAGGTTTAATTGGTTTGGTAATAAATGGTTTTTGATATAATGTATAAGAGGGGCCACAGTATTATACTACTGGGGATCTTTACAGACTAGCAACCTCTCTTCAAGGGGCCTCCTTAGGCAGTTTAAGAACCTTGGAATAAAGATGGGTGCCTTAGAAAGGACTTATTCCACTAATGGCCGGGCTTAACAGCACAAATGGCCAAGACAGGAGGGGTAACACTCACTCTGAGCACTTTGCCACAAGAATCGTGGAATAATTGGAAGGGTTTCAGATCAGATGGGGTAGATTGCTCAAATAAACTTCAAGGGTTGATTGGTTAATAAGGATAAATAATACTACTACAGACTAAGTCATAAATCACTTGCTTATCTTCATATAAGCATTTGATCAAAAATGACATGGTATATGATTGATAATAAATAATTCCTGGTAAACTGATTAACTCATTGGATCCAAAGAGGTCTGAATAAATACCTTTTTGGGGTGATTTTGATCTTCTCAGAGCCCATAGAGAGGGTTCTGCTTGTGTGCTGAGGCTGGAAAGCCCGTCAGGGCAAGATTAGCACTTCCACTTGGTTCTGTCAATCAGATCTCCTTAGATCTGCTGTATTTCTGTACTATTTTAGCCACAGGATCTTTTAATCTGTTATGGCTTAAATTTGATCATTCTGTACTCATCCTTCATTTGTACTATTGATATTGCTTTGAAGCGGACAGATGTGAATTTTTCCTGATTATCCATTATCTGCTGATCATGTAGATAATTTTTAATAATTTTTATGAACACTCCTTGTAGTGTTTTGTGGTCTTCAAAGATCAGGGTCAGTGATTTACGTGGTAATCCTTGATCTTTGATTTATTATTAAAAAATTTTTTAAACTTGATTTTCATTAATTTTATTTAAGTTTTGATCATTTTAGATCATCAGTAATGCATATGTCAGTTTTTTACATATACTAGGCAACTCTAACTAGGTTGTAGCTCTTCTGAGCAGTACCTGGTTGTCAGATTAGTCACGATGGATCCAGACACGGGGATCAGTTAGTACAGATGCCGGCAGGGTAGGATTTGCGGCGTGCGTGGAAGAACCAGCTGCGCGCGGCTCTCTAGTACGCGGGAATCTGCTACTACAAGTACGTAGGGATATTTAATGATGCGGGGCTGCGCGTGGGAATTGTGAAATAACACATTTCCGCGTGTAACTCCTAAAATATACACAACACCTCAATTCTGAGTGAATTTTAGGTGTAAAACCTGTACGTGACAACACGTGTGAAATATTAAAATGGCAAAAAAGTGCCATACTTGTGTCTGAATTTTTAGTACTTTTCTTTTTAATTATTTTAAAAATGTAAGGACTTGGAATTCCAGGGTGGGGTCAGTGAGTGACCCTACCTAATTCTGGGTGAGGAATCTATTTTTGTAATAATTTTTATGAATTTCTCACTACTTATTATTTTAATTGAGCTATTCTTATTTTCTCATAGTTTTTTTTTGCTATTGACAGTTTTCTCTGCACATAGTAGCAAGCTGACATTACCCCACTCCAAGATATGTCTATATCTGAAAAGAAAATTTTGGGTTAATGCCTCCTGCTGGCTCTTTAGTTTCTTAGTTGTATAGATCCGTCAGGGATATTATGTTCAGGAAGCCATTTATCTTTATCAGCTGATTCTCCCTTTTATCTAACTAGGAAGAGTCTGACGTCTTTCCCATTGATCCTATCTTTTTTATCTTTGAGGATCTTGCTAATTTTTCCTTTTTCTTTTTCAGGTTCTTCTGTAACAGGTATTGCAAGTGAAGGAGTGTGTTCTCCATTCCCTGGGTTGTAGTTTTTGATGAGACTTACTGGGAAGACTGGATGTTTTCTAGAAAGCTCATGACTTAGGATTACTTCCACAGCATTTTTACCATGAAGTTTATTAATGGTGAAAGGTCCAACAAAAGCTGGTCTAAGATTTCTATTTCCAGCTAAGTTGGTAAAGTTGGTGGTAGAGATCAAGACTTGATCACCAATCTTGAAATCAGGTTCCTTATGGGTTTTATCCCACCTTTGCTGGTTATACTCCACAGCATCCTGGACACACTTAACAGAATTTTTGTTGGCTACATCTATCATGTTTTTAAAATCAAGTGATGTAGGGTGAATATTGGTTAGCTGGTGGTTAAGGTTATCCTTGTGCAATCTGGGAATCAATCCTCTTTCCAGTATGTATGGTTCTTCCTTAGTGGTAGAGTGTTTTCTACTGTTGTAGGCCATCTCCAGTGCAGGTAAAAGGCTAACCCAATTGTGGCAATAAACGTCAGAATTCTTTTATTCTAGTCCAAAGCCACAGAATCTCCTGAGCATGTCTTCCAGGGTCTGAATCATTCTTTCAGCTAAGCCATCTGTCTGAGGATGATAGGCTTTAGAGAAAGCTAAGGTGGTTCCAAGCATATCATGAAGATTTCTCCAGAACTCAGAGTTGAATTTAGGATCTCTGTCATTGATAATGATCTTGGGAACTCCAACATCAGCAATGAGTCTGTTCCAAAATAATAGGGTGTTGATTTCACTATTTGATTTCTTAAAAAAAAAGAACCAGCGGGCTAGAGGCATGGGTTTTAGAGATAATTAGACCAACTGATTCAAAATAGGAAAAATGAATAATGAAGAAAATGAAAGGAGTACCAACGCTAGGACTATGATCAGGAACAGGACAGCATGAGCAGCAGAGGAAAGGATGAGGCTAGAGGAAATGAGTAGACGACTGAAACGGACAGAGGTCAGAGTTGAGAGTTGTTAGTTGTGATAGATCATGCGGATAGGTCTCTTACCAGACAAGAACACATGGGCCGTTTAATTGAGGTAGCTGAGATGGTGGATTGAGAGTCAAGGCGAGATGAGATTTAAGAGAAAAGAACAGGAACAATAGAAAGAAATAGAAAAGGAAGAAAAGAATGATAGAATGAGGAAGGAGTAAAAGAAGGAAGATCAGAAGAAGAAAGAGATTGATTTCGAGTAGCTGTTGTCAGAGGTTGTTCAGATGGATGAACCTCAAACCTCACACCCTTCCAAGATCTGAAGCTGGGAGACTCGAGTTGAGAGATGACAATCTTAGAAATGGAGTGTTCACACTCATCTTCAGGGTGCGCGTCAGTCAGAGAGAGGAGAGTCGTGAGAAGTGATTTCTCAACATAGGGCAACTTCCATAGAAGTGTCTTCCTTGTGATTAGGTAGGAACTTTGCTTTCTTGGAGAACCTATCCACAATGACTAAGACTGAGTTGTAGGAACAGGCTCCTCCTGGTGGTAGTCCAGTTAAAAAGTCCAAGTTGATGATCTCCCATCTTTTCTTGGGTTCAGCAATCTTTTGCAGTAGACCAAACCGTTTCCCAGTGGTCCTGTTGGACTTCTGACAAGTTTCCCAACTGGTAACTTACTGTATAGTGGATTCTCTCCAATTAACCCACCAAGCAGTTTGTTTAAACTTATCTAAGGTTCCATTAGCAGATAAATGACCAGATGAGCAGTTATCATGCCACTCAGCCAGAACATGTTTGATATGGTCATCCTTAGTTAAGACTATAACACTTGAATGTTGATGCCTATAGTATACCAGACCATCCCATATGGTGAACCTTCTGGATTTGTATGGTTTCAAAAGAGGTTCAGGTAGGCTATTGAACAATTCAGATGGTGGAGAAGTACTTTCCATAATAGTGATTAGAGTTTTCATGCCAGAACTGTAAGATTCTTTGATTGAGTTGAACAATGATTCATTCAGTTCACAAATGTGGATTCCCATTATAGGAGCTTCAATTTTCAACCTGTTAATTTTGAGGATAGGGAAGATATCATTATCCTCTGGATCATAATCAGGGTTACTTGGGTCATTGGGTAATGCATTCCTGCTCAAACTATCAGCATTCTGGTGTTTAGTCCCAGCTTGATGAACTATGGTCATCTGACCTCTGTACTGTTGTATGGCTATCTGCCATCTTAACATGTGCCTACTAGGGGTCTTCATGTTCATCAATTTCATGACAGCATTGCAGTCAGTAATCACAGTGAAATTGGTGCCTTCTAAGTAATAATGGAGTTTCTCTAGAGCCCATACTGAGGCAAGACATTCCATTTGACTTGCACTGTACCTTTTCTCAGTGTCTTTAATTTGTCTGGATATGAAGAATATAGGTTTTTCAACTTGTTTGTCATCCTCTATGAATTCATGGTGTAAAGCAGCTCCTAGCCCTTCCATGCTGGCATCTATGTAGAGTTTGAAAGGTTTAGAATAATCTGGCTGGATTAGTACTGGAGCTGAAGTCATTGCCATTTTGAGTTCCTCATAGTTCTTGACTCTGTCATGAGTCATTAAAAACATGGTGGTGTTGTTTCAGATCTCATACAGACATTTGGTTAGAAGAGCAAACTTTGGTAAGTACTTCCTATAGTAGCTACAGATGCTGATAAAGGATAGTAGTTCAGTTTTATTCTGAGGCATAGGCCTTGTCATTACTGCTGCTATCTTGTTTTGGTCAGCAGCTAAGGTTATTCCAGAGACAATGTGTCCTAAGGCCTTGAGTTTCCCATAGCCAAAGTTACACTTTTTCATTGATACTTTTAATCCTACGGAAGAGATGGTTTTGAGGACTAGCCTTAATTTCTCCATGTGAGTATCCCAATGATTAGAGTAAATGATAACATCATCGATTTATACCATCATCCATCCCTTTCTGATGAATAATCCTAAGACAATATCCATCATCCTTTGAAAATGAGAAGGAGCATTTTTAATACTAAAAGGCATCCTAAGATACTCATAAATTCCCAAATTACAGATAATTCTCATGAATTTCCAGCTATCAGGGCTGATAGGTATTTGGTGAAAACCTTTCAGCATGTCCATGGTAGTGATGTACTTAGCTTTGGACAGGTTATGCAGAGCATGGTAAATCCTGGGAATTGGATAATAATCAGCTTGGGTGTAGTTTTTCAGCATTCTGAAATCCCCAACCATTCTTGACTTATCATTGTGCCAAGCTATAATTACTGGGGTAGTGATATCCACTTGTTCATTGTGTCCTACTTTCCTTAAGACTTGTAAGTCAACCAGCTCTTGAATATGGGTTTCCAGAGAAGCTATAGATTTTGGACTCAAAGGATAAGCAGATTTCCTGAGGTTAGGTGGGTAAGGAGGCTTAATGGTCAGAGTTAGGATCATATCATGTCCTTTGATGTTACCAATGGGGTTATCCTTGGTACAGAAAGAATTCTGATTTTCAAAGCATACTTGTGGGATATCCCGTTTTTGTTCTTCATTGAGCAGGCAATTCAAAGCAGCTTGAGAGAAGTATTCCTGATTGAAACTTTCTAAGTTTTTTTCATAAGTTGAATCAGAAGTTTGAGCATTGACATGGCATATTTGGAACTTCTTATTCCAGTCTCCTCCTATAGTGAAGTATCCATCCTTGCTTTGAAATACATCTATACCATATAAGGAAAGAGAATCATTTCCAAGGATAAAATAATCACATACTCCGTTTTGAAGCACTACAAATTCAATGTTCAGTTTGAGTGATCCTTTAGAGTGAGGGAGTATGATATCAGAAGACCATACTCCAACAGCATTGAGAGCAGAATTACTACTGCTGAACTTAGTCTGAGGTACTGGTAGTAAGTTCAGTATCCAGTTTGGGTCTTGTTTCTACAGATAAGTTGAACCAACTCAAGAGCAAAAGGCTCCACTGTCTAGAAGTAACTTAACAGGGGAACCTTGGATTAAACCAGTAGCATAGCATTTTTTTCCTGAAGTCTAACTTTTACTGGCAGAAGGTTTTAGAGTCAAGGCCTTAGCCTCAGAGATGTGGTGAATCTTCATGTTGGGATTCCATCTTTGAGGTAATTTAGAATCCTCATTGATGGAATTTATGTCCAGAGAAGACTCAATATTACCTTCAATAACATTGATGGGGTTAGTGATCATTAAATCACAATCAGAGAGTGATCCATAAGTATCATCAAGGTGAGGGTCAGGATTGTCATACTCTTCTCCTTCAATAAGATTAATCCTTTTCCTAGGTAGAGGACAATCAGGTTTTACGTGTCCTGTTTGGTTACAGTTCCAACATACTTTTCCCTTTGATTCTGGAGTCTTCTTGACTTCCATGGTAGATGGGTTAGTAGCAGGGGATTCTTTAGTTTTGGCAGTATATTCTTCCCTGTTCTTAGTATTTTGTTCCCTGGGGAGTCTATTGACTCTTTTATCAAGAATATTGATATCAATAGTCTCTTCCAATACACCTATTAAGGTGGAAAGATCTGAATACATAGGCATCCTGCACCTTACACTGTGGTTGATTTGTCCGGGAAATTGTGGTTACCAAATCTGGACACCCTGGACCAGATGCGGGAAATTCAAAATTTTTCTCTACAATTTTTTATTTAGGTTTCATTTATCCAAAGAAAAAAAAAAGAAAAAGAAAAAAGAAAAAAGAAAAAAGAAAAAAGAAAAAAGAAAAAAGAAAAAAGAAAAAAGAAAAAATTGTATTTATTTTTCAGTATCACTTCTCCAATTTCCTCATCATGTCAAACATCCCTCTGTCCCATTGGTCTAGGACAGGCCTCTCTTGGCCTCACCATCTAGCCAGCACGTTTGATCCCTTCTCTCTTTGCTCCCCCTTTCCTTTTGGCCAAACGCTGGAAGACTCCAAACGGTGCTAGGCCGTGGCAGTTATGTGGAGGGGAAAGGTGCTGTTTAGGCTTCCCTCCTGAGTGTTCCAAAAATATTTAGAGGTAACCGAGATCAAGGTCCAGAACCTGGTAAATGAGGAATCAAGGTGTAAAGGATAAAGATGATAATAGTTTGGTAGCGATGGAACAGCACTATCTGAGACAAGATTATGCAGGGAAAAACTCAAAAAAAAAGAAGTTAAAGTCCTCTTAGAGTTCAAAGAACAAAAGCTGTTGTATGTAACCAACGCCCACAAGCTAATAACTCTGGTCCTCAGCAGAAGATTGGGGATGATCAACTCAAACCCAACCAACCTCCAGGTTCTCAATGAACCTTCCCAACTCTCTGCAATCAAGCGCTTGAAGGGTACAAGATAACTGAGGGTGGCTGTACAAGACAAAGGACAATGTTTAAGAAGCTCTAAAGCAAAAAGTTACTGATTTGAAGCAAGGATAACATCAACACTTCTCAAGGGACTCAAGAGTAGGCTGGCAGAATGCAACTCCAAAGGAAATAAAGGGAGCTATAACACTCCAGGTACTAAGCTTAATAAGACCTCTTCAATCAATTGTTATTGGCTCCAGAAAGGTGATCAGGGATCAAGACCAATATGGTCATAGAAAGGGATCAAGGATTGGTATAACACACTCAAAAATTCCAACAGACAGAATTTTTCTTCAACCAGCAAGGCTATTGGTTGGTGATAAGGATCAGGCCACAGAGGGGCAAAGACTCAGGGTTAAAAATGGATCAAGGGGCAATCAAAGATATACCCAGCATAAGGATCAGGATCAAATTTCACAATGATGGGGGGGACACAGGCACACAATCCCATGGATTATTCTATTATCTGATGATATATGATATATAAAAAGCAGGGGAGAGCCCCTCTTTTTATAGACCAGAGGCCTGTAGACTATTTACAAGAGAGATTTACAAATGGGAGCGGATTTTTTTTTTTTTTTTTTAAGGATCAGGATTGGCGTAGGCAGGAGAGTAGCAAGTGAGAGGCCCGCGGACAGGCTGATGGGCCTGGGAGACAGCTGAGACCCGCGCGGGCAATGGACAAGACGCAGGGGAGACCAGCAAGCTGGAGGTTGTGAGTCGGAGGATCCAATCCAACCGGTCGGTAAGAGAGTGAGGGAGGGGATGATGATCAGGTGACAAGCGGCCAAGAGAGTTTGATCAGCCCGCTGGAACCGCAGGCTGTTTAGATAATACCTGGGGATGACGCGCAGTTTTCAAAAGTGGGGCCTCCAATGGAGGCTTAGGAAACATCTTGGATGAAATCAGGCCTGATTCAGCACATCAATGTTGGGTAGAAAGCTGCTTGCACGCAAGCGTCAACAGGCAACCAAGGAGGGTTCAAACGGTTGAAAACAGCAATGTGAGTTTGCAGCCGTTGGAAATGGATCAAGGGGCTGGTCATGGTGTTGAGCACGGCAATGAGTATGGTGCTTTGGTTTCATTTTTCCAATCCAGTGACAATTGAGATGGCCAGGACGGCGACAGATGTAAAAGCTTTCAACATCTGAATGAATGAGACGCTGAGGGTGAGATAGGCCATATTACTGAAGATGAGACTAGCGCTGAAGAGTGCGCCAATGGTTAAGATTGAGTGCGCCCAACAATCCCAGCCTATCTGAACCTGAGCGTGACCATTGAGGAGGGAGGAAGATTTAGCAAGGATCCTAGTACCAATGGTAGCAAAGGTGAGATGCCAGGTGGTGAGGGAGATTGGGTAAGATTGAGGTGGTTGGTTTGAGAGGAGTGAATGGGAGGGAGGTTGAAGTTGATGATCCAGTGGATGATGAGGATTGTCTAGATTGAAGACGGTGTGAGGTAAGAGTGATTTCTCATCCTTAGGGATTGGCCAGGGTGTCCAGGATGGGGCACCACAACGCGCGGGCCAAGAGTATCCAACCATCCTCACCAACTCAATGACTCTATCCAGCCCCACTTAACAATCCCAATCCCAGCGGTGATTTCTTCCTCCTCAACCCGACCCAAGATCCCTTGATCCCTATCCTGAGCTATCCCTCCCCCTGGGATCTCACCTTCTCCAATCCCCCATCCCACAATGGTCCTCATCTCTCACCAGGCTTTGATCTCAATCAAGAACTCCTTTGACCAATTCAACCATGCCATTGATTGTACCAATTCACTTTGATCCAAGGTCATCAAATTTGATTCAGCCGTTCAACCAATCCTAGACAATAGGAATCAGATCAACACCCTACTCAATCATCTCAACACATTCAAAAACTTGTTAGAGTTACCTCAATTGATCTTTACCTGTATCAATCATCAATTATCAAACCAAGCCATTGATCTAGCACTCAAACTACGTAGCTTGGATACTTCAATCCTATCCTACAATCATCATCCAATCACCCCTCACGCTTTGAATCCTATCATCATCCATCAAATCCGTAACCAAGTCAATCAAAGCCTTCAATTACTCACTCATCAATCCCTCAATTGTTTATCCCACAAAGACCTCAACTCCCTCACCTTCCCCTTTGGGACTCTCCCACCCCCCTTCCATCTTTGGGTAGGGGTGGGAAAACATTGTCTACCGCCCGCGGACATCTGCGGGCGGTCTGGTCTATTTCCTTTCCCACCCCTTTTGCCTTTGGGTGAGGGGTGGGTGATCCTGGTATTTGTCGCGCGCGCCCGTCCACGGATGGACGCAGGAGAGGTGAAGGGATGAAAAGGATACCACCCCGGTCAGGGAGGCCGGATTTCCACCGGCCTGAGTGATCAAATTTTTCTGATCACCTGAAAACCTAGAAAAAAAACAATTCCGCTCCATTTGTAGTATCCTTTGTACATAGTCTAACAGGGCCTCCTGCCCATATAAGGAGGGGCTCTCCCCTGCCTTTTTGGGGGGATAAGCAGCACATGGTACCTTCTCATCAGATCCTATCCTACCAGAGGAGTAACATCATCAGTATCCTCTTGAAATACATCATCCATGGGGTCTCATTCCCCTTTATCTGAGACTAGAAATTTCGGTATATCTATGATTTCCCCTTGATCCTTGAGCCTCCATACTCAAAGCCTTGATCCTTGATCCTTATAACCATCAAATAGCTTTGCTGGTTGAAGAAGAATTTGACTGATTGAATTCTTGAGTGTGTTACACCACTCCTGATCCCTTTATTGGACCATACTTGTCCTGATCATCCTTTGATTATCTCTCTGTAACCAGTTAAATTTGACTGAAGAGGTTTTATTAAGCTTAAAACCTGGAGTGTTAAAACTCCCTTCATTTCTTTTGAAGTTGAATTCCGCCATGCTACTCTTGAGTCCCTTGGAAAGTGTTGGGTTATCCTTGTTTGAATTGGTTATTGTTTTGCTTCTAGAGCTTCTTCAAACAATTAAGCTTTGTCTTGTGCAGCCACACACAGTTATCTGGTACCCTTCAAGCTCTTGATTGCAGAGGGTTGGGCAGGTTCATTGAGAACCTGGAGGTTATTTGGGATTGAGTTGATCTTTCCTAAGCTTCTGCTGACCACCAGAGCTATTAGCTCGTGGGCATTGTCACTCACAATTGCCTTGTCTTGTTGAACTCTGAAAAATTCTTGACTCCTTCTATTCAAGTTTTCTCCAACATCAATCTGCCTCAGATAGTGTTGTTTCCCAGCTACCAACCATTATAATCTTTATCCTCTTACTTTTGGTCCCTTGTTTACCAGGTTCTGGACTTTGATCTTGGTTACATTTAAATATTTTTGTAACACTCAGGAGGGCAGCCTAAACAGAACCTTTCCCCTCCACAGAACTGGCACGGCCTAGCATTGTTTGGAGTCTTACAACATAAGTTGAGGAGTCTTTCATTGAATTCTTCTTTATCAGCATCCGGGTAGAAACAGTCTAACCTCTTTTTCTGTTCTAAGCACCACTTATGAGGTTTGTCCTTGGATTGATCAAACTGGGAAGTTTCAAAAGTTTTCATCATCTTTCTTTTCCAAATCCTGGTAACAAATTTTACTTTGATCAATTCTTTCCAAGAACTCCAGGATAAAGATCCAACTTCTTCTCTTTTATTGATAAACCAATCAAGAGCTACTCCTTGAAATATTCTGGGCAATCTTAACACAGCTATTGCATCAGGGAGCTCATAAGAAGAAAGAGTATAGTCAATAAATTTAATCAAACTGACATGGTTTTATTCTCCTTCTCCAGAGAATTTAGTCCATTCAGTGATGGGAGGAAGTAACTTCAAAGCCTGCTCCATTTCAGGAGTGGGACTGGGTCTGAAAGACTGATTCGTAGTTATCCTGGTTCTGGGAGGAACACTAGGAGTACTGGTGAACCTGGCAGATCTATTTTCTTCTAGGTCAATGAACAGGGAGTTAGTAGAATTGATCTTAGGATCTCTGAGATCATTCTTAATCATACCTAACTCCAAATCAAGTTTATTGCTTAATAAGTTAATTTTGTTAATCAGATGAGCTGAAGGACTAGGACCAGTTTTCTTAACTTCTTCCTTAAGCTGGTCTATGGTTGCAAGAATATCTTCCTGAAGAATTGATTGGTTATCATCAATATGTTTCATCAGGTCCAACTTACTAGCTTTTATACTATCCTTGATTTGTTGTATTTCCAACTCATCAATTCTCATAATCTGAGACTGGGTGTCAATCACTCTGAAAATACTTGAACTCAATTTTTCCAATTTTTGATAAACTTTGTCAAAGCATTGGCTTATAATAGTAAAATTGTGAGACACATTTACAGAAAAGCTATTAAGAGCTTCTACATCTAATTGTGGTACACCTTTTTCCACTTCTGTGCTAGGGATATTATGCTGTCCCAATCCTTTGGGTTCCTTAACTTCTGATGGGCTGAGGACCTCTTCTTTTTGGGGTCCTTTCCCTTTAAGGAAGCTAACTGATCCCAAGGATTCCAGTTCCGCACGTAGCCTTCTACTTCTTTCTTTGGGATCAACCTTTTCAGAGAAAACACAGATTTTTTTGCCAGAGAAATAGCTTTTCTCATACCTGGTTGATCCTCCTGGGTATGAGCCAACTTGAATTGTTCCCAATAGCTCACATGCTCTTTCACTAACACTTTGACTATTTCCTCCTTGGTTGAGTCCAGCTGGGGTGGCGTAGGAGGACCTGTACCCTCCTGGGCTACGCAGGTGGGCAAGGGGTGGTTCTCCAAGGTTTGTTGGTTGATTTTGGGGCCGCGGTTGTTGCCGTTGTTGTCCTGCGTGAGGCTATGGTCACGTGTTTGCGTCCCCTCATCGCGCTCGCAACTAGATTCCTTGCGTGCACGGGTTCCTTGGGGCAGAGATCCATACAATGGGGATCTACCTGTTGGGCGGGTGTTGCGCCTATTTTGATTCATAGCACCAAAAAAAATGAGTAAGTATTTTGTCAACTTTTTGAAAAAGACTTTAAAAATACAAAAATGATATTTTTTGTGTGTTTTATATTTTTAATAATTTTTTATTTTTATTTTAACTTACTTAAAGTGAAACTCAAGGGTACCAACACTTGGTTGGGATCACAACCGTCCTTGTGGGGTATTCCAACGGTGTCTGAGTGAGTTCCAATAAGATCCTGGGATATATCCAAGGGTAAGTCCAAGGGTACACTGTCTGGGACGTCCTCTAGGAGGTCCTGGTCAATGAGATCACCAAAACCAAAATCCACTGAGATGGATAAAAAACCAAAAAACATAAGTTTAATATTTTTTTTGTATTTTTACGTGTTAAAATAATATTTTTAGAAAAAATAATCACTTTTATTATTTTTAGATTTTTCTTTATCTTCAGGGTTATTTATTTTATAAATATAAAGCTTCCTTTGATAAATTTTCCACTCCTTATGTTGCCTTAATAAAGAATTGAAATTGATGATTCTTTCAAGCTCAAGTTCTTTTTCCTTTATAACCTGCTGTTTATAATAAAGTAATTTCTTCTGTTGTTTCTCAGAAGTTATAATAACAAGGAAAAAGTTAGGGAGTTTTTCTTCTTTTTTCTTTTTAAGAAGGTTCAAATAATAATTGATAAATTCTCCGTTGGTCTTAAGATCCACTAGAGAAACAAATGATCAAAAATATATGTTATAAGTATGTTAACTTCTTTTTAAAAAAATAAATAGACTGGTCCAAGGAATAAAGAATTGAAATTGATGATTCTTTCAAACTCTAGTTCTTTGTCCTTTATAACCTGCTGTTTATAATAAAGTAATTTCTCCTGTTGTTGCTCAGGAGTTATAATAACATGGACAAAGTTAGGGAGTTTTTCTTCTTTTTTCTTTTTAAGAAGGTTCAAATAATAATTGATCAATTCTCCGTTGGTCTTAAGATCCACTAGAGAAACAAATGATCAAAAATATATTTTATAAGTATGTTAACTTATTTTTAAAAAAAATAAATAGACTGGTCCAAGGAATAAATAATTAAAAATTAATTATTTAAGGATTTTTCCCAGCCAAACCCCCAGTTGTCAGCTCTCTGATACCAGGAACCTTGCAGTCCTTTAGCTACAGAGAGTGATAAAAATTCTGGAATGATAATAATAATTATTATTCCAATAATAAACGCTTAGAAGCTCAAATAAATTATTTAATAAGAGCAGTTGCAAGTTTTAATTGGTTTGGTAGTAAATGGTTTTCAATGTAATATAAAAGAGGGGCCACAGTATTATACTACTGTGGATATTTACAGACTAGCAACCTCTCTTCAAGGGGCCTCCTTAGGCAGTTTAAGAACCTTGGAATAAATATGGGTGCCTTAAAAAGGACTTATTCCACTAGTGGCCGGGCTTAACAGCACAAATGGCCTAGACAGGAAGTGTAACACTCACTCTGAGCACTTTACCACGAAAATCCTGGAATAATTGGAAGGGTTTAAGATCACATGGGGTAGATTGCTTGACTAAACTTCAATGGTTGATGGGTTAATAAAGGTAAATAATACTACTACAGACTAAGTCATAAATCACTTCCTTATTTTCATATAAGCACTTGAAAAAAAATGAAAAGGTTTCTGATTGATAATAAATAGTTCCTGGTAAACTGATTAACTCATTGGACACAAAGAGGTCTGTATGAATACCTTTTTGGGGTGATTTTGATCTTCTCAGGGCACGTAGAGAGGGTTCTGCTTGTGGGCTGAGGCTGGCACGCCAGTCAGGGAAACATTAGCACTTCCACTTGGTGCTGTCAATCAGCTGTCCTTAGATCTGCTGGATTTCTGTACTATTTTAGCCACAGGATCTGTTAATCTGTTATGGTGTAAATTTGATCATTCTGTACTCATCCTTCATTTGTACTATTGATATTGCTTCAAAGCGGGCAGATGTGGATTTTTCCTGATTATCCACCATTGTCTGATCATGTAGATAATTTTTAATAATTTTTATGAACACTCCTTGTAGTTTTTTGTGGTCTTCAAAGATCAGGGTCAGTGATTTACGTGGTAATCCTTGATCTTTGATTTATTATTGAAAAATTTTTTAAACTTAATTTTCATTTATTTTATTTAAGTTTTGATCCTTTTAGATCATTATTAATGCATATTTCAGTTTGTTACATATACTAGGCAACTCTAACTAGGTTGTAGCTCTTCTGAGCAGTACCTGGTTGTCAGATTAGTCACGACGGATCCAGACGCGGGGATCAGTTAGTACAGATGCCGGCAGGGTAGGATCCGCTGCGTGCGTTGCAGAATCAGCTGCGCGCGGCTCTCTAGTACGCGGGAATCTGCTACTACAAGTACGTAGGGATATGTAATGATGCGGGGCTGCGCGCGGGAATTGTGACATAACACATTTCCGCGTGTAACTCCTAAAATATACACAACACCTCAATTCTGAGTGAATTTTAGGTGTAAAACCTGTACGTGAAAACATGTGTGAAATATTAAAATGGCAAAAAAGTGCCATACTTGTGTCTGAATTTTTAGTACTTTTCTTTTTAATTATTTTAAAAATGTAAGGACTTGGAATTCAAGGGTGGGGTCAGTGAGTGACCCTCCCTAATTTTGGGTGAGGAATCCATTTCTGTAATAGTATTTATGGATTTCTCACTCCTTATTCTGTTAATTGAGATATTCTTATTTTCTCATAGTTTTGTGTTGCTATTGACAGTTTGCTCTGTACATAGTAGCAAGCTGACACAATGGGAGTACCTCTTCTGCTAGCAACTTAAACCAAAGGATCTCCTTCACCACTTCCACCACCACTTTATATTGCGCTTCAGTGGTGAAGAGGGTGACTGTTGGTTGCTTCAGAGATTTCCAGCTGAAAACATTGTTGTTCCACAGGACAATGAACCCACTGATGGACCTCCTGGTTGTTGTGCACATTTCCCAGTTGGCGTCTACACATGATCTAAGACCGGTCTTTTGCGTTTTTTTCAAAAAGGCAAGACCTACATCTTGGGTCAAGCAAAGCAACTGAGAGTGAGTATACCAGAATCCCAGTGCTTCTTCCTGGGCCTGTTTAAAAATTCAGCAAGATAGTTGACTGCAAATGTGACATCCAGTCAAGTGTTGCAGCTAATATAGGTCAGTTCACCCACCAACTTTCTGTAGTTTAAGCTGCTCTCAATGAATAGCTTATGCTTGTCCTTGGATTCCGGTAGCAGTTTCCCAAAGGGTTTGGAGGGAGTAGAGAATAGCTTGTGGCAAGGTAGGGGGTATTGATCTGCAAGCAAGTAAATTTAGGTCCTTTGACAAAGGTGGAAAGCCTTTGGATGCTGGGTAACGTTCATACCCAGTAGGAGCAACTCTGGGCCTAGGTCCTTGATTTTGAATCTGCTGCCAATTGCGTTGACAAAGAGTTGTGGATTTGGAACAAAGACAGCTATGTCATCCACATGTACATAGAGATAGCGGTTTTTCTTCCAGAAAAGGCACCAATCAGCCTCACTGCAAGCAAACCCTTCTTGGGAAAGCCAGTTGCTTAGAGTATTGTACCACATTTGAGGGGCTTGTTTCAGTCCGTACAGAGCCTTTTTGAGCTTGAGGGACTTCCCTGGTGTCACAGGCACAATTGCTGGCATCAAGATATGGATGGCTTCCTTAAGAGGGGCATTGAGAAATGCTGACTTGATGTTGAGTTGGTGGAACTTGTAACCTTGATGGATTGCATGCAAGATGAGTAGTTGAAGCAAGGACTTATTGCCTGTGGGGGCAAACACGTCTGTTGAGTCAATTCCATACCTTTGATGGAAACCTTGCATACAGAGCCAAGCCTTGAATTCAATGATCCAATTATTTTTGTCTCTTTTGGAGCAGAAGACCCAGATAAACTTGAGCTGATTGAGGCCAACATTTCCTTCACATTCTTCTCACACGCCATACGCAAGAAATTTTCGGATTTCCCTGTCCATGGCAGCAATCCATTCCAGTTTGTGCGGGCTTCTCAGAGCTTCCTCCAAGTATTTGGGGTCCTCATTCTCTGTGTTCATGAGATTCAAATGGGGAATAGTGGGGTTGCGTCAAGAGTGTGTGAGGATGTTATGCTCAGAGATTATGCTGTGGTCTGTAATGGAAGTTGTTCCAGTGACTGGAGCACTGTTGACAGGAGTGGGATTTGTCTCAGAACAAGTAGGGTGGTTTTCCTTGGTGGTGGATGGCAGCCCATTTAATGGAGAAGGGATTTTGAAAGTTTTTCTTCCTTGGTTGAACTCAAAAGCTTCTTTGGAAAAGGTGGCATTGGCGCTTAAGTGCACCCGTTTGGATTTAAGGTTGAGTATCTTGTAGGATGAAAAGTTGTTGGCAAACCTAACTAGTGGTCCCCTTTCACCATTGGCCAAAATTTTGAAGCCATGCCTAGGCTTGGGAATGAGCAAGTAGGGTACGCAGCCAAAATGCTTGAGAAATTGATGATTGAGAGGTTGTTGGAACCAGACTTCATAGCGTATTTTGCAACTCTTGGATAAGACTGGGAGTGCGTTCAGGAGATCAGTTGCTGTGTTCACAGCTCCAGCCCAGTTAGAGGGAGGGAGTCTGCTCTGCACCAACAGGAAATAGAATAGAGCGGTTTGTCCTTTCAGCTAAGCCATTCTGTTTGGGGGTGTATGCAGGAGCAAGGTGATGATTGATACCATTGAGTTTGATATACCTACCAAGTTAATCATTCACAAATTTTCCCCTGTTCTCCAACATTATTGTTGCTACCTTGGAATTGAGCAACCTCTCCAACCGTATGATGAAATCCTTGACAGCTGCAGGGGCTTGATCTTTGGAAAAAAGAAATGAGACAAACTTGTAGCCTGAAAATTGATCTACTATGGTGAGGAAATACTTGAAACCACCATTTGGTTGAAAAGGAAAAGGGCCAACTAGATCAAGGTGGATTACCTCCAAAAAGAAAGTTGCAGGCTTGAAGTGACCATGAAAAGGTGTGGAAATCATCTTGCAGCTCTTGCAGATTTTGCAGTTGGTGTGAGGCAGACATTCCGGGAAGAGAACCTTGAGGGAAGCCTCATGAGGGTTTCCTATTTGGAGGTTCCATGGAGAGTCTTGATGCAGCTTGAGGTGAACAAAGCTTTTGACTGAGAAATTGATGGTTGTGCCACAGAGTTCAACCAGGCAATTCTTGGCAGTGCCCACAAATTAAAAATTTTCTAGAGAGATTTCATAACTGGAGTAACCAACTTGATTGATGGTGGAATGACTGCCAAAAACTGATGGACAAGATTTTGGTGGTCCAACTCAATAATCCTCAAGACATTCTCAGGTATACCATTCTTGCCAAAATTTCCAAATCCTTTCATCAAATAGTAGATACTTTTCCTCTCAACAACAAGTTACTGAAAAGCCCCACAGCAGTGCTCAACAAGCTCAGGGAGGTACTTCATCTTGAGATTGGGCAAAAGGAAGAAACATCCAAACAGACAGACAATGAAAATTCTAAATCCCTGCACAAAACAGCGCACAACAAGAAGCCAAAGACCAAGCATCCATGCTCTAAACACAAACACAATCCACTGGCAAGTCACCCTGAAGATTGATGCTGTTTTCTCCACCCCAATCTGCGCCCTAATCACCTCAACTCCAAAGCTCACTCAAACCTTCACTCTACTGAGGCCTCATCTAAAGTAGGAAGCCCAGCCAAACATGATGATACCAAAACTTTTCTAAATGCCCAACTCTACCTCAAACAAAACTATTCTACAGCCCAGCTCCTTCCTTTTCTGGAATCTGGAGCTTCTCACCACATAGTCAACTCCCCTGACTTTCTTTTGAAATCAACTTCTGTGGGGGTGAAGGTGGGCACCAGTACAGAAGGGTCCTCTCTTCTGGCTACAGTCATTGGCAAGATAACCATCCTCAATCACCTAGGGAAAGAATTTAATCTCAATAATTTACTTCTAGTGCCAGCTCTGAACCATTGCCTCATCTCACTCTTGCAACTTTGTGGGCACTGCCAAGAATTGCCTGGTTGAACTCTGTGGCACAACCATCAATTTCTCAGTCAAAAGCTTTGTTCACCTCAAACTGCATCAAGACTCTTTATGGCACCTCCAACTAGGACATCTTCATGATGCTTCCCTCAAGGTTCTCTTCCCGGAATGTCTGCCTCACACCAACTGCAAAATCTGCAAGTGCTGCAAGATGAATTCCACACCTTTTCATGGTCACTTCAAGCCTGAAACTTGAGTTTGGTGGTTCCTTTTTTTTTCTCTCTTTCTTTGTAAGGTTTATTTATTGATTAAGGGGTGGTTTTTCTTTAATCTGGTGCTGAATATTTAGGTCACAGATGAACCTTTATTCAAGCACCTTGTGGGTGGTTCAATTCTATAAATATGGTTAATAACTTTGTTTCTAGTTTATTCCTTCCTTTTTGTAACTGATTCACTGATACTTTTTTTATCTGGGCCAAGAGGGCCTTATAGGTGGTGGGTGATTGAGTGGTCTGTGAGGGCATCTGAGGGCATGGATGTGGATGGCATACCGGTGGATGGGGCTACAACCTTGATAGAGCAGAGAGGTCCTCCTTAAATAGAAAATTTGGTCCTCAGGGGATCCTCAGGGCTGCCCCTGAGGGTGCCCTGGGGCTTCCCCTGTTACAGTGGGATATAGGTACATGAGACATTTAAGCTGGTTGGAAAAATAAACTGCATGAAACAGAGGCAATTCTGCTTGTTAGAAAAAAGAAACTGCATGAAAATGAGGCAATTCTTCTGGTTGGGAAAAGATTTCAAAGTGTTTTCATGCCTGCACAGCCTTGCATAATTTGCTGTGAAGTGCTGATAAGGTTGGTCTGGCGCTTGTTGCTTATTTGGTATTGACTGTTCTTCCTGCATATATTTCTGTGCATTCACTGGTGGTTTTTTGGGTGCTACTTGCTTCTACCTTCATGTATTTCTGTGAAATACTGGTTTTTTTTTTGGTGCTGCATGGTCTTGACTGCCGGAATATATTGCTGGGTAGTACTGGGGGTTGTTGTTACTGGTGTTTTGTTTGGTATCACATGCTTCTGACTACATAAATTACTGTGTGGTTCTGGGGGTTGTTGGTACTGGTAGTTTGTTTGGCATCACATGCTTCTGACTGCATAAATTGTTGTGTGGTTCTGGGGGTTGTTTGTACTGGATGTTTGTTTGGAATCACATGCTACTTGCTGCATAAATTGCTGTGTGGTGCTGGGGTTGGTTGGTACTGGTAGTTTGTTTGGTTCTGGCTGAGACTGGTCCCACTTTCTCCTGCCTATACTGCTCCTTTATACTTCTGCACAGCTTTCTGTACGTATATTTGCTTGTTTGTTTGGTTCTGGTTGAGACTGGTGTTCCTTCCTACTGCCTCTAATGTTCCTTTATACTTCTGCACAGCCTCTTGTATGTTTATTTCCTTGTTTTTTTGGTGAGGTGACAGGAGCTGAACTAGCTGCACTGCCTCCTGTATCTGTATTGCTATATTCTGGCTGAGGTAATAGGATTGTATGGTCCTGGTGTTGAGGGTAAGCTTTTACTGGTATTTACTTGAGGGTTTTCAAGGTGTGTCTTCATACCTTCCACAGAGCTGTGACACCTGGTCGGGTATGAGTTTGCCACAGTTGGAGGTTTTTTGGGCTGTATCTGGTAATCCATGAGAGATAGGTGGGTACTTTGGCTGAGTGACTAGGGGTTATTTCTAATTTAGGATCCATTTCTGAGGTTACTTTGATGTTTTGAGCTGTTTTTAGACTGGAAAGGTGAGTCTGATGGCTATAGGACAGGTTTAGACTACCACAACACAACCCATTTTGAGTTGTGAACAGGTTGTTTAGGTTTTCAAATTAGTTTTTTTATTTTTCTTTATTTATTTTCTTTATTTATATTTTTTTATTTTCTTGTTTTTGATATTATATATATGTATATTTTATATATATTTTATATATTTTTCTATTGATTTATTTTTTATTTAATTAGTTGTTTTTTTTATTTGTTTGGCTATTTATTTATTTCTTTATTCATTTAATCATTTATTTCCTTATTGA
Organism: Puccinia polysora; assembly: GCA_025617555.3. Taxonomy (NCBI): domain Eukaryota; kingdom Fungi; phylum Basidiomycota; class Pucciniomycetes; order Pucciniales; family Pucciniaceae; genus Puccinia; species Puccinia polysora. The sequence goes on along the minus strand of CM062634.1, from coordinate 27,943,954 downwards.
TTTGTCTATCTACCTATTTATTAGGGTGTATCAAATTCAAGCAAGCCTGCCATTTTTAATGGCCAGTTTCAACCCAAATCCGCCCTTTCAAAACCGCCATCAAAAATAAAAAAACCCACTTATTTCAAACCAGACTTGTCAGAGTTACCTGAAAATAAATGGGTTTTTCCAAATAAATTATTTAAAGGCTTTTGTCACCTCAAGCCATCATTCCACATCATCAACCCTGGTTTTGACCTCCAACATCATTGGAAAAATTCTACCTCCAACCTCATCCAAAAAATTTGATTCATCGCTCTTCAACTCTTAATCACTATCCTCATTACTTCATCACTCTCATTGCTTCATCACTCTCATCTCTTCTTATACTCTTTGATTCATTTCTCTCACCACTTTAATGCTCTCATTTCTTCATCACCCTCATCACCTTATTGCTTTCATTACATCCATCCTCTCATTGCTTCATTGCTTCATCCCCTCCTTCATCACATCCTTACTCTCATTGCTTCATCACTTCATCCCTTCTTTCAAAACATCCCTAAATCACTTCATTGTTTCATTGGTTCATCCCTCCATCCCTCTTACTCTTTTTGAATGGCCCCTCAGAAAGCCTCCCCCGGCAAGTCCACTAAACAATCCAATGGACCAAAGCAAACGTCCCCCAGGAACCCAGAATCCAACAATTGTCCCCCATAAGCTTTGAAAGGATCATGTAAGATTGAGGGAGCTGATCACATCATCCTGGCAAACTGGCTCAAAATGCCATCCAACTATGACGCCTGCTTTTGATTCAACAAAGAAACACAAGTTGGCCAACCACCATCCTCTAAGGTGTCGGCCTCCTGGATGCCAAGACCCTTGCTATCCTTTAGCTACCAGAGGTGATATTATAAATAATAAATACATTATCTAATGAATGCAGCAAAATCTGTAGAATACTTGGATAAAGATTATTGCAAGTTTGATTGGTTTGGTTATGGTTTATAGTTATAAATCAATATAGATAAATTGATTATTAAATATTTCTATAGAGGGGCCACAATTATATTGGGGATCTTTAACACCTCTCTTCAGGTATTTTGGTATGAAAACATGTAGTACTGGTTACTTTAGGCCCTTTAGTTTAAAGGATATTTTTCCCAAAGATAATATGTATATAAAATACACAGTGAAGTGGCAGGGCTTTTTAACCAAGCTGCCACGACAGAGAAAGTATAATAAAGCTCACTGGTATATTATTAAATCCTCAGGTTATCTGTTTGGGACATGCACTGATGGGTTAAACCTGTATACTGGGGTTATAGGGTTGTTCAGCAGTTTAAATTGATAAAAAAGAGGTTGAGGAAGGATATTATTGATCAGACTTAGCCATAAATCACTTAATTATCTCTTATAAGTATTTTATTACCTTGGCACGGTGTCTGGATATAAATATAACTGGGTCTATGCCCATCAATATCCTCAAAAGAGCTCTTTATTTATAGCTTTTGGAGTCCCAATATTGTCCTTCTGAGGGGTACAGGGGCTCAAAGGGATGGAAACTGAGGCTAGAAGGTTAACCAATGGTAGTCTGTCACGTTTCCTTGGTGCTGTAGCATGAGTTGATAAACTTGTGCTTTAAATAAGTGTTTATATTATAGATTTGTATGTCTGTTGAGCGAGGCTACCAGACACAGATGCTATGATGTTCTATGTACAAAAATGATGATGATAATAATACAATGATCCAAAAAGAATACAACTTGAGCGGGCTAATAGTGGTCTATTTATATGATGGATCTTTGCACGTGTGTATGGATGAGACCATCAGTTCCTCCTCTTCTACTAAAGCACCAAAGGAAAGCTGCTTTGGTGGTGCATTTAGCTCTCTCAAGTTTGGGCTTTTTACATACCACTCGCCGTCTTTTCCTTACATCCATATCTGCCTGAGCTGCTTTTCTCTTACGGACATTTGAGCTGTGAATTGCTCTTATCTTGTGTGCCAAAAGCTCCGCATTCTTATCTATAAGCGCGGCTTGATATGTACTTGTATAGCTCCTTTGCTGAAGGAGTGCTTTCTTCTCCTTTTGCTTTCGCCAATAGCTTAATGCCATTTGGGCATGCTCAGTGTGCTTCCGGGCTGGTAATTCAAGTAAACGGGGGTCGTCGATATTGGTATTGGTTGACTTGATTACATGATGCTCCTGTGACACCTCCCGCGTGACATGTTGGGTTGGTTGGGTCGAGAGCATACATAGGCTTGCAGAGCCCACTGGTTCAACACACCCCCTTGCTCTCGACTCGATCATCGACAGCGGTAGGAGCCCCATCATCAATGAGAACTTCATGTGTTTTTCCCAATCTAAGGCCTTGGTGAATATATCTGCAACCATTTCGTTTGTTGGTACGTATTTGATACTTATTTCTTTATTGACTACAAGATCTTTTGTGAAATTATAATGTACACCGATGTGCTTGGTCCTGGAGTGAAATATGGGATTTTTAGCTAACTGTATTGCTCCTTGATTATTGGACCAGATTCGCGTTTTCTCCGGTGTATTTCCATGGACGTCGAAGGTTAGTTTTTGTAGCCACTGCGCTTCCTGCAATGCCGCTAGATATGCTCGATACTCGGCTTCAGTAGATGAGGAGCTTGGTCCTCCCAATTTCTTACTCCGCCACAATATTAGCCTGCTTCCACATTGAAAACTGTAGCCGCTCGTCGATAGGCTCTGATTGTCTTCGGCCCAGCTCGAGTCAACGTACCCAATAACTTCATGTCCACCATTGGCCTGATACAGGATTCCCCAATCTTGTGACCCCTTTAGGTACCTGACCACCCGTTTGAATGCGGACCAATGTGTATCACTTGGATTTTCCAAGAACTGGGATAATTTTCCGACTACGTACGTTATGTCCGGTCTGGTGCATTGTGATAAATAATTTAACAAGCCAATAGCTGACCGGTAATCAAGCCCTCTCTCTTTAAGCTTTACTGATTCCTCTGGTGACGACTTAACAAGTTTGATGTTTGATTGCATTGGTGTTCCAGTAGGTTTACCGTCTTCTAAGCCATACTCCTCGACCAAATTTTTGATGTAGTGTTCTTGGTTTATGAAAATCCTATTGTCACTAAGGTACTCAATCTTCATTCCGAGTATGTGCTGAGCTATTCCCAAATCCTTGATTTTGAAATCGTTGCTTAACTTCCTGATGAGCTCGTCCATGTTTTCTCCGACTAGTATTAGATCGTCGACCCAAGCAAATGCTAGATCTCCTTGGTTCAAAATTAACAGACACGGGTCTGCATCGCTGATTTGGTACCCATGGTTTATAAACAAGTCAGTCATGGTAGTATACCACCCTCTTGCTGCCTGTTTCAACCCGTAAAGTGTTTTCTTGAGTTTTATAACATATTTTTCAGGTTCTTCAATTAGGGACCTTGCTAGTTCTCTTGTGTAAGCTTCTTGCTTAGTTTCTTGCAGCCATTTGACAAAAACTTCTGGCAAACTGATGTATACAGCTTTGCTATCCTCCAACTTTGAATTAAGGTATGCGGTCACAAAATCTGCTTGTCTGGGTTTTATTTTCCTCTGGGTTGCATGATACAGAATGTATTGCATGGTGCTCAGCCGGCCCGTTGGTGAGAAAGTTTCTTCATAATCAATTCCTTCCTTTTGTTTGAAGCCCCTAGCTACACATCTTGCTTTGTATCTCTTTAGAACCCCTTCTGTGTCAAATTTCTTGTTGAGAACCCACCGTGTATTGATTAGTGTTTTAGTTTTATCTCTTTCTTCTTTAGGTACTATATCGAATACGCCATTTTCTATAATGGAGTCGAGCTTGGTAAAGATGGCTTTTCTCCACATTTGCCATTCTTTCAAATCTTTCGCAGTTTTGAAGCTATTGGGGATGACCGCGTTTTCTTTGAAAAAATTCTGCATTGCCATTGCTTCTAGAACTAGGTAATCTTTCTTTTCTCCTTCAAGCTCCTTTTTCGTAGCTAGGTAAGTTGTCCAATTCCCATATCTCTCAGTTGGTTTCTTAACCCTATTGCTTGTTTGGGTTTTGACTTCTGTTGATTGTTTTTCTGGAAGCTGACTATCAATTATCTCTTCGGGTGGGCCCCCCCCTTCATTTATAGTCGGCTGGTCCGGGGTATCAGACTGGATTGGCGCTAACTCGTCTCCTAAAGGTTGGTTAGTATCCGCCTCAAAATTTTCAGTGAATATATCACCCATATCCTTGTTCTCCACTCTGCTGAATACAACATCCCTTGATTGCACCACCTTTCCGGACTTGGGGTCCCACACTTGGTACGACTGCATTTCTTCGTTGAATCCAATAAGGACGCCCTTTAGGCAGCGTGGATCCATTTTACCAATTCTCTCAAAGTGATGAATGCTGTATAGTACATCCGAGCCAACAGGACAAATGTGCTCAAGCTTTGGTTCCATGCCCCACATTTGAAGGTATGGATTTGTCTTCTGATTCCGGTTGTATAGGAAAACGGCTGTCGATACCAGTTCAGCCCAAAGCTGTTTGGATAGACCAGAGTCAATCCGAATTGTTCGTGCCTTCTCCATGATGGTTTGATTCATCCTTTCCGCGGTCCCGTTGTTCTGAGGGGTGTTCCGTGTGGTAACCAGTTGATTAATGCCTTTCTCTCCTAGCCAAGCACTCATATCTTGATTTACAAATTCCCCCCCTCCATCCGTGATTATTTTATTGACTCCCCTTCCAAGCTTAGTTTTAATTTGGCTGACTATAAATTTTAATTCTTGTTTGGCTTGACTCTTCACTTTTAGCGTCCTCACCCATGCGTACCTACTTGCAGTGTCAACTACGGTTAGAAAATAGCGGTACCCTCCAAGAGATGTTGGTGATATAGGTCCAACTACGTCTGCTGAAAGTTCCTCCCCCGCTACATGTGTTCTTCCTCTTTGTTTTGAGAAGGGCTGTCTAGTCTGTTTCCCTAGTCGGCACGATTCACAATTTTTGTGTCCCCCAGGGTGACCCATTCAACGGTGTTCTTCCAAGCTAATCTGACATGTGTTCTTTTTCCTTTCGAGTTTTGGAAAATGTAACCTATTCTTTATTTCTCCATCAAAAAGCTTCTGGTCCTGTATTCTTACTTCAAAACAGGTTCTGTTTGTTTTGACAATCTGAGCTCCTTTATCCCATAATGCAGTCTGGGAGATAAGACAATACGGCAACGAAGGTATGTGGTATGCATTGCAGAAAGTAATGGTATTTTTATCCAAAGTAAGTATAACATCCCCTTTTCCTACTATCTCCACGCTTCTTCCAACCTCGCCAATTTCTACCTTTCCCTTGAGTTTGGTTTAGTTGCTAAAATCATCCTTGTTATTGAACATGTGGTCGGATGCCCCAGAGTCTGGGATTATGAGTTTCCTGGTGCGACAACGTTGTTTGCAAGTATGATACCCGCCATAGCGTGGTGTAAGTGGTTCCCCATGGCTTCCTCAACTTCCTTCTTGCTATAGAAACTGTTGTTCCCAAGTTTTTCAAAAACTTCTATCTCGGCCGCAATTGGATTGTAGAAGCTAATTTCCTCGTTGCTACTGCTCTCCTCTTCTTCCCTTACAGCTATGAAAAATATGTTGATCCCCTTGGACTTGCCAATGTTGGCCTTTGGTGGTGCGTATTTATAATTTGTCCAAGGCTTTCGGCACTCCTTTGCTGAACGCCCTACTATATCACAGTTGTAGCATTTACCGTTTCTTTTCGGTGCTTGCTGTTGTTGCTGACTGACCATTGCGATTTTGTCATTTTTCTTTATTTTGAATTGAAGGTAATCTTTCTCTATTTTGCTGATTACGTCTTTGGTTTTTAATGCACTACTTTCTTGAATGATGATTTGAACCAATGATTCGAATTCTTTTGGTAGTTTCTTGAGTATTAATAAAGCTAGTACTTGTTCTTTTACATCGAGTCCAGATGTTCTGATCTTGCTGATGCCATTTCAAATTTCTTTAACAAATTCTTTAGTTTCCTTGAATTCAAGATGCATGAATTCTCCTAAAGCAAGCATCTGGTGATGCGCTTCGCTTCCGGCGTATTTCTTCTTGAAGAGCTCCCAAAGCTCGAGCCCTTCGCCTTCCTTGCCCGTGCCAAGCTCACTATTAACAATAGCAATATGTTCTTCATCGAGGTGCTTCATTATGAGCACATACAGCTTCATGTTCTTGTCGTCGATTCCCTCGACCGGTTGACGCTTGATCAAAGTTAAACATCCAATGCCATACATCTCGGCCCGCATCATTGTGGCCCAAGTTGCATAGTTCTTGTTATTCAGTCAATAACGCTTAGTTGTTTCGGTGCTGTCCATTGTTGCTTGTGTAATTAGTTTAATTTAAAACCTGGTACTGATAATGTGATAAACTTGTGCTTTAAATAAGTGTTTATATTATAGATTTGTATGTCTGTTGAGCGAGGCTACCAGACACAGATGCTATGATGTTCCATGTACAAAAATGATGATGATAATAATACGATGATCCAAAAAGAATACAACTTGAGCGGGCTAATAGTGGTCTATTTATATGATGGATCTTTGCACGTGTGTATGGATGAGACCATAAGTTCCTCCTCTTCTACTAAAGCACCAAAGGAAAGCTGCTTTGGTGGTGCATTTAGCTCTCTCAAGTTTGGGCTTTTTACATACCACTCGCCGTCTTTTCCTTACATCCATATCTGCCTGAGCTGCTTTTCTCTTACGGACATTTGAGCTTTGAATCGCTCTTATCTTGTGTGCCAAAAGCTCCGCATTCTTATCTATAAGCGCGGCTCGATATGTACTTGTATTGCTCCTTTGCTGAAGGAGTGCTTTCTTCTCCTTTTGCTTTTGCCGATAGCTTAATGCCATTTGGGCATGCTCAGCGTGATTCCGGGCTTGTAATTTGAGTAAACGGGGGTTGTCAATATTGGTATTGGTTGACTTGATTACATGATGCTCCTGTGACACCTCCCGCGTGACATGTTGGGTTGGTCGGGTCAAGAGCATACATAGGCTTGCAGAGACCACTGGTTCAACATGAGTAGCATCTAATTCCACAGGGTATGGGAATTATTCTACTTTTATAATTGATTTTTGGAAGTGTGAATAACACTAATCTGTCCTATTTATGTATTATTTAATTAATTATCCTTTGTCAATATTCCCAGGAAGTTAATCATTACTTTAATAGACATTCCTACGGACATCCTGATGTCAGGTGAGCTCTCATTATGTATTAAATAATTGGAGTAAATTCATGATATTGATTTTACTCCTTATTTTCAAATTTCAGTTGATTTACTCAAATAATTACTTAGAAATATAAGTAATAAGAATCCATGTAATATTTTTACATCATTAGTTTCCTTAGTATTTCACAAAACCATTGAAGTCTAGAAATTCTCATAATAGTATATTAAAGTATTTTAATATATTTTTGGAATTTTTCATTGTCTTATTTCCGAAATTCTTGGTGCTCTGAATTATATTAAATTAAAAATATTTATAAATGTTATTTAAGTATTTTTATATAATTTTATGTACTTTTAGGCTGTTGACTATCCACCGGAACATTTATTACATATGTAGAATGTTTCCATGTGGGTTGTAGCATGTTTACGCAGTACCTAAGTTTCTCCGGCCGCCTGTCACTTTGTGAGCTCATATTCCCATGGCTGCATACTTTGCAGAGGCCTGGGGCTGTGTAAAAGACTTTGACGGAGTGACAGAGCTGTATCTCAGCCGCGCGCGGGTGCGTTGGCGGCCGCAGTTGCGTGCGGGAATTGTGACAGAACACATTTGCATCTGTAACTCCTAAAATTTACACAACAACTCAATTCTGACTGAATTTTAGGTTTGAAACCTATACGTGAAAATAAGTGTGAAATATTTAATTGGCCAAAAATTCAATAGTGGTGTCGTGTTGTTTTGCTCTTTCTTTCCTTAATTATTTAAAAATATAAGGAGTTTGATTTCAAGGGTGGGGTTAGTGAGTGACCCTACCTAATTTTGGGTGGTAAGTCCATTTCTGGAATAATATTTATGTTTTTCCTACTCCTTCCTAGGTCAATTATATTATTATTATTTTTATGTTATTTCTGTTACTTTTGTAGTTTGCTCTGCAATAGTAGCAAGCTGACATAAGGCTAATGGTTATCTCCTGATGGCCAATGAGCTGAAGAATAAAACCAAAGGTAGTCTGGATCTTTCATCCAAAAAGATGCAGGAGCAATTCAATAACTATTGAAAAATGTACAACAAAGCCCAACCAATTTCAATCTCCACTGGCTTTGGTATCACTATATTTGATAAAGAAAAGGGAATCAACTTTGTGGTTGATAAGTGGGACTCCATTTGTCCTGTTTATATTCAAATGGAGGAAATGTTTGGAAAGAATGCAAATATCACCCCTTTCACCGCTTTGGATGCCCAAAAATCAGATACAATTGATGCTGAGGATCTTGCTGTGTGAGCTCAGCCTAGCAGTGATGATCCCAATGAAACCTATGAGTGGCCCAAATCCAATGTGGAGGAGGATATTCCAACAGAACCAGCTCCAACCACATCTAAATAATCATTTTTCAACAAATCAAACCCTTCCTTGGACCCCTCACTTCCTTTTTTGGATTGCCCTCTTCCTGGGCTGGAAGAGCTTAACAACTTGGCCAATGAGGATCAAGTTATTTCTGTATTGCCACTACCATTAACATCTGCTCAAGCAAGGAACCAAGGTCTTTTTTCTTCTGTAAGGTTAATCCTGACTGGTTTAGATGGTTAATAAAACAGCCACATCCATTCCTGAATCCCCAAATACTCAAGTCAATGGGGCCTCCCACATCCCCTTCAAATTATAGAAACAAGATTAAAACACAAACCTCCTTGGCAAAGGGAAAGCAAAAGGTGTCCAATTGGATCAACATCAACACCAATAGCCTTGAAAAGAGCAGAGACACTTCAAAATTTTCTGGCTTTGAGGAGTTCATGGAGAAGCAAGATTCAAGTAAGTGCATTGGGTTCTCCTTGCTTTCAAAATTAACCTTGTTCCTATTTCCCTCAGAAAAAATTCAAATCACAAGTTGAATCTGAAAAACTTCAATTTGAAAATGAGAAGTGGGATCTTCAACTGGCTATGGATTGTAAAAAGCAGAAAGCTGAGTGTTTTGCTCCTCAAAAAAATTTGGATGCTGAGTGGCAATGAAAAAATTCTGAGCTGGAATTTCAAAAAGAGGAAAAGGGGAAGGATCAAGAGGAAGACTGACTCAAAAAGGTGTCAGCTCTCTGATACCAGGAACCTTGCGGTCCTTTAGCTACAGAGAGTGATATAAAAATACTGGACTAATAATAATTATTATTATTCCAAAAATAAACACTTAGAGGCTCAAATGAATAATATAATAAGATCAGTTGCAAGGTTTAATTGGTTTGGTAATAACATTTTTTCAATATTTATATAAAATAGGGGCCACAGTATTATGCTACTGGGGGTCTTTACAGACATTAAAGCAACCTCTCTTCAAGGGGCCTCCTTAGGCACTTTAAGAACCTTGGAATGAAGATGGGTGCCTTAGAAAGGGCTTATTCCACTAATGGCCGGGCATAACAGCACAATGGCCTAGAAAGGAAGGGAAAAACTCACTCTGGGCACTTTATCACAAAAATCCTGCAATGATAGGAAGGGTTTCAGAGCAGATGGGGTGGATTGCCTGGCTAAACTTCTTGGGTTGATTGGTTTTAAGAAATAAATAATAATACTACAGACTTGGTCATAAATCACTTGCTTAGACTCTTCATAAGCACTTGACTAACATTGACACAGTGTCTGATTGATAATAATAATTCTTGGTAAACTGATTATGGAATAATGGATCCAAAGAGGTCTGTATAAATACATTTTTGGGGTGATTTTGAGCTTCTCAGGGCGCGTAGAGAGAGTTCTGCTCATGGGCTGAGGCTGGAAAGCAAGTCAGAGCAAGATTAACACGTCCACTCCGTGCTGTTAATCAGCTGAACTTAGATCTTCTGGATTTCTGTACTATTTTAGCCACAGGATCTGTTAATCTATTATGGCGTAAATTTGACCCTTCTGCACTCATCCTTCATTTGTACTATTATTATTGCTTTAAAGAGATAGGATGTGGACTTTTGATGATTTTCCATCATCTTCTGATCATGTATATAAATTTTTAATGATTTTTATGAACAATCCTTGTAGTGTTTCATGGTCTTCAAAGATCAGAGTCAATGATTTACATGGTAATCCTTGATCTTTAATTTATTATTAAAAAATGTTCTAAAATTAATTTTTATTAATTTTAATTATATTTTGATCCTTTTAGATTATTACTAATGCATATTTCAACTTGTTACATATGCCAGGCAACACTAATTCGGTTGTAGCTCTCTTGAGGGTTACCTGTTTGTCAGATTAGTCACAACGGATCCAGACGCGGGGATCAGTCAGCTCAGATGCGCGCGGGGTGGGGTCCGGTGCTTGCGTGGCAGAATTACCTGCGCGCGGTTCTCTAGTACGCGTGAAACTGCTACTATGAGTATGTAGGAGTATGTAATGATGCGGGGATGTGCGCGGGAATTGTGACACAACACATGTCCGCGTGTAACTCCTAAAATATACACAACACCTCAATTCTGAGTGAATTTTAGGTGTAAAACCTATAAGTGACAACACGTGTGAAATTTTAAAATGGCAAAAAGGTGCCATACTGGTTTTGTAATTTTTAGTACTTTTCTTTTTAATTATTTTAAAAATGTAAGGACTTGGATTTCAAGGGTGGGGTCAGTGAGTGACCCTACCTAATTTTGGGTGAGGAATCCAGTTCCACAATAATATTTATGGATTTCTCACTCCTTCTCTTGTTAATTAGATATTCTTATTTTTATAGTTTTTTTGTTGCTATGACAGGTTGCTCTGTACATAGTAGCAAGCTGACAAAAAGAGAGGGAAAGGCTAGGCATTGAAAAGAAAGATAGGTCATTGGTTATTGTTTGTTGTTTATTATTTTTTATTTTTTATTTATTGTTTATTATTTATTATACATAATGTATTTTTTATTATTCATTATTCATTACTCATTATTCATTATTCATTATTTATTATTTAGTGAAGGCTACACAACTTGATTTTATTTGTTTAGCGTGCTGTAAAACTTTAATGGGAAGTGTAGCATGCCACACAGCCCATTTGAGGCATTAAGCATGCCACATGGCCCATTTGAGCCGTGTAGAATTCCACACGGCTCATTTGAGCCTTGTAGGGTTCCACAAAGCCCATTGAGACGTGTACAGAGCCGTGAATTTAACATTACCCAAAAAAAATGGGTGGTTTTGAGTTTGCAATTAGATAAAAAAGTAACAATTGAAACTGAACAACATTGACAAGTAGAATATGCTCTCTCATTAAACA